>WHSA01000370.1:0-163549 GCA_012931725.1 Litsea cubeba
AGGAAATTGGAAACTTTTGCAAAATAAAATGCAAGGATTCTCATCAGGTTTCCTACAAAGAAATCAGGCCAATAACTGGTCAAAATGTCAAGAAACAGTACAGAAGAGAAAAGAATAAAAAAAAAGCAAACAACGGACGCAAAACGGGACACGAAAGGGGGGGAAAACCCCCCCAGGGTCGCAGACCCCTGCGACCCTGGGCCAGGGTCGCCGGCGACCATGGACCCCGGGGTCGCCGGGGGAAAGCCCCGGAAACCCCGGTTTTCGCCGTTTTTTCGCGATTCGAGGAGCCAAGCCTCTGGTACTTTCCAAAATTCATGCTTTGAGACACCAAGTCCTCTGACATCCGTCCAAAACACGGGTAAATCATCAAGAGTATCGAAGACAGTATTGATCGCCACCCGGTCAACCAAAAAAAGTGTGCTTTCCACCCGACCGATCGAGAAATCGACCATGACAGATGGCACCGACCCGCTGTTGGCAACAAACACCTGAAATTACATGGTCATCTGATGTCGATCTACATGAAGATCCATCGATGATCATCAACAGAAGAATCCCAAAAGACGTGGCACGGGCCCGCGACTCTTCAGCTGCTCGGCGACCACTTAATGCGATTAATTGACTAGCTTTATTACAGTCATTAATCCATTTCTTTGGACGGCCCAATCAGAAGCAAGCATTCGGGAGTTACAAGTCAAGAGATTCATGGCATTTTAACCCATGAAACTCCTCCCATCATGGCGATTAAAGGCGATTAAATGCCCTCAATCTCCTCCGGCCAATCAGAAGCCAAGAAAAAGGAGTTACAAAATAAACAATTCAATTTTGTAACTCCTCCCATTATGCGGCTTAATCACATTAAAAGCCCATAAACCCACCTAAAAGGCTACCTAAAAGCCTATAAATAGGAGGGTTCTCCAAGAAGAAAAGACATCAGAAAAATCAGAGAAAAAAGCACAAGCACACAGACAGAAATCCAGAGAAAGGAAAAAGAGAGAAAACTCTGCGGAAGTTCTACACCGGCCACGCAACAAGGTGACAAAAGTCCCTTGGGGGGTACCCCCCCCCCCCCCAAGGTCCTTGCCTTCTCCTCCTGCCTCCAATGGCTTAGATATGGCTTTTCAGCCCGTCTACTCGGCTTTTTATTGGACATAGGACCTTCCTTTGGTCTTTGTCCTCTAAAAACCCGAGGTTATAGCCAAGCCAAGCGAATCAAATAGCATCCTCTGTTCTCATCTGCATGGATGATGGCGAAGCCCACATATGGCTTGCGACCGTCAATCTAAACGAGTCCCCCACAATCTCCTGAGAAGTTAGATCCTCCTTTTCTTGCTTTTCATTGTAGTTTGTATTTTTTCAAAAGAGACAAAAATCACAATTCTTGTCTTTCATTGTTGATAAGGATTGTAAATCGGCTATAAACGCCAAAATCGGCTATAAATGCCAAAATCGGCTATAAATGCCAAAAAAATCGCCTTTCACGGCAAATCAAGAAAAATGTCTCTTTTCTTAAATATATGTGCAATGGAAAACTTGAAAGAAGTTGATTTCCTTTTTTACTTGCGAAGGTTGATCCCCGGATCACCACTTGCAATTCCAAGTAAAATAGAAAATCTGGCACACCCACAAAAAAAAGAAATGTTGATGCACGCCCCTGCCCCCGGTTACGAAAGGGTCGGACCCGACGGACTCCCACGTCCGCCGACCTCGGTAGAACCGAGCAGGAGCGCGGTCCATCACCCTCAAGATATCTTTCTTTTGGGAAAGAATCCTTCTAATCTCTTTCTTTTGGTAACGTTACTAATTAGTAACACTTACCTCTTTCTTCTTTCCTTCTTTGGTTTGCTCTCTTCTATAAAAGCAAGGAGGAGGTTGGATCTCTTGCTCTTATTACTTTCTTTTGCAATAATCTCAAGAGGGCTTCAAGACCAAGAGTTATTCTTCTTCAAGATCTTCCAGACTTTTCTTCTTCTTTTCCATCAATGGCTTCAAGTAAGTTCCCTTTTTCAAGAAAACCCCATTGTAGGAAAAAAAGTTCTTTCTTTTTTTTTGTTCCTTTCATTTTCTTTTCTTTTTTTTTCCATGTGTTTGCTTCTTTTTTTTTTTCACACGGTTTTTTTCTTTTCTTTTTTCTTTTTTTTTCATGTTTTGTTTTTTTTTTTTTTTTGTGGGCCGTACGGACAGATCCGTACGGATCTGGCCGTATGGCCACATGGCCTGTGGGCCATCCCTTTTTTTTCCTCTTTTTTTTTTTCGAGAAAGTTTTTTTCTTTTTTTTTTCTTTTTTTTTGTTTTCTTTTGCTCATCATGATAATGCCCCTTTTTTGGCAAACCTAGACGTTCATGCTGCATTCAATTGTAAATTAAATTTGTAGCATGATGTGATAGCATACCTGAAAGTTTTTGCAAATTTGGGAATTTGGAGCTCGCAGCGATGTTGAGCCCTTCCTGATTTTGCGGAGACTTTGAGGTTTCGAAAGTTTGGAGTTTCGGAGCTCGCAGCGATGTTGAGCCCATCTTCAAGCTTTCTATTTCTTTCGGGATAGTTCCTTTTCTTCGGAATTGCCCCGTCGTCATGTCAAAATTTTGCCAGATTTTTTTTAGCGAGATTCTGTCATTTTGATGTTTGATCTTTTTCTTTTCCATCCTTTGCAGGTGGTTCCTCCAGAACGAACAAGGGTAAAGAGCCTGCTACAAGCGCTCCTCGTCGATCTGCTAGATCTTCTAATCCGGTCGTTCAGCAGGCCTTTGAGAAGGTCCAGTATGTTGAGAGAAATCTGGAAGAGTGCGACTCCCTCAACAGAGATGAGATGAGGCAGCGACTGATCATTCTAAAGGGAGAGGAATTCTATAAGATCATGGTAAGCAGTCGTCCATGGGTGATGGAAGATCAGAGCGTTTTGCCCAAGCCTACCTTCTTCTTTGGTGATGCAGTCCATGATGACATGACATACCAGAGGAGATGTTTTCATTTCTCTTTCACAGCAGATGGTGAGAAGAAGACTGTTGCTACCCGGTCGATGTTTGATCGCACCATCTCGATCATGAGCCTTGCCCCCACGTGCTCTAAGAGGGAAGATCCTCCAAGCTGGGTGAGAAGGACAAACGTAATCAAGACCGGGGTTTTTGTTGGCGGTTCTCCTGGATATACAGAGAGGTCGCCTGTTGACATGGACCTATTGATGCCATCCAGCGGCTACCAGGGTTCTGATTATCCGTCGGTCGATTTGAGACTGGTGGGCCTTGGTATTTTCAGCGGTGACGGCAGCAATTGGATCAAGCCTTTTCGACTCCGTGGCCGTTTCAATGCTGACTCTGAGTGGAAGTCGTGGACTGATCGCGTCCTGCTGATTGGTGGCGCCGTTTTGAAGGAAGCCGGGATTTTTGATGCAGTCCGTGCCTTTAGGGAGACCGTGATCTTTTCCGACAAGGCCTTCATGGCTATGCTGGAATCATTCCACCCACAAACCAATACCTTCGTTGTGACGAATGGCGAGATTGGTTTTTCTTTGAAGGAGCTGAGCGCCATTACTGGATTGCCCATCCTCGGTAAACTCTATGAGGAGTTTATGCCGATTGACAGCGTCCTTGAGGGGCAGTCTGAGGAGTTCAGGCTTCTGTACTTTCAGCTCGTCGCCTTCTATGATTTTTTTGAAGGAGAAGGAGGGTTTGAAAGTTAGATCCAGCAGTTGGAAGAGTTCTAGCTCTTCATTCCCCAACTTTTCTGATAGCAGGGAGTCTTCTGATAGCGTGACCCAAGAAGCCGGAGCTCAGGATCCAAGTTCAAAGAAGATCTTGGCCATGCAAGAAGAGTTGAGAGATTTATGTGCCAGTACAAATGCCATATGTCCTGATATTGCACTGCGGAGAGATCTCGCTGTTTACCTCACTTAATGGCTTGGTGAGGCTCTTTTTGCTGGAGGAGATGGAACGCACATCAGGCCGCATTGTATTTTTCCGGCTGTCAGATGGCGTTTGGAGAGCAGCTTGCTTTGGTGCCAGCTCTTTACTCCTACCTGTGTACCGAACTACAGGCTGCTGCTTTTTTGGTTCGACTTGGGCTTCCCATATCTTTTATTCGTGGTACGTGTACCACTGTCCTGGCTTCCACTGGCTGGGTGCTGCACAGGATGATGATCCTCTGATGATTCGACTGGCTAAGGGCAAAGCCGTGTCCGAATCACTTTTGTTTGCCCGCATGAGGATCCGACGGTTCAGGGACGTCGAGATGGGGCAGTCTTCAGTGAAGCTTTCTCCGGAGTTGCGGAAGAAGGCTTTTGATTTTGGTGCCTCCCGAGACTCTACCAGGGCGGGGTCGGGAAGGCATTATTCCTTGACGAATGCAGAGAGAGAGTGGCTTTTCAGCATACGTGTCGGCACGATGGTGTACCATAGACATCTTTTCGTCGACATCCAGCTGTATGTACCCTCTCGCTTTGCTTTGCAGCTAGGCTTTTCTCAAGGCGTTGTTGGAGCACCTTCAAGCATGGTGAAGCGCTTTGGAGGTTTACAGGATGGGAGAAATGCATGGGCTTTCTATAGTGCTGAAGATACTATAGCCATGATTTCTTATCCTGTGTTGCTGACTTCCCGGACTGCCGGCTTTGCGAAGTGGTTCGCGGAGAGCTTTTCGGCATATCGGGGGCTTTCCAAGAACGAGCTTGATGTGAAGCTGGCATCTGGAAAGGGCCTTGGAAAGTCGGATGGCGTCCGGCGAGAGGAAGTTTGGGCCTTCCTTTCTGGAGAGAAGCACAAGATAGGCTTTCTCGGTGACCAGGGCGTCATTGGTTCTGAAGCTGTTCGAGAAATACCTGATGAGGCTTTAGAGCAGCTAGAACAGGAGGAAGCCGAACTTGGTGCTTGGATGCAAGCGGCAAAGAGGCAAGCTTCCGTGGAGTCTACTGGCAAGAGTAGACCATCCAGTGAGGAGTCAAGTGGGAAACCTGACTCTGACAGCGGGGCAGGTTCCTCCAAGAAGCGAGCCCGCAGGAGTAAGAGGAGGAGGAGGAGTCATCGCAGCAAGGGGCAGCATGAGGACTCTCCTGACTTGGAAGTTCCTCTTTCTATCAATGAGGATGTGCCAGTGGATGCTGACGAGCCTCCAGAGAAGAGAAGCCGAGAAGAAGAGACCGTCGGTGAAGGTATGATTCTTCCTTTTTCTCTTCCATTTGTTTTCATGGGATTTTTCCATGTTCTGATTTGCTTCTTGTTTCTGCTTTTCTTTTTTTTTTAGCAGAGGAAGAATTGGTGATGCCTGAGGTTCCAGTCGATGAGGTGGTGACGGATCCTGTCGGGGCACCTGAAGAAGAACCGAGGGACTCTGGAGTGAATCCAGAATCTCCAATTGGTACGACTTCTTTTGCTTTCTTTTTTTTTTTTTGTCTGTGACTTGGTTTGCTAACACATTTCTTGCCAGCTGACTTGCCACAGGATTCCGATGACTTTGAACCATCGATGGATGCAAATGTTGATGATGCTTCCGATGAGTTCATGGAGGAAGAAAGTGTTCCGCTAGTCTCGAATAAGGTATTTTGTAGTTATAACCCTGATAATGTTTTTCAAACAGGATCATATTCATACCTTTTTGTGTTTCTTTGGCAGGTTTTGAAGTGACAGAGGAGGGCCCATCGCTTCCTTCAGAACCAGAGCAAGGGATGCCAGAGGTTGATCCAGAGGTAGAGACTCCTGGGACCAGTTCTGACAATGTTGAGGAGATACCTCGTGCTGAGATTCCTTCCCGAGCAGGAGCAGCTTCAACTGGAAAGAGTTCTTTTGTTTCTCTTCCAACAGATGATGACATGAGCAGCCGACCAACGGAGTTGGGCGAATCTTCAGCTGGGCCATCTCTTCTTTTCGCGAAGAAGGTGGTGGTGCGAGTTCTGAGCTCTTGGATTGAGACTCTGCTTTATGGGCACTTAGATGCCGGATTTGGGATGATCCAGCATGTGCGTGAGATTCTCGGTGATGCTGAAGAGGCTGGTCTAGATGTCACAAGTGCCAGGGCGATCGTTGATAGGATCATTGAGCTGGGTGACAGGTGGTTTGAGACCATTGGTTTTCCTGATGACCAGTTCTTCAAGGAGATGTTCCTGGACCCTGTGAATAAGGCTCAGTCTAACCTGGATGAGGCTACAGAAAGCAGGAAGCAGGTAGTCCGAGAGAAGAACTTAGAAGAGCTAAACATCATTGGGCCGACACATGACCTTAACATCCTTGATAGGGAGGTCGATGAGGCCAGGAGACGTCTTGAGCATCTGCAGGCACAAGTCGCTGCCAAGTGGACTGCAATAACAGAGGCTCGTGAAAAAGGGAGACTGCTCTGATTCACCGGGTTACAGATATGCCAATCAAGTTCTTAAAAGGAAGTCTGATGAGAACAAACAATGGCAACTGCTCGAGATAAGCTTCCTGGTGCGAATGAAGGGGTACAGCCCACTCCAGCATCTCATGGCAAATTCTTGAAGAAGCGTGCCTTGGAATCCTTGACGGCTGAGGCCAAAAGTTTGCTTAAGGAGCTGAACTCTTGGCTGGAGACCATTTTTGATTGAGCTCCTGATTTTGTAGCAGAAACTATCCCCACTTGTATTTTTTGGTACTTTTCTCTTTGTTTTTTGTAGTGCTTGTGAACACTTTCTTTTTTTTTTGGTACCACATGTATTCTTTTTGGTACTCTCTTTTTTTTGTAGTGCTTGTGAACACTTTCTTTTTTTTTTTTGGTACCACATGTATTCTTTTTGGTACTCTTTTTTTTTTGTTATCCCTACGCTTACTTGATTCTTTTTGTGATAAAAGTAATTGCTAAATGGGATTTGATCAAAAGCTTGTCATTTTGTGAAAATCTTTTGTCAAATGATTGTTTTGGCATGGAAGCCAGATTTTTGCTTGTGGCATGGAAGCCAATTTTGGCATGAGAGCCAGCTCTTTTTTTTTTGTGGCATTGATAGCCGAGTTTTATTTGTGGCATCGATAGCCAGTTTTGGTGGCATTGATAGCCGAATTTGTGGCATTGATAGCCAGTTTTTGGTTTGTGGCATTGATAGCCAAGTTTGTGGCATTGATAGCCGGGGTTTTTGAAAGCCAATTTTTTGTTTGTGGCATTGATAGCCGGTTTTGTTATGGTGGCATCTATAGCCGGTTTGTTTTGTGGCATCTATAGCCGGTTTGTTTTGTGGCATCTATAGCCGAGTTTGTGGCATTGATAGCCGGTTTGGTTTTCAAAAATGCAAGTATCGACTAAAGGTCGCCTCCCTGCTGAATGTTCTTGCAAGTATCGATGGAATGTCGCCTCCTTGCTCATGAGACGACGGTGAACTGATCTAGATAGGGTGTGAAAATCTTGTTCATGAGAACCATGAATACCGCTGGTGCATTCGTCAGTCCAAAGGGCATCACCTTCGAGAAAAACTTTGCACCTTGCAACTGATCAAACAACTCGTCTATCCTAGGCAAAGGGTACTTATTCTTGATGGTTACTTGGTTCAACTTCCTGTAGTCTATACACATCCTCAAACTTCCATCTTTCTTCTTGACAAAAAGCACTGGGGCTCCCCATGGGGAAACACTTGGCCTAACAAAGCTTTTTTCTAGCAACTCTTGCAACTGTAACTTCAATTCTCCTAACTCTGCTGGAGCCATCCTATAAGGAGCAATAGAGATTGGAGCAGTTCCTGGCATCAACTCGATTGTAAACTCAACTTCTCTGACGGGTGGTAACCCTGGAATCTCTTCTGGAAAAACATCGGGAAACTCACACACTACCGGAAAACTCTCCACCCCTAGGGACTGTTCGTCCTTGGTGACAAAATCAATAAATCCCTCACAACCTGATCTCAACAACTTAGCTGCAGAAAGAGCTGAAATAAACCTAGCTGGAGAAACCCTTTTCTCTCCCTGAAACTTCACCCCTGAGGATAACCCATCCAATCTAAACACAATAGTCTTACTATAGCAATCCATGGAGGCGCGATGACCTGCTAACCAATCCATGCCTAAAATAACATCGAAGTCATGCATGACTAAGGTAATAAGATCTGCAGGGAAAATGACTTCTCCTATCTTCACTGAACAACTAGGGTAAAAAGTGCTACACACCACTTGTTTCCCTACCGGAGTAGTAACAGTCAAAACAAACTCTAATTCTCTAACAGGTACACTAATCTTTTTAGCAAACACATGGGATAAGAAAGAGTGGGTAGATCCCGGGTCAAACAACACTTTAGCTTCAACATCACAGATTAGGAGTTTACCTTCCACAACATCACCCGCCGCTTCTGCATCCACTTGATTGATATGATTGAGATGGCCTTGCTGACGAGGTCTATTTTGATTCTGATTTGGCCTTCCTAGCTGCATATTCCTATTTTGCTGTGGTGGACGGACATTCTGGTTCTGAGGTTGTTGACGGGGCTGCTGAATCTGCTGCTGCCTCGGTTGGTTCTGAGCTACTTGTTGGTTCTGCTGAGGGGCTTGCCTTGGTGGCTGCTGGGGTGCCCTATTGCCTTGGTTCCTATTATTCGGGCAATCCTTCACTTGGTGGTCGGAGCCACCACACTTGAAACATGCACCTGAAATTCGATAACACTGCTGAGAAGGGTGATTCTTGCCACAATGCTCACACCCGCCTTGAGTTGGAGCATTCTGCTGTTTCTTCTACTTCTTACCTTGATACGATTTCTGCCCACCTTGGAACTGTTGCCTCTTCCTTTGGTTATCCTTAATAATCTGATTGTTGATGTCTTCGAACCTATAGGCCCTTTTGATAGCCTCTTGAAAAGTGGTTGGTGGTACCACACCTAAAGCATCTCTCAAAATAATGGGATTGAGCCCATCCATAAACTTAGTAATCTTTTTCTCTTCGGTGTCCACAAGCTCTGGAGCATAGCGAGATAATTTCTCAAACTTAGTAAGATACTCAAGGACAGTCATATCTTCTTGCTTAAGTAACTGAAACTCTGCCGCGTTTTGCTTCTTGATATGCGCGGGGACATACTTCTCACTAAACTGCTGCTTGAATGTGGCCCAAGCAATCCCATCCTCAATATTCTGATAGCCTTCCTTAACAGTCTTCCGCCATATATCTGCCAACCCAGTAAACATGGAGGCTGCTAGAAGAACTCGCTGTCTGCCTGTACATACAAAGATATCGAAGATGTTCTCTGTGTGATCCAACCAATCATCAGCTGTCAAAGGATCTTCCTGACCCGTGAACTCCTTAGGACCCCTTTTTCTGAACTTCTCAAATAAAACATTGGGGTCTCGGTCCCTATTTTGCACAGCTTCCACATTAGGCATTGGTTCGGGTCTCCTACCCAAAACTTCAAGCAATTGCCTTTGCACTTGAGTCAATTCCTCATCTTTCTTTGCCATCTGTTCTTGAAATCGAGCTTGATTTTCATTAGCTCGCTGCTGCTGTTCGACCAACATCTGCATAAGTTGTTGGAATTGACCTGTCATCGGGTTTTCAATCCCGCTGTCATGATTGCTGCCCGATGCATTTGCATTTGCCGGAGGTCTACGCGGAGGCATAGTGCTGCAAAACAACTTGTTAGTACAACAAGATATAATCATAAGGCGTTCCCAAACCCAAATCGATGCTAACTAACGGAAGTACTAACGAATCCTCGCCACGTCCTTATGTTTCTAATCCAATTTTAATTGCCTCAAATATTTCTCGCTCTGATACCAAGCCTGTCACGCCCCCGGACCGACGTCCCGCTAAACGAGGCCCTAATCAGGGGACGCGGCGCGACGGGCCAGAAAATTCCGCCCGCACACGCTAGTTTCCCACAGGTTTCCGCGGTAAGGATTCACGGAATCCGATCCAACAGTGATATATAAGAATCACTTTCATACAAATGACTTACGCGGAAGCATTGTAGCAAACATAAAAGTCTCTCAAACGGGTATAAAATGAGAACGCATGAGACTAGCATCAAAAGAGAAACGTTTCATTGTAGGCCCCAAAGTTAGTTTAAAGTTGATACAAAAGTAAAGTTAATCATTAATTACAAATTTTTCCCAAAAGAAAATAAGCCAACAATGGCCATGACAAAAACCCAAAATGTATATCATGAAATCCCCAAAATGTGATCGCAGCTCCAAGGCAACCCGACGTCTAAATGACATCATCGGGCCGCCACTCGCCCTCCACAGGAACTATAGGTTCCGCCTCGAAGTGCGCCTCGACCGCGAGGGGCTCGACATCTGGCACCAAACAAAAAGAGTCAGACACGACGGTCTGGCAAGCAATTACAACAATAATAGGATGAGAGCGAAACAAAACATAATAAGTAAGAGCAACGATTAAATCACGATTAATAACAATGTCAAAGTAAAGATAGAAGAAAACATCTCGATGGTTTACAAATCCAATGTCATGATGAGTAACATAAACAAATACCATGAGATGAATATTAATGCATGAAAACATTGGCAACCCACATAAAGCTATATTCTCCCGTTACCGAAGTAACCGGAGCAGACAAACCGTAGCCACTAATCGTGGGACCGGAACGACATAGTCGTTATCAAACAGAACCGTAGCCACTACTCGTGGGACCGGATATTACCGTTGCCATGGTCGGTACAGACAGAATCCAAACTGCAGCTGGCAGACAAATTAAAGACCCCAAGCCGGATGATCAGTCCGACAAGGTGACCTAAGCCTAGTGGTGCCATTATAGTGAAAATCCGAAACCTCGAAGAAATACAAATCCATTTATAAGATACATTTCCAAAATCGATAAGTAAACTACTCCAAACAATGCATATTGGCGAATCCGAGCAAAATAGGTGAGTAGTTTCATCATTACTAAAATATGGGGTAAACCACTTCAAAACATTAATAAGAATTAGAGAAAGAACCCAAAACAAAAGTCTTTTTACACAAAAATAATGTATGGTGGTTCGATCGACTAAAGCGGGTAGTCTCGATATACATTTGACCCCTTTATTGTCATTAAAAGAAAGTGATTTGGTGCCACCGAAGATCATTGACAATCATAAGGGATTAAGTGTACATTTAGACTTGAGGGTTTCCCAAGTGGTATTGACCATAGTCCAAGACACTTCTCACCATGAATTCTAGGCTTGTAAAAGGGCCGAGTGGGCTTCACTTATAGGAGAGAGTTTGGGGCTGAATTGAGCTTGGACATAGGCCCGAAGTGGACTTGAAATTATATACAATAAGTCCTTAAAAAGTGTAGGTTTAAATCCCTTCTTAATCAGGCCCACAACTGACCTTCCCCAAGCTCAAACAGTCCACTAAATAGGCCCAAATCAGTCCTTAAAGTAGCCCAGGATTCAGGCCATAACACAGTCCCATGTCAGGTCTCAAAACAGCCCATCAATAGGTCTCAAAATAGCCCAAGAGCTGGACTTAAAACAGGCCTAAAGGAGCCCTGGAAAACAGGCCCAAAACTGCCTTTGATTGGGCCAAAAATAGGCTGACCCGAGCCCCCCAGACTGGGCTGGGCTCACTCGAGCGAACCCAGGTCCGCTCGAGCGGAGCCCAGACATTCGCTGGGTCGCTCGAGCGGCCCAGTGGGTCGCTCGAGCGGCCCAGTGGGTCGCTCGAGCGGACTGGGCCTGCCCAGTCAAGCCCGGCAGTGCAGAACTCCTCCTTTTTTCCATCTTTTCTTGATCATTTCCATTCCTTTTCTTCCTTACACCATTTTACAACAACTTGGGCCTTTTCTCAACCTCCACAAATCATCAAACCATCATCCATAATCATCCAATAACACAAACTCAACACTTTTAAAAGAATCAAAGTTCTTTTCCCTTTTCTTTGAACACCCACCTTGAACACAATGAAACCAAATTTTCCAAGGAGCCAAAGTGAGAACAAACTTCCAATGCATGGTAAAACAATAACATAAATTAAGATAACTATGACAATGGTTCATTAAATCAAAATAAACCCATAGACTAAAGAAGATTAACACAAAAGAAAAATCATGAAATAGAACCAATGAGAGGAAGCATCACATTAATGTTGAAATCTACTTGCCTCTAGTCAAGATAGGATCAAAATCACTCTTCAAACCAAGCCTTAGAGCCTTAAGCTTCAAATCTACAAAAACCCCAAAATTTTTCCAAGAAAACCCTAAAAATCATCATTTGTAAATCTTCAAGGAAAACCCTAGCAAATGGGTTTAAAACACTCCAAATGGAGAGGAAAACAAGAATCTTGAGTTTAGAAAACCAATGCTAACCTTGAGGAATCCAAACAAAGAGGAGAAGCTTGAATGAGGGCCTTCACTTAGCTCAAAAACCTCAAGAAGGGGATCTTTGGGAAGCTTGAAGAGGGAGGAAGAACTTGAGGAGATCAATCCTCCAAGAACACCTCACCAAGCAAGAGTTTCAGATGAGAGAGAGTGTGTGAGAAGGGAGGGAAAACCCTAGCAAATGGGTTCTTGCTGGAAATGAAATGAAGAAGAGGAAGAAGAGCTCCTCTTCTTATAAGAGATGACTTGTGGGCCCCGGTCTTCACTAAGCTAGAAATGGCATTTGTGGGCCCCGAACGAAAACGACGAAGAAGACAAAAACGATCAGCGAAATTTCTACTTTCCAAAAAGTATATTTTTGACAATTTCTGAAATTTTCGAGATTTGGGTACAGATTTGGTGTGAAAGGTCAGTTTTGCCCTTTTCCTCGAAAAAACGCGATTTCTGATCATTAAATCAAGTTGGCCAAAACATGAAAGTCGATGATCTAGATGAAATAAGTCAAAATACACAAAAATTGGGATTTTACAAACATCAAGGATAAACT
This sequence comes from Litsea cubeba, assembly GCA_012931725.1. Classification (NCBI taxonomy): domain Eukaryota; kingdom Viridiplantae; phylum Streptophyta; class Magnoliopsida; order Laurales; family Lauraceae; genus Litsea; species Litsea cubeba. Next base: position 12,778 of record WHSA01000370.1, read on the forward strand.
CAACAAATTCACACACAATCCACGGGCGTCCCGGCCCGTGTCAAACTTAAGTCAACGACTCACAAGAGTTTTCAAAGCTAATCAAACATCCTAATCTAGCTTAATAAAATAAGCTAATCATCCACTAACCCCACTTATCCACTAATCACGATTAAAACATAATTAAATACTTCAAACCTGGGTCGGGGTCTGACAATTGGTCTTTTTACCGCAAGAACCAAGTCACCCTTTTTGTAGGCGCGTTGCCTGACCTTTTATCGAAAGATCCTGCCATGCGTGCTTGGTAAAGTTCAATGCTTTGTTGAGCTTCGAGCCGTCTCTCATCGAGATTGTCCAGCTCATGGAGTCGCAATTTGACATTGCTTTCTTGAGTCATGTCATTTTGCAAGGATACCCTCAAGGAAGGAATTTATACTTCCAAGGGTACGACAGCTTCGCATCCATAGACCAAGGAGAATGGTGTGCTATGGGTTGGTCCTCGAATAGTGGTTCGATAAGCCCACAAAGCTTCAGACATTTTGTCGCTCCAGTCTCTTTTATGACTAGAGACCATTTTTTTGAGGATTTTGCAGAGTGTCTTGTTGAAAGCTTTTGCTAACCCGTTTGCTGCCGGATTGTATGGAGTCGAAGGACAGCTTTGGATTTTGTATTTGTCGCAGAACCTCTAGAATCGATGATCCCGGAATTGTGGTCCGTTATCATGGACGAATCTTTTGGGTATGCCGAAACGACAAATGATGTTGGTGCGCAGGAACTGAAGGACTGATGAGGTCTTCATTTCATTGAACGCAAATGCTTCTGACCACTTGGAGAAATAATCCGTAGCGGCGAAGATGAAGTGATGACCTTTGCTCGAAGGGGGCGAAATAGGACCTATGATGTCCATACCCCAGGCTTCGAAAGGCCATGAGATCGCTGTAGGATGCAGCCATTCTGGAGGCATGTGAATGTAATCTCCATGAATTTGGCATTGTTGGCAGCGCTTAGCAAATTGCATTGCGTCAGCTACCATGGTAGGCCAGTAATATCCTAACCTTTTTATCTGATCATAGAGTTTGGGACCAGCCTGATGAGCTCCGCAAAGACCAGCATGAACTTCTTTGAGTGTTTCTTCAGCCTCTTGTTGTGACAAGCAGCGTAGAAGTACTCCGTTGAAGGATTTCCTGTAAAGGATTTTTGAAGGAATATCCAAATGAAAGCTTAGGGTTCGCCTTTGGATGCTTACCCGTTCTTTTGGATCTTCAGGTAGGATTCCGAACATAATGTAATCAATGAACGGATCCCTCCAGTCGCCGATTGAAGTTTGAAGGATTGAAATCCTACTTCCAACCACTTGGTGGCATTCAGCAACAGCTTGGTGTGTGTTAAGAGGAGGAAGGATTCTTCTTTCGCACACTGTGATTTGCATGTTTTCCCCTTCCTGAATTGCCATGGATGCGGCAAGTCCAGCTAGGGCATCTGCACGTATGTTTTCACCTCTACGAATGTGGGTGATGTGACAGATGTCAAACTTTTGCAGAAGCGATTGTGCTTTGTTGTAGTAAGGCAGCAAATCTGGCTTCCTGACTTCAAATTTCTGATTCATCTGGTTGACGATCAGTTGAGAGTCTCCAAAGACTTCCAGCATGGTGATACCGGATTCGATGGCGAGTTCCAATCCTAAGATCAGAGCTTGATATTCAGCTGCATTGTTTGTGCATGGTTCCAGTAGCGAGAAAGCGTGTGGAATCATGTATTTGTCGGGGCTAACAAAGAGGATGCCAACTCCCGAGATCAGCTGTCTTTTTTCATTCGTCCTGGTTGCACCGTCAAAGTACATCTCCCAGGAGGCACTTTGTGAGAAAGTCTCCACATTGTAGACTGGTTCGTCTGGGAGATCATCTCTGAGTGGAGAATCTTTAGGCAATGGATGCTCTGCGAGGAAGTCCGCTAGAGCTTGCCCTTTGATTGCCTTTTGTGGTACATACCTAATATCAAATTGTGACAGAAGGATGGACCATTTTGCCAGTCGAGCGTTGAGAGAACCTGCCTTTGTGACAAGGACCTTCAAGAGGTTAACCCTCGAGACTAGGTATACTATGTTGGAAAGCAAGTAGTGACGCAGCTTTCGTACGGCGAACATCACTGCAAGGCATTCTTTTTCGACTGGAGAATAGCGATGCTCTGCACCTACTAGCATGCGGTTGAGGTAATATAGAGCAGCTTCTTTTCTTTTATCATTTTCTTATGCAAGCAGAGCTCCCAAAGAGTGATCAAGGGCTCTTTTGTACAAGATGAATGGTTTTCCAGTGGTAGGAGCAGCTAACACTGGAGGTTTTGTCAGGTATGACTTGATGTCTTGGAAAGCAGCTTCACAGTCAGCATCCCAGACAAAGTTTACACCTTTTTTCATCAACCGGGAGAATGGACGGCATTTCCCCGAAAGATTGGAGATGAACCGTCTAATGTAGGCCAATCTCCCTTGAAGCCCTTTGAGTTCTCTCAAGGTTCTTGGAGAGGGCATTTCTAGAATGGCTTTGACTTTTATGGGGTCAAACTCTATTCCAACTTTCCAAACTAAGAATCCGAGGAACTTACGCGACGAGACGCCGAAGAAGCATTTCAAAGGATTCATTCGCAGTTTGTGTTTGCGAAGCCGGAGGAAGACTTCTCGAAGGTTTTCGAGATGATCTTCTTTTCTTTTGCTTTTGACGGCGAGGTCATCAACGTAATATTCAACCGTCTTGTGCTGCATATCTTGGAATATTTTCATCATAGCCCTCTGATATGTGGCACCAGCATTTTTCAGACCAAATGGCATGACAGTGTAGCAATACACGCCAAATGGGGTCCGAAAAGATGTATGTTTTTCGTCTTCAGGATGCATCTTTATCTGATTGTAGCCAGAGAAACCATCCATGAATGTCATTCGCTCGAATCCACAGGTATTATCGATCATTACCTCTGGTATGGGGAGCGAAAATTCATCTTTAGGGCATGCGCCGTTCAGGTCTCTATAGTCAATACAGACCCTGATCTGCCCGTTTTTCTTTGTCACGGGGACAATGTTGGCCAACCATTCAGGATGTTGTTCCTCACGGATGAAGCCGACGCTTTTGAGTTTTTGAACTTCTTGTTCAATTTTATCCATCACATCTGGACGGAATCTTCTTTGGCTTTGTTTGACAGGCTTGATGTCTTCTTGAAGATTGAGTTTGTGAACCGCTATTTTGGGGTCTAAGCCTGGCATTTCAGCGTAAGACCATGCAAAGCAATCAACGAACTCACGAAGAAAGGCGATATACTCGAGTAACTCATCATCCTTTATATTCTTGCTTATGAATACAGGACGTGGATTATCTGGCATTCCCAAGTCTATCTTTTGAACAGGATCTTCTGTTGGAAGGTTCGAAGGTGGTTCCTCCATAATATTTTCGGAGGCTTCCAGCTCAACGAAACCTTCTGGGGTTTCAAAGGCATTTCCAGACCAAGGTTTTGTTCCTTTCCACGGGTCTTCTTGATTGGTAATTTTCCCCAGGCTTGCTATGAGATGATCCCAATCGCCTGTTGAAACCGGGTTGAAGTAGGCTACTTCTTTTGGAGATGAGGGTTCTTCTGGTTCAGAAGTCCACACGTCTGTGCCATCGGACAACTCCTCTTCATTTTCGGAGAAATCGTGCCAATTGGATGAGCTTCCTGGATCTTTGTCAGGTGACTCATCAAAGAGATATCCAGGGAGATCAATGTCTTCACAGACTTGAGATGTTGAGGCTTGGTCAGTATATTGACTTTTAAGACTTTGTGTCAACTATCTCAAGGGAGTGTCAGGATCATACCCTAGCCCGTGTGAAGACTTTTCTACATAGCTATAGAGTCTCCAATCTTCCAGCTGGCTTTTGGTCAAAACGGGCCCTAATGGCGTGAGAATACCGCGTCCTTCTCCCAAACCGACGGGGTTTTGAGCGTCATAGCACATTTTCTTCATAATAGCTTGTGCCACAGAACTGTATAACGATAGTTGAGGCATTCCTTTATTTTGGAAAGGTTCAAGCATGGAGTTTGATGAAGAAGCATCCGATCTATGGAAGAAGATCGGCTTTTCCTTTGCTGAAGTTTCTGGAACAACGAAGGAAGCTGACATAGGATCTTCTATGTCAGAAGTTGTCTCCATTGGAGTGAGAGCAGGCTGAACTTGCTGAGTGTCAGCTTGGCTTGACGATGTGTCGTCTTCTGGCTCTGAATCCGAATCCGTGTCTTGCATGATAGACACGAAAGAGACAACAAATTTGCCCCCAGGCTTTTGCTTTGCCTTCTTCACTTTAGTTGTGATGACCAAAGGCTTTGAAGGTTTGAGGGAGATGATGAAGGGAGTTTGAATGCTCTCTTCGGATTTACCGGATGATTTGTTTTCTTTCGGTGATTATTGAGGAGCTTTACCTTTATCTTTCTGGAGATTTTCGGCAAAGGATGCTGTGTGTTTATCCTCTTCTTCTTTTTCACCTTCATACATCTATGAGTCTGCGAAGTGGACTTCTTTACCTTTGAAGGGTTTTCTGTCCGCAAAGACTCGATGTATCATGCCGTCGTCGCCGACAAACTTGATGCATTGATGTAGAGTTGAAGGGACAACACCATTCTCGTGGATCCAAGGGCGTCCGAGAAGGATGTTATAGCATGAAGGGGTTTTTATTGCATACACAGCGACCTCAGAGATAAGATCACCGATCTGCAACTTGAACCTGATTTTGCCAATAGGCCTTTGAGTACTCCCATCGTATCCAAAGATAGATACAGATGTGTGGCTCAGCTTGTAGGGTGGGATGCCCAACTCTTCGAGAGTCGATGTGGAGATGAGGTTGAGTGCAGAACCTGGGTCGATCTGAACTCTGTGCATAGGCATTTCCTTGATATACCCTGTGAAGTACAGGGGTCGGTTATGCCTGGTTTCGCCAAGTAGGAGGTCGTCCTTTGTGAAGGCGATGGTTGCACTGGCTGCTTTTTTAACCGAGAGGCATTCAATGCATGATCCCTCAGTTTTCTTCTTTTCTCCCTTTGAGGAGGCTTCTGAGTTTTTGACCCGGTAATCCATTTCAATTTGGAGGACTTGCGGGGCATGTTTGTCGACATCCTCATTCAGCTTTTGTAATTCCGAGATGAGATTATCACGAGTGTGCGGAGACATTCGCAACAAATCTAGGATGTGCAGACGTGCAGGTATGTGCTTGAAGTGTTCAATCAAGTCATACTTGAAAGCCTCCTTAGGGCCTGCATGTTCATCATTGTTGCCACTAGGGGCGCTTACAACATCTTTTCCCGAAGGATTTACATATGTAAAGGAAGATTGGTTGTAATTTTTGTGGTAGTCCCGGCCAGAGCGGGTGCCTCTACCAACTTCGAGAGCTTCTTGACAAGGGTCTTCATTTGGAAGATTGTCTTCAGGATCAAGAGGCTGTCGTTTTTCATTTGCTGAGGATGAATCAGCAGCAGAGTTGCCATCCTCAGTGATCGTGTTGCACGGAGCATTTTCTGGGAACAAGTCCTGAACAGCATCCAGCAACCTTTCTTCTTCGTTGACTAATTCATCATCCCAAGCATCAATAGCTGGGAATTCTTCAGTCAGGAAGGGTGTGAACTTTGAAGTCACAGTCTCAGGAGAAGAAACCTGAGAGGGTGTCATCTCAGTGAAAGTCACATGAGACAAGGTGGCTCAAGAAGATACATTGCTAGGCGTCGCCGGAGTGTAAGTGCTCTCATCAGACGATGCTTCGGAAGAGCTATAATCCCGAATTATCACATTACATGAAGCTCTGACGGGAGACGTTGCCTGATCGGAGTCAGACTCATCCTCGGATGTAAGAGGATCGTCTATCCAGCAATTTTCTCCATTTTCAGGAGTTAAGGGAGGATGTACCTGGTGGTCTTCAGGGACTTCAGGCTCTGGGTTGCGAGGAGGCTCGTTGACGCGGTCTTGCTCTTGTTCTAGAGCGAGTCGCTGCAAGATCCTTGCATATTCTTCAAGATCAGGCATGGGAGCCGGATCTTCTTCTTCATCAACTCTTTGTGGCTCAACATGGTTGATTTCCACTGGAGTAATGAGAGGTGCTGAGTCAGCAGCATTTTCTTGTACAGCCTCTTGGTCTTCTTCATCATCAGACCAGGATCCTTGTGGCTGTAGGGGGTTATACCAGATTACTGGCATAAGATGAGACTCAGGAACCCATTCTTCATCGGAGAGATATTCTCCTGTTTCAAGGGACTCCTCCCACTCATCTGTGTAGTTTGATTCGAATCCATCATCGGTGTTGCTGGACTCGTATCCATCAATGGAGAATCCAACTACCGAATCGCAAGAGTATGATGCCTCTTGCATGGCTTCTTTGAATCGAGGTGGCATGAAATCACTGAGAGTGAATTTTCTTACCCCCTTTGAAGTCTCTGTAAGGGATGTTTTTGTTGCCTCCAGTGAAGCGGTAGAAGAAGCCTCTGCCTTTTCTTTGACCTCTAGTTTTGACTGGGTCTTCTCTTGCCGTTTGAGCTTGAGGAGATGTTTCCTAGCCTACCTTCGTTGTTGAGCTGTAGGCTTTGTTTTCACGACCTCCCAATTTTCATCTTCCAGGAGATCGGGATGTACCCATATCGGTTGTCCATCTGGTGTCGGGTAAGGAACTAGTTCCTCGGACGCTTGGATTGAGTTTATTACCTTGAAGGAAGTAGTGATCTTCTTCTTCGATGATTTTGATGTTTGTCCACATGTCACCATGTTGACGGAGGCAGGCCCATAGTTTTTGTCAAAGGCGATGACTCCGTTTTTCCACATCTCGTTTATTTTCTCCCTCACAACGAAGCATTGATTGAGAGGATGCGAGATCATCTGGTGGTATGGACAATACCGAGGATCGTTGGTTTTGCCAACATCACCCGGTCTTTTTGGTTCAGGCAAGGTGAGCTTGCTGTTTGCCACAAGAGCCCCGAAGATTTCATCAACATCTTCATCAAACGGGTATTTCTTCTCTACTCGTTCTTTGAAGGCATCTGAGAGTTCAGGTCTCTTACCAGCAACTTTATTTTCAGCTTTCTTCGGTGGCTGAGGAGCTGACTTGGTCTGCACATTGAGGACCTCTTTTTTCTTTGGTTTAGAGGTTGCAATGGCGGTTGGCTCTTTTCTTGATGATTTCTGACTGTTGAGGTCTTTAATCACCGTTTCAGCTTCCATGGAAGCTTCTAGGAGTTCTCCCAGGTTTTTTGATTTGTTGCCGATGATCATGGAGCGGATTCTGGCTCTCATGTTGTTTCGGCAAATGTCGACTAGCGACGCTTGTAGCAATACATCAGAGCATTTGTATGCCATTGTTTTCCACTTGTGAATTGTTTTCCACTTGTGAATGAAGTCATATGTTGATTCATTCTCCCCCTGTTTTAGGCTGCACAGCTGAGCCATAGTAGCGGGATGATCCTCACCTTTGAAGTGAGTCAGGAAGCGTGTCTCTAGGATGGCCCAGTTTTGGATTGAGTCTTCCAGCAGAGTGGAGTACCAATCGAAGGCCGTACCTTTTAGGGTACTTGCAAAGAGGCGGATCTTGAGTGCATCTTGATCCGCGATAGCTCCCGTCATGATCTTGAAGTGGATGACATGCTGTCTGGCTGATCCTTTCCCCGTATATGTTTGGAGAGTAGGATGCTTGAATTTGGTGGGGAACGGGGCCGAGTCCATCCATAAGGGATATGGTGGCTTGATCCCATACTCCTTGAGTATATCCTCTTCTTTTGCTTTGGCGAGGATACTGTCTACGTCCTTTTTGGTAAGGGCACGTGGCTCATTTTCTTCTCCATTTACCTCGTCGTTTTGATGATTCGGAGGAGGTTCATTGTTCGCCTGATTTTGGAAGGCGAGGAGAAGGTTTTCCATCAGAGTTTCAATCCTCTACTGGCCCTGTTCCAACTGCTGGATGCGGGTGATCTCATCTTCTGGAGGTGGATTGCGGGGTGGTGGCTCAGAATTTGTAGCCAAGACATTCATCCTTCGTGATTCGAATGAAGAAACTGTCCTGGTGACTGAGCTGGGGCTCATTCTTTTTGAAGAAGAGCTTGAGGAAGGATCACTCTGCTGTCCTTTGCTTGAAGGAGCAGGGGATTCTTCTGAATGTCTTCTTGTCCTTGAGACGCTGCGGGTCATCAGACGTTGGACATGGATGTTTGTTGCTGATTTTTGGCGCCTTCTGGTTTTTCCAACCATATGGACGGCAGCAACTTGGTTGGGTCTTTCTTTTTCGACCCATTTGGGAGAGACTTGGAGTGTAGGAGGCTGGGTCCTTTGCTTCTCTAGTCTCTTTTGCCGGTATGACGCACGGCGGCGTATACGACGAGCAATTTGAGCTTCGGTCAGCTCTGGCTGGGCTTTGACGATGAAGGATGTGCTCCCTCTGGCGCAGCAGCCGAGCCTGTCTTCTTTGCAGCTGGGCAAGGACAGGATGCGAACCCTGTCCTTCGCCTGTTGCAAGCGAAGCTTTGAATTTTTTTTGGAGTTCGGCCCCTGTAGAGATGAAGGGTCGAACTGCAGGTTTGTAGGCCTTAGCAGGTGCTTGTAGAGGCCTTGTGATGCATGATCTGATTTTGGGCTTGTAAGAACAAGCCAGCTCATGCTGGGATGACTTGGAAGTCAGGTTGGAGATGGGTCTCTCCTTTTTCATGTAAGCAAGAGGGTAGAACTTGTTCTCCTTGAGTGGGGCCAGGAATGCTGGCTTAGTGGATGTTTGGGACCTTCTTTGTTTTGGTGAAGGTCTTGGGGACCAAGTCTTGGGATAAACCTGGTTGCTTGCAGGTCGAGGCTTCGTGGGGGTGCCACGGGCTTCAGGCCTTCTGGTGCTCGCCTCCGGTGTCACGGTAGTGACACGTTGAAAGGCGAGTTTCTGCTTCTTGGAGGGAGCAGTTTGTTCCTCGGAAGTGGGAATGGTCCCAGCGTCCCAAAGACGATAGTCCGGGGAGTCGAGGTCGACCCGGAGTTCAGAGAGTTGCCGAGGGAGTTGACACTTCGGCAGCTGATGGGGCGCTTGTAGGTGCGCGCAGTTTGCTTCTGTTGAAGCATGATTTGGTGCTTGTTCTCATCGAAGGTAATGGTAAGCAATGCTGCCATTGTTAGTTTTTTTTTCGAAAATTTCTGAAACAAGACTACATCCATTAGGAATCACAAGAATATAATGATCATAAATGGGACGTTCTATGGTTTCGTCTTTTCAAATTGCTCGAGGGAGATGACCCAAGCAATATGAGGAAGGCAAAATGCCATAGAGGGTACAATTGTTCTGATCGCAGGTATGGTAAGCCCAGAATGAGCGTCCCAGTGACTGCTAGAAGCAATTGTGAACTTAATTCGACTTATCGAGAAGCAAAGCTTGCTCGAGATAAGAAGAATATAAAGTTTGGAGTTACAGATGTGCCGGTCGCAATACAGTAGACCCTGAAAGGGCGTACTAGTACCGCTAGACACAAATGTTTTGAGACAGAATCCATGAGATGAGATTCTCTATTTTGAAAGGTTAAAATTGGATTCATCAAAGAGAGCAGATGGTATTCCAATCTGAACACGGGCTCAGCGATTTCCGCGAGCACCAGTGCTCAGAAAGAAATGAACCATAATTTCTCGAATCTGAATCTAAAAATGACGAGTTTTTTTTTTTGAAAGGCCAATATCGGGTTCATCAAAGAGAGCAAAAGGCACTCCAATCTGAACACGGGCTCAGCGATTTCCGCGAGCGCCAGTGCTCAGAAAGGAGAAGGCCAAGATTTCTCCAATCTAAACCCAAAATGACGGAAGTTTTTTTTTTTTGAAGATTTTGAAGATTTTTTTTTATTTTTTAAAAAATCTTTTTTTATTTTTTTTATTTTTTTTAAGATTTTTTTTTGAAATTTTTTTGAAATTTTTTTTATTTTAAATTTATTTATTTTTAATAAAATTTATTTAAAAGACGAAAGAGTACACATAGGCCTCCTAACCCGGTCTTATGAAATCTTGGTTGATAGAATTGCCCCCAGGTAAGGGTAGGATTACTTAATGAACCCGTTTGGAGGACCCTTGCCTAGAACAGTCAAGCTGTCTCCACACTCTGGACAAGGCTTTTCATTGAATCAACCATGATCAAAGAACACAGTTGGTTTAACCTTAGTGGTCTATGTCTTTTTTTATTTTTTATTTTATATATATATTTTAATGAACTCATCGAAGAGAAACGATGGCCCAAAACCTTAGTCGAACAGGCTCAACATTTCTGCAAGCGCGATGAACGATAGGAACGGATCAAGGTTTCTCAATTTTGAATCCAAAATGAAAAATCTGATTTTTTGTTTTTTTTTTTTGAAAAGAGAAAGAGCGGAAATAAATTCAAAGAATTAGAAATTTCTAAAAATCTCATCTCATTTTTTTTAGATGCGGAATCCAACATAGGCCACCAATTATAAAGTAGCGAAGGAATCGAGAAAAGAAATATAAGCATAGAGAAAAATATATGATATGCAAATATTTCATTTCTAGCATCGTGTTCTCAAATGAACGTGTCCCACCGGGTGTGCCAGCTTGATGGACCGCGCTCCTGCTCGATTCTACCGAGGTCGGCGTACGTGGGAGTCCGTTGGGTCCAACCCTTTCGTAACCGGGGGGCAGAGGCGCGCATCAACATTTTTGTTGTGTGGGTGTGCCAGATTTTCTATTTTACTTGGAATTGCAAGTGGTGATCCGGAGATCAACCTTCGCAAGTAAAAAAGAAATCAACTTCTTTCAAGTTTTCCATTGCACATATATTTAAGAAAAGAGACATTTTTCTTGGTTTGCCGTGAAAGGCGATTTTTTTGGCATTTATAGCCGATTTTGGCGTTTATAGCCGATTTCTGGCGTTTATAGCTGATTTTGGCATTTATAGCCGATTTACAATCCTTATCAATAATGAAAGACAAGAGTTGTGATTTTTGTCTCTTTTGAAAAATTACAAACTACAATGAAAAGCAAGAAAAGGAGGATCTAACTTCTCAGGAGATTGTGGGGGACCCGTTCAGATTCACGGTCACAAGCCATATGTGGGCTTCGCCATCATCCATGCAGATGAGAACGGAGGATGCTATTGATTCACTTGGCTTGGCTATAACCTTAGGTTTTTAGAGGACAAAGACCAAAAGAAGGTCCTATGTCCAATAAAAAACCGAGTAGACGGGCTGAAAAGCCACATCTAAGCCATTGGAGGCAGAAGGAGAAGGCAATGACCTTGGGGGGGTACCCCCAAGGGACTTTTGTCACCTTGTAGCGGTGGTCGGTGTAGGATTTCCGCAGAATTTTCTCTCTTTTCCTTCTCTGAATTTCTGTGCTTTGTCTGTGTCTCTGTCTGTGATTTTTCTCCGATCTCTGTGTTTTTTTCCGATCTCTTTCTTCTTGGAGAGCTCTCCTATTTATAGGCTTTTAGGTAGCCATTTAGGAGGGTTTATGGGCTTTTATTGTCATTAAGCCGCATAATGGGAGGAGTTACAGGATTTAAATCTTTATTTTGTAACTCCTTTTTCTTGGCTTCTGATTGGCCGGAGGAGATTGAGGGCATTTAATTGCCTTTAATCGCCATGATGGGAGGAGTTTCATGGGTTAAATGCCATGAATCTCTTGACTTGTAACTCTCGGATGCTTGCTTCTAATTGGTCCATCCAAAGAAATGGATTAATGACTGTAATAAAGCTAGTCAATTAATCGCATCAAGTGGTCGCCGAGCAGTTGAAGAGTCGCGGGCCGTGCCGCGTCTTTTAGGATTCTTCTGGTAATGATCATCGATGGATCTTCATGTAGATCGACATCGGATGACCATGTGACTTCAGGTGTTCGTTGCCAACAGCGGGTCAGTGCCATCTGTCCTGTCGATTTCTCGATCGGTCGGGTAGAAAGCACACTTTTTTTGGTTGACCGGGTGGCGATCAATGTTGTTTTCGATACTTTTGATGATTGACCCGTGTTTTTGACGGATGTCAGAGGATTTGGTATCTCAAAAGTATGAGTTTTGGAAACTACCAGAGGCTGGACGCTTCGAATCGCGAAAAAACGGTGAAAATCGGGGTTTCCGGGGCCTTCCCGGCGATCCCGGGCTCCAGGGTCGCCGGCGACCCTGGGGGGGTTTTCCCCCTTTTCGTCCCGTTTTGTGTCCGTTTTTGCTGTTTCTCGATTCTTTTTTCTTCTGTATTTTTCCTTGACATTTTTGACCATTTATTGGCTTGATTTCCCTGTAGGAAACCTGATAAGAATCCTTGCATTTTGGTTTGCAAAGCTTCTAATTTCCTGAGAAAGCCGAAGACTTTGTCGCGCAGAGCTGCCGATTTTCTGTCAGAAGCTGAAACTGGGTCAAACGATGTCGGAATGACCTGAAATTTGGTGTGAAGCCTCCTGAGCAATAAATAAGACCAACCATAGGCTTTTGTTTGAGTTTTGAAGCCGTTTGGGGTCCTATCACCAGTAGACTCGCTTTTGTTGCGATGAAGATGTCGCGGTTTGATGTGCGGTCAACCGATGTCCGATTAACTTGAAATTTGACAGGGAACCCATTGGAGTCATTTTAAGATGATCCATAGGCTCTGTCTTAGAAACCACGGTCCCGGAGAGCTTTGCCTCCGAGAGGCCTGATTTGGCTTCCGAGCGTCAAACTATGGTCAAATGTTGTCGAAATGACCTGAAATTTGACGTGCAGCCCCTTGTAAGCATTTTGAAGCCGTCCATTTGCTCTATCTGATGAATGATGGCCTCGACGGTTCTTGCTGCCGAGAGGCTTGATTTAGTTGTTTGAGGGTTGATGTAGGGTCAAACGTTGTCGGTTTGACTCGAAACTTGACGTGGAGCCTTTTGGATGTATTTTGAGACCATCCATCGGCTCTGATCGAAGATTTGGTGTCTCCGATGCTTTCGCCGCCGAGAGCTCCTTTTCGGCTGTCGGAGAAGCGAAGTTAGGCCAAATGATTTTGAAATGGCCCAAAACTTCTTGTGTACTCCTCTTTTGGCTGTCTTGAGGATCTTGCAGTTTTTGTTTGATTCTGACAAGATTTGATTTTTTGGAAGTAGCCTTGCCTATTCATGGCAGGTTGCGACTTCATGTAGCTCTTTGGATCTTGAAGAGGCAAAGTGGCATTTTTGGTGTCAGCACCCCTCAAGGATGCTGTCAATCGGCATAAACTCCTCATAGAGTTTGCCAAGGATGGGCAATCCAGTAATGGCGCTCAGCTCCTTCAAAGAGAAACCAATCTCACCAATCGTCGCAACGAAGGTATTGGTTTGTGAGAGGAATGATTCCAGCCTAGCCATGGAGGCCTCGTCGGAAAAGATCACGGTCTCCCTAAAGGCGCGGACCGTATCAAAAATCCCGGCTTCCTTCAAAACGGCGCCACCAATCAGCAGGACGTGATCAGTCCACGACTTCCACTCGGAGTCAGCATTGAAACGTCCACGAAGTCGAAAAGGCTTTATCCAATTGCTGCCGTCACCGCTGAAAATACCAAGGCCCACCGGTCTCAAATCGACTGACGGATAATCAGAACCCTGGTAGCCGCTGGATGGCATCAACATGTCCATGTCAACAGGTGACCTCTCCGTATATCCAGGAGAACCGCCAACAAAAATCCCGGTCTTGATTACATTTGTCCTTCTCACCCAGCTTGGAGGATCTTCCCTCTTAGGCCACGTGGCCGTACGGCCAGATCCGTACGGATCTGTCCGTACGGCCCACAAAAGAAACAAAAAAAAAACATGCAAAAAAAAAGAAAGCAAAAAAAAAAAGTGTGAAAAAAAAAGAAACAAACACGTGGAAAAAAAAAGAAACAAAAGAAAGAAACAAAAAAGAAAGAAAGAACTTTTTTTTCCTACAATGGGGTTTTCTTGAAAAAGAGAACTTGAAGCCATTGATGGATAAGAAGATGAAAAGACTTGAAGATCTTGAAGAAGAAGAACTCTTGGTCTTGAAGCCCTCTTGGGATTGTTGCAAAAGAAAGCAATAAGAGCAAGAGATCCAACCTCCTCCTAGCTTTTATAGAAGAGAGCAAACCAAAGAAGGAAAGAAGAAAGAGGTAAGTGTTACTAATTAGTAACCTTACCAAAAGAAAGAGATTAGAAAGATTCTTTCCCAAAAGAAAGATATCTTGAGGGATTTTCTCCCAAAAAGAAATCAATGAGAGATTTTCTCCCAAAAGATAGGATCAATGAATGATTCTTTCCCAAAAGAAAGATATCTTGAGATATCCTATCCCAAAATAAAGGGAACATGAGAGATTCTCTCCAAGTAAAGATATTCTTAGATATTCTCTATCCAAAGGAGATATTTTTTGATATTCTTTACAAAAATGACACCATATGAGATCTAAGCCATTTCAAAAGCTTAAGGTCCCATGGGTTAGCCCATATGAGCCAGGTTTGACCACCTCGACACAAAAAAAAAAAAAAAAAAAAAAAATTGGGCTTTTAGTCAAAGAGAAATTCCTCTTACCAAGAGTATACAAAAATGGTTCCATGCCTCTTTTGAGTTGATTGGACCATACAAAGAAAATTCCAAGCCCCATGAGCTTCCAAAAATCAAACCATCCAGCCTCATCTACGAAATTGAGCCAAAATCTTGAAATTGACATTCCACAAAAATCCAAACCAAATCCTGGTCCCCTAACTTGCCACATACAGCCTGTTAGGTCACCAGACCAAAACCAAAAAACAAAACCTGATCCCCTAACTTGCCACATACAGCCTGTTAGGTTACAAGATCAAAACCAAAATTGATCTCCCAACATTCCACATACAGCTTGTTGGGTCACATGGTCAAAACCAAACCCGACCCCCTAACCTGCCACATACAGCCCGTTAGGTCACAAGGTCAAAATCCAAATCCACATCCCTGATGTCATCTTCAAAACTTTGCCTCGAGATGGTACGTGATCCCTTTCACTACCATAAAATTCCCCTGGAAGCTCAAAAGGCTACAAATACCAAAAAGAAAGACTGCTCAAAGACTCTTGGTCTAGTCACAGGATCTCCTTCAAAAATCTCTTCGAAGCACATCGACTACAAAAGTTAAGCAACTCGTCAATGTACCTCGAGGGGGCATTTGTTGACACCAAAAATGTCACTTTGCCTCTTCAAGATCCAAAGAGCAACATGAAGTCGCAACCTACCATAAATAGGCAATGTTACTTCCAAAAAATCAAATCTTGTCAGAATCAAACAAAAACTGCAAGATCCTTCAAGACAGCCCAAAAAGGAGTACACAAGAAGTTTCGGGCCATTTCAAAATCATTTGGCCTAACTTCGCTGCTCCGGCAGCTGAAAAGGAGCGCCCGGCGGCGAAAGCATCGGAGACACTAAATCTTCGATCAGAGCCGATGGATGGTCTCAAAATACATCCAAAAGGCTCCACGTCAAGTTCCGAGTCAAACCGACAATGTTTGACCCTACATCAACCCTCGAACAGCTAAATCAAGCCTCTCGGCGGCGAGAACTACCGAGGCCATCACTCATCAGATAGAGCACATGGACGGCTTCAAAATGCTTACAAAGGGCTACACGTCAAATTTCAGGTCATTTCGACAACATTTGACCATACTTTGACGCTCGGAAGCCAAATCAGGCCTCTTGGCGGCGAAGCTCCCCGGGACCATGGTTTCCAAGATAGAGCCTATGGATCATTTAAAATGACTCCAATAGGTTCCCTGTCAAATTTCAAGTCAATCGGACATCGGTTGACCGCACATCAAGCCGCGACATCTTCATCGCGACAAAAGCAAGTCTACTAGTGATAGGAGCCCAAACGGCTTCAAAACTCAAACAAAAGCCTATGGTTAGTCTTATTTATTGCTCAGCAGGCTTCGCCCCAAATTTAGGTCATTCCGACATCGTTTGACCCAGTTTCAGCTTCTGACGGAAAATCGGCAGCTCTGCGCAACAAAGTCTTCGGCTTTCTCAGAAAATTGGAAACTTTACAAAATAAAATGCAAGGATTCTCATCAGGTTTTCTGCAGAGAAATCAGGCCAACAAATGATAAAAAATGTCAAGAAAAAATACAGAAGAAAAAAGAATCGAAAAACAGCAAAAAACGGACACAAAACGGGACAAAAGGGGGAAAAATCCCCAGGGTCGCAGGGCCCGGGGTCGCCCGGTGGGCCCCAGAAACCCCATTTTTCGCCATTTTTCACGATTCGAAGCGTCCGGCCTCTGGTATTTTCCAAAATTCATACTTTTGAGACACCAAATCCTCGGACATCCGTCAAAAACACGGGTTAATCGTCAAGAGTATTGAAATCTACATTGATCACCAACTGGTCAACCAAAAAAAAGTGTGCTTTCTACCCGACCGATCGAGAAATCGACAGGACAGATGGCACCGACCCGCTGTTGGCAACCAACACCTGAAGTTACATGGTCATCCGATGTCGATCTACATGAAGATCCATCGATGATCATCGCCAGAAGAATCCCAAAAGACGCGGCACGGTCCGCGACTCTTCAACTGCTCGGCGACCACTTAATGCAATTAATTGACTAGCTTTATTACAGTCATTAATCCATTTCTTGGACGGACCAATCAGAAGCAAGCATCCGGGAGTTACAAGTCAAGAGATTCATGGCATTTAACCCATGAAACTCCTCCCATCATGGCGATTAAATGCCCTCAATCTCCTCCGGCCAATCAGAAGCCAAGAAAAAGGAGTTACAAAATAAAGAATTCAATCTTGTAACTCCTCCCTTTATGTAGCTTTATGACAATTGAGGCTCATAAACCCTCCTAAATGGCTACCTAAAAGCCTATAAATAGGAGAGCATTCCAAAGAAACAAAAAGACAGAGACACGGACAAAGCACAGAAATTCAGAGAAGGAAAGAGAGAAAACTCTATGGAAGTTCTACACCGACCACCGCTACAAGGTGACAAAAGTCCCTTGGTGGGTACCCCCCCAAGGTCCTTGCCTTCAGCTTCTGCCTCCAAATGGCTTAGACGTAGCTTTTCAACCCGTCTACTCGGCTTTTTATTGGACATAGGACCTCTTTTTGGTCTTTGTCCTCTAAAAACCTGAGGTTATAGCCAAGCCAAGCGAATCAATAGCATCCTCTGTTCTCATCTGCATGGATGATGGCGAAGTCCACATATGGCTTGTGACCGTCAATCTGAACGGGTCCCCCACAATCTCCTGAGAAGTTAGATCCTCCTTTTCTTGCTTTTCATTGTAGTTTGTATTTTTTTTAAAGAGACAAAAATCACAACTCTTGTCTTTCATTATTGATAAGGATTGTAAATCAGCTATAAACGCCAAAAATCGGCTATAAACGCCAAAATCGGCTATAAATGCCAAAAAATTGCCTTTCACGTTAAATCAAGAAAATGTCTCTTTTCTTAAATATATGTGCAATGGAAAACTTGAAAGAAGTTGATTTCCTTTTTACTTGCGAAGGTTGATCTCCGGATCACCACTTGCAATTCCAAGTAAAATAGAAAATCCGGCACACCCACACAAAAAAATGTTGATGCACACCTCTGCCCCCCGGTTACGAAAGGGTCGGACCCAACGGACTCCTACGTCCGCCGACCTCGGTAGGACCAGGCAGGAGCGCAGTCCATCACTTGGGAACACCAGATAACCCACTTCCTGTATTCATAAGCAAGAATATAAAGGATGATGAGTTACCCGAGTATATCGCCTTTCTCCATGAGTTCGTTGATTGCTTTGCATGGTCTTATGCTGAAATGCCTAGTTTAGACCCCAAAGTAGCGGTTCACAAACTCAATCTTCAAGAAGACATCAAGCCTGTCAAGCAAGGCCAAAGAAGATTCTGTCCAGATGTGATGGATAAAATTGAACAAGAAGTTCAAAAACTCAAAAGCGTTGGCTTCATCCGTGAGGAACAACTTCCTGAGTGGTTGGCCAACATTGTCCCCGTGACAAAGAAAAACAGGCAGATCAAGGTCTGTATTGACTATAGAGACCTGAATGGCGCATGCCCCAAAGATGAATTTCCGCTCCCCATACCAGAGGTAATGATTGATAATACCTGTGGATTCGAGCGAATGACATTCATGGATGGTTTCTCTGGCTACAATCAGATAAAGATGCATCCTGAAGATGAAAAACATACATCATTTCGGACCCCATTTGGCATGTATTGCTACACTATCATGCCATTTGGTCTGAAAAATGCTGGTGCCACATATCAGAGGGCTATGATGAAAATATTCCAAGATATGCAGCACAAGACGGTTGAATGTTACGTTGATGATCTCGCCGTCAAAACCAAAAGAAAAGAAGATCATCTTGAAAACCTTCGAGAAGTCTTCCTCCGGCTTCGCAAACACAAACTGCGAATGAATCCTTTGAGATCCTTCTTCAGCGTCTCGTCAGGTAAGTTCCTCGGATTTTTAGTTCGGAAAGCTGGAAAAGAGCATGACCCCATAAAAGTCAAAGCCATTCTAGAAATGCCCTCTCCAAGAACCTTGAGAGAACTCAAAGGGCTTCAAGGGAGATTGGCCTACATCAGACGGTTCATCTCCAATCTTTCGGGGAAATGCCGTCCATTCTCCCGGTTAATAAAAAAAGGTGTAAACTTTATCTGGGATGCTGACTGTGAAGCTGCTTTCTAAGACATCAAGTCACACCTGACAAAACCTCCAGTGTTAGCTGCTCCTACCACTGGAAAACCATTCATCTTGTACACGAGCCCTTGATCACTCTTTGGGAGGTCTGCTTGCGCAAGAAAATGATCAAAGAAAAGAAGCTGCTCTATATTACCTTAGCCGCATGCTAGTAGGTGCAGAGCATCGCTACTCTCCAGTCGAAAAAGAAAGTCTTGCAGTGATGTTCGCCGTACAAAAGCTGCGTCACTACTTGCTTTCCAACACAACCTACCTGGTCTCAAGGGTCAACATCTTGAAGGTCCTTGTCACAAAGGCAGGTTCTCTCAATGCTCGACTGGCAAAATGGTCCATCCTTCCATCACAATTTGATATTAGGTATGTACCACAAAAGGCAATCAAAGGGCAAGCTTTAGCGGACTTCCTAGCAGAGCATCCATTGCCTAAAGATTCTCCACTCATAGATGATCTCCCAGACGAACCAGTCTACAATGTGGAGACTTTCTCACAAAATGCCTCCAGGGACATGTACTTTGGCGGTGCAACCAGAACAAATGAAAAAAGACAGCTGATCTCGGGAGTTGGCATTCTCTTTGTCAGCCCCGACAAATACATGATTCCACACGCTTTCTCGCTACTGGAACCATGCACAAACAATGCAGCTGAATATCAAGCTCTGATCCTAGGATTGGAACTTGCCATCGAATCCGGTATCACCATGCTGGAAGTCTTTGGAGACTCTCAACTGATCGTCAACCAGATGAATCAGAAATTTGAAGTTAGGAAGCCAGATCTACTGCCTTACTACAACAAGGTGTTATAATTTGAAGAAGCTTTAAATGATTTGAATGGTAATCATGGTTGTAATTGTTGTCAATCCATGTCAACATGATGAGAGGATGAAGCTCAACTATGCAATGGAAATCAGATGGAAATCAGAATGGAAAAAGAGCTGAAAAGTGTACAGAAAACAGTTTTTCTGTAGCAGAGTGGCCGGTCGACCGGGCACTTGGCCGGTCGACCGGGCAAGAAGAAATCTGCAGAATACAGGTCTCAGTTAATTTGTAACAGATTTCTGCACAGTCTGTTTGGCCGGTCGACCGGGGCCTTCATGCGGTCGACCGGGCATGGGTTTCCTGATATACGCAGAATTATTAAACTTCAGCTAAAAGTCAGGGAAAGTTTGTAGATCGGTTGGGACTCTTTCTAAACAAATTGTAGCCGAATTTGGAGACTTGCTAGGGTTATTAAAACCAATAAAAAGGCTTGATTAATTCGTGATTGATATAGAAGAACAGAGAAGAGTTTTAGAGAGAAAATTGAGAGAGTTCTTGAGAGAAAGAAGAAGCTGCTGCTGTGTGCTGTTGTGGTGCTGTTGTGGTGACGTTTTCTACAGCAATTGTGGACGAGATTGTGCTCTTGAAGATGGTGATTCGTCCATGAGTTAAGTGTCTCTCTTTATGCTTTAGATCTCAATTTGTAAGGGATTGAGAGAGAGAGAATTGTAGAGGGGAAGGGCTGTAGACAGAGTTTATCTTCTATTCTATTTTTACATCAAGTTGGTGCTTGGTGTTTGGGGTTTGGTGATCCTATCTGTGGGTGCAGATAAATTGTAAGAGGAGTAGGTGCTTCCTAGATAGTGGGTGCTATCTAAAACACAAGGGTTGGTGCTCTTTGTCGTTGGTGCGACTAAATATATTCAGACCTGTACCGGATCGGTGTTCGGACGGTTTTGATCCGTGGACGTAGCCTTTTGGTGAACCACGTTAAATATGGTGTCATTGTGTGGTTTGACTTGTTTTGTTGTTGAATTGGACCTGTTTTTAGAAATCACTGATTCACCCCCCCCCCCTCTCAGTGATCGCGATATCCAACAATTGGTATCAGAGCGAGGCTCCCTTGATCAGTTTAATACGCTAAGGGTGATCTCTTGTCAAATCACATGGCAGCCAATACAGGGAATATGAAAGCACCTCTGTTTGATGGTTCTAATTACTCTTTTTGGAAGATTAGGATGCAAGCCTTCATCAAATCTCTTGGCTATGATGTTTGGGAGGCTGTCAGAGTCGGTTACAATGCTGCCACCGTACCCAATGATACTGCATCGAAGAAGTTGGCAGACAACGACTCCAAGGCGCAGAATGCACTCTTTAGTGGCCTTGTGGACAGCGAGCTTGTCAAAGTAATTGCATGCAAAACAGCCAAGGAAATTTGGGACAAGTTGCAAAGCATACATGAAGGTGATGAGAAGATTAAAGAAGCCAAATTGCAAACTCATCGCTCTCAATTCGAGTCTCTTCGCATGGAGGAAAGCGAGAATGTTGACTCGTATATGCAACGAGTGAATGAAGTCACGAATGACATTCGTGGACTAGGGGAGGAGATTAAAGAGCCGGTCATCGTCAAAAAGGTTCTAAGATCTCTTCTTCCCCGGTTTGATTCAAAAGTCTCAGCCATCGAAGAAGCCAAAGATCTGAATGCATTTTCCATGGATGAATTACATGGTTCTCTAACTGCCTATGAGATGCGCATAGGAAAGACGTCTTCATCTGATAAAGAAGCGGCCTTCAAAGTTCAAAAAAAGGCAAAAGAGACTGCTGGTCATGATGTTGATTCTGATAATGATGAGCTTGAGGCTCAATTTGTTAGAAAGTTGAAGAAAGGAAGCAATGGCAAGTACAAAGGGAAGCTACCCTTTAAATGCTTCAATTGTGGAGGTGTTGGTCACTTTGCTGCGAAGTGTCCGCTAAAAGAAGACAATGATAATGACTCTTATGCTGAAAAGAGTAAAGGAAATAGAAATTTCAGAAAAAGAGGCAAAGCTAAAAACTTTCTATGTCAACAAGATGACAGCACGTCTGAAACTTCAGACGATGATGAATCAACCGAAGCTCTCTTCATGGTCACTGTTGAAGAAGAAGAAGAGCTAGATCCGGAAGAGGAGGAGGAGGCTGAAGTCAATCTTGAAGAGGAACTCATAGTCGCACTTGAGGAACTTAGCATGGAACGCAAAACAAGTAAGAAAAATCTGAAACTTCTCCATGAATCTGAAAGTTCTATTATTGCTTTGAAAACTCAAGTAGAAGAATATAAAAGAATGGTAGAAGTCCTTGAAAACCAAATAAGTATAAAAAAGGAAGAGGCTATGAAACTTGAAACTGAGATCGCTAGAGCAAAGGCTGAAAATTTGGAAAATAGTAAAAAACTCAAAGCGCTCCAAGCGATTGAAGGGACTATGAAACTCGATGAACTACTGAAAGTTCAAAGACCTGCCCACTTCAGATTTGGTCTAGGATTTGAGAAAGGTGAATCCTCTAAGATTGCACCTCCTGAAAAGAAAGAGTTTGTGAAGCAAGTCACTGCACCTTCTAACTCTATGAAGCCCACTCAACCTAGAAAGGAGTCCATTCCTGTTAGAAAGGTAATGAAGACTAACCAGCCACAGAGAAGATACAAGTTCTATGGTTATTGCTTTCATTGTAATATGTTTGGACATAAAAGAGACGATTGCAAATTCTATGTGAAATACAGCTCACTTGTGACTAGGAACCCTTTTTCAATCTTAAGTAGCCACAAAATTGAGTGCCATAAGTGCTATAATTATGGACACTTGGCTAGGGATTGTAGGTTGCATATTGCTAACAAATTTCAGGTTGAAAAGAAACCCAAGTTAGTCAAGGCTTGGAGAGCAAAGCAAAGTGCAGAAAGTCCCAAAGAATCTCTCATTGTGCAAATGGCATTCAATGCACAAAAGAAGGCAGCACCATGGGTCCTTGATAGTGGTTGTTCAAGCCATATGACTGGTGATAAAGAGAAATTCATCAAATTACAGCACTATGAAGGCGGTTCAGTGAAGTTTGGCAACAATGATGGTGCCAAAATCTGCGGAAAAGGTGTTATTCAGCTTATGGCAAACAAGATCAGATCGGAAGAAGTCTTATATGTGTCTGGATTGAGACACAACCTGCTTAGTGTGAGCCAGATCTGTGACAAGGGTCACAAAGTTATCTTCACAAAGAATGGGTTTGCCATCAAGAAGAGTAGCAACGGCAAAACAGTGGCAACTGGATCAAGAACTGCTGGAAATCTCTATACATTGTCAGATGGAGTTGAAAAGACCTGCTTGATGAGTCGGACAGAGGAAAGTTGGTTGTGGCACAAACGCCTTGTGCATCTAAGCTTTGATAACATGTCAAAGATTTGCAATTCAAAGGCTGTAAGAGGCATGTCTACAGTTGAAAAGCCTTCCAATCCCATTTGCGACTCTTGCCAAAAGGGAAAGCAAACGAGGGTTATGTTCAAGTCAAAGGAGCATCATTCCAAGAAACCTCTTGAGCTAGTGCACACTGATCTCTGTGGACCGATGCGAACTCAAAGCACCAATGGAGATAAGTATTTCATGTTATGCATTGATGATTATACTCGTATGACATGGGTATTGTTTCTTAAGCATAAGCATCAAGCACTTGATCATTTTAAAGTGTTTAAAGCACAGGTTGAAAATCAATTGGAAAAACGTATCAAGATTTTAAGGTCTGACCATGGAGGCGAGTTCACATCTGAAGAGTTCACTAAATATTGTGAACATCATGGCATTCAAAGACAGTACTCAGCCCCTAGAACTCCACAGCAAAATGGAGTTGTGGAACGGAAGAATCGCACCGTACAAGAGATGGCTCGTACGATGCTAAGTGAAAGCAAGATGGCTGACAAGTATTGGAAAGAGGCAATTCATACGGCTGTATACATTCAAAATCGATGCTTGATCAGGCCACATGAAGACAAAACTCCCTATGAGCTATGGTTTGGAAGAAAAGCAACAGTCAAGCACTTTAGAGTCTTCGGCAGCAAGTGTTACATCAAGCGGCTCGAACAAAATCCGGGCAAATTTGAAGAAAGAGCTGACGAAGGTATATTTCTAGGTTACTCCTCTACTAGCAAGGCATATAGGTGTCTTAACAAAAGAACCAGAAAAATCATAGAAAGTGCTGATGTGAGAATAGATGAGAATATTGAACCAAAGAATGCAACTCATAATGACAGTCCAGTTTATGAGGACTCGAGTAAGATTGATGATGAGATGGCTGAATCTAATGATTCTGAGAAATCAAAGGATGACTCAGAAGATACTACACCTAAGAAGCACAGCACTTGGGTAGAGCAACACCCTAAGGATCAAATCATTGGAGATCCTAAGGCAGGCGTTTAAACTAGACAAAGTGTAGTTAGCAATTACTCACTTATGTCCACCATTGAACCCAAGACTGTGGCTGAAGCCAGTCTCGATGAAAGTTGGTTGAAATCTATGCATGAGGAGTTGGAGCAAATTGAGAAGAACTCCACATGGGAACTTGTTCCTAGACCTACTGATAAGAATGTTATTGGTACTAAATGGGTCTTTCGGAATAAGCTGAATGAAGATGGTCAAGTCATTAGAAACAAAGCAAGGTTGGTTTGTAAAGGCTATGCTCAAGTTGAAGGCATAGATTTTGAAGAGACCTTTGCACCGGTGGCTCGTCTGGAAGCTATTCGTATGTTTCTTGCATTGGCAGCATACAAAACCTTCAAGGTATTTCAGATGGACGTAAAGTCAGCTTTCTTGAATGGTTTACTTGAAGAAGAGGTCTACATTGAGCAACCTGATGGTTTTCTCATCAGCAAAAATTCAGATCTAGTGTGCAAGTTGAAAAAGGCTCTTTATGGACCGAAACAAGCGCCAAGGGCATGGTATGCAAGGCTGGATCTCTATCTCCGCAAGATCGGTTTTGGAAAAGGAATGGTTGATAGCAATCTGTATGTCAAAACTGAGTTAAGCAAACAGCTGGTTGTCATTGTTTATGTTGATGACATAATCTTTGGTGGCAATGATGAGGAGATGTGCAGGAATTTTGCTGAAGAGATGAAGAAAGAATTTGAAATGTCGATGCTTGGAGAACTAAAGTTCTTTCTTGGTTTACAAGTGCAGCAGCTGAAAAATGGCATCTTCATATCACAAATGAAGTACATTAAGGAAATGCTGAAACGGTTCAATATGGAAGACAGCAAGCCAGTGAGCACACCAATGTCAACGAACACGAAGCTTAGCAAAGATGATAAGGCCTCGTCCGTTGATCATACCACCTATCGCTCTATGATAGGAAGCTTGCTCTACTTGACTGCTACAAGACCAGATCTTCTACAAGCAGTATGTATGGTTGCACGTTTTCAAGCAGCACCAACTGAAACGCACCTTACAGTAGTGAAAAGAATCTTTCGATATCTGAAAGGTACTATGGAGCTTGGTATCTGCTATCCCAAAGGCAAATCCTTCACTCTTGTTGCATATTCTGATGCCGATTGGGCTGGATGCGTAGATGATCGCAAGAGTACTAGCGGCGGCGCATTTTATCTTGGAGAAAGATTAGTTGCTTGGCATAGTAAGAAGCAAGACTCAGTATCCCTTTCGACAGCAGAAGCGGAATATATTGCAGCGGCAACTTGTTGTACGCAAGTGTTATGGATGCGGCAAATGCCCTCTGATCTAGGAGTTCCTACAACGGATCCTACGCCGATCCTATGTGACAACACGAGTGCAATTCATATATCTAAGAATCCTGTTCAGCACTCTCGAACAAAGCATGTAGCAATTCGTTATCATTTTCTTAAAGATAAAGTTGCTGATGGAGAGGTCAAGTTGGAATATGTTCCAACAACTGAGCAAGTGGCTGATATTTTCACGAAACCTCTGCCAAAGGAAGTCTTCGAGTATCTCCGGAAAAAGTTAGGAGTTACTCACTCTCCTAAACCGTAGGAGTTGTGCTTGAAAGGGGGAGCAATGCATTCATTGAATATCCTATTAGCTCCTCGGTTTGGTCCCTTTGGACTTGTTGTCAAAGGGGGAGAGATGTTATGCTATGATAGCAAGGAGAGATGTTATGCTATGAAAGCTAGGGGGACATTGTTGACAGTACATGGTTGTTATTTCAGAATTTCAGAATTGGTTCCAAGTGAGTGTTGAAAAGAACTTGGAAGAGCTGCAAGCTGGAGTTGAAAGAGTTGAAGAGTTGTTAGCATGTTGACAAAGTTGTTAAAGTTGACAACAATTCCAAAGGGGGAGATTGTTATAATTTGAAGAAGCTTTAAATGATTTGAATGGTAATCATGGTTGTAATTGTTGTCAATCCATGTCAACATGATGAGAGGATGAAGCTCAACTATGCAATGGAAATCAGATGGAAATCAGATGGAAATCAGAATGGAAAAAGAGCTGAAAAGTGTACAGAAAACAGTTTTTCTGTAGCAGAGTGGCCGGTCGACCGGGCACTTGGCCGGTCGACCGGGCAAGAAGAAATCTGCAGAATACAGGTCTCAGTTAATTTGTAACAGATTTCTGCACAGTCTGTTTGGCCGGTCGACCGGGGCCTTCATGCGGTCGACCGGGCACGGGTTTCCTGATATACGCAGAATTAGTAAACTTCAGCTAAAAGTCAGGGAAAGTTTGTAGATCGGTTGGGACTCTTTCTAAACAAATTGTAGCCGAATTTGGAGACTTGCTAGGGTTATTAAAACCTATAAAAAGGCTTGATTAATTCGTGATTGATATAGAAGAACAGAGAAGAGTTTTAGAGAGAAAATTGAGAGAGTTCTTGAGAGAAAGAAGAAGCTGCTGCTGTGTGCTGTTGTGGTGCTGTTGTGGTGACGTTTTCTACAGCAATTGTGGACGAGATTGTGCTCTTGAAGATGGTGATTCGTCCATGAGTTAAGTGTCTCTCTTTTTGCTTTAGATTTCAATTTGTAAGGGATTGAGAGAGAGAGAATTGTAGAGGGGAAGGGCTGTAGACAGAGTTTATCTTCTATTCTATTTTTACATCAAGTTGGTGCTTGGTGTTTGGGGTTTGGTGATCCTATCTGTGGGTGCAGATAAATTGTAAGAGGAGTAGGTGCTTCCTAGATAGTGGGTGCTATCTAAAACACAAGGGTTGGTGCTCTTTGTCGTTGGTGCGACTAAATATATTCAGACCTGTACCGGATCGGTGTTCGGACGGTTTTGATCCGTGGACGTAGCCTTTTGGTGAACCACGTTAAATCTGGTGTCATTGTGTGGTTTGACTTGTTTTGTTGTTGAATTGGACCTGTTTTTAGAAATCACTGATTCACCCCCCCTCTCAGTGATCGCGATATCCAACACAAGGCACAATCACTTCTGCAAAAGTTTGACATCTGTCACATCACCCACATTCGTAGAGGTGAAAACATACGTGTAGATGCCCTAGCTGGACTTGCCGCATCCATGGCAATCCAGGAAGGGGAAAACATGCAAATCACAGTGTGCGAAAGAAGAATCCTTCATTCTCTTAACACACACCAAGCAGTTGCTGAATGCCACCAAGTGGTTGGAAGTCGGATTTCAATCCTTTAAACTTCAATCGGCGACTGGAGGGATCCGTTCATTGATTACATTATGTTCGGAATCCTACCTGAAGATCCAAAAGAACGGGTAAGCATCCAAAGACGAACCCCAAGCTTTCATTTGGATATTCCTTCAAAAATCCTTTATAGGAAATCCTTCAACGAAGTACTTCTACGCTGCTTCTCACAACAAGAGGCTGAAGAAACACTCAAAGAAGTTCATTCTGGTCTTTGCGGAGCTCATCAGGCTGGTCCCAAGCTCTATGATCAGATAAAAAGGTTAGGTTATTACTGGCCTACCATGGTAGCTGACGCAATGCAATTTGCTAAGCGCTGCCAACAATGCCAAGTTCATGGAGATTACATTCACATGCCTCCAGAATGGCTGCATCCTACAGCGATTTCATGGCCTTTCGAAGCCTAGGGTATGGACATCATAGGTCCTATTTCTCCCCCTTCGACCAAAGGTCATCACTTCATCTTCGCCGCTATGGATTATTTCTCCAAGTGGTTAGAAGCATTTGCGTTCAACGAAATGAAGACCTCATCAGTCCTTCAGTTCCTGCGCACCAGCATCATTTTTCGTTTCGGCATACCCAAAAGATTCGTCCATGATAACGGACCACAATTCCGGGATCATCGATTCTACAGGTTCTACGACAAATACAAAATCCAAAGCTGTCCTTCGACTCCGTACAACCCGATAGCAAACGGATTAGCAGAAGCTTTCAATAAGACACTCGGCAAAATCCTCAAAAAAATGGTCTCTAGTCACAAAAGAGACTGGAGCGACAAAATGTCTGAAGCTTTGTGGGCCTATCGAACCACCGTTCGAGGACCAACCCATAGCACAGCATTCTCCTTGGTCTATGGATGCGAAGCTGTCGTGCCCTTGGAAGTACAAATTCCTTCCTTGAGGGTATCCTTGCAAAATGACATGACTCAAGAAAGTAATGTCAAATTCCGACTCCATGAGCTGGACAATCTCGATGAGAGACGGCTCGAAGCTCAACAAAGCATTGAACTTTACCAAGCACGCATGGCAGGATCTTTTGACAAAAAGGTCAGGTAACGCGCCTACAAAAGGGTCACTTGGTTCTTGCGGTAAAAAGACCAATGGTCTTCGCTCACAAGTCCAAAGGCAAATTTGAGCCAAAATGGGAGGGACCTAACGTCATCGACAAGGTTTTCTCCAACGGCGCATACGCACTCCTAAACATGGAAGGTGACAGATGTATGCTGCCCATCAACGGCAAGTTCTTAAAGCGGTACTACCCTTGAAGACTTACCCAATTGGGTAAGAGCAATGCCTGTACGGCCAAAATCGGTTTCCAGGTACACGCTCGCTAAACCTACCTTTTTCTTAGAATTTTCATATCAAATGTTGAAATTTCTAGAAATTTAAACAATGCTTACTTCCATCGTTTCATTGTTCAAAAATCCAAGTTTAGGAACCTTTCCCTAACTTGACCAAAATTTTCAACCCTTAAACCCAAAATTCATGGTTTGAAACAAAATCTGGATTCAAGGATTTCCACCTTAGTCCACCCTGCCTTTTACCGCCAAAATGGTTTTAGGTCAAAACTTATGACCCTCGTGTCTTTAAACAAAAAAAAAATGGTTTTTCAAAAAACCGCGGGGAAGCGACGCTTAGTTGATACTCACACAAATCGGAAGCATACGAACCACGTTCGACACTTCCAAAATTGCAGGGAAGCAACATTTTGTCGATACTTGCAAAATCCAAAACCGTGGAGATGCAACATTTCAGTTGATACCCACAACCCAAAATTCAAAGGTTCGAAAAAAACCTAAAAAACCATGGAGACGCAACATTTCAGTTGATATTCATAACCCAAAGGTTCGAGAAAACCACAAATTTCAAAAAACATGGGGAAACGACATCAAGTCAGTACTCGCAAAACCAAAATTTTTGAAAAGTAAGGATGCGACATTCCATCGATACTTGCACCCAAATCCGCGAGGATACAACATTCCATCGATACTCGCAACCGAATGAGCAAGGATGCGACATTCCATTGATACTTGCAAGAACATTCAGCAGGGAGGCGACTTTTAGTCGATACTTGCATTTTTGAAAACCAAACCGGCTATAAATGCCACAAAAACGGCTATAGATGCCACCAAAATAAGCTATAAATGCCACAAAACTGACTATCAATGCCACAAAACAAAACCGGATATCAATGCCACAAACAAAAAAAATTGACTTTCAAAAAACCCGACTATCAATGCCACAAACTCGGCTATCAATGCCACCAAAACCGGCTCTCATGCCAAAAATCGGCTTCCATGCCACAAACAAAAATCTGGCTTCCATGCCAAAACAATCATTTGACAAAAGATTTTCACAAAATGATAAACTTTTGATCAAATCCCATTTAGCAATTACTTTTATCACAAAAAGATTTAAGTGAGCATAGGGAAAACAAACAAAAAAAGCATCCCATTTAGCAATTACTTTCATCACAAAAAAGATTTAAGTGAGCGTAGGGAAAACAAAAAAAAAGAGTACCAAAAAAAAAATATACATGTGGTACCAAAAAAAAGAAAGTGTTCACAAGCACTACAAAAAAAAAAGAAAAAGTATAAAAAAAATACAAGTGGTACTAAAAAAAAGAAGGATGGTTTCTGTTAAAAAAAAGACAGGAGCTCAATAAAAAATGGTCTCCAGCCAAGAGTGCAGCTCCTCAAGCAAACTTTTGGCCTCAGCCGTCAGGGATTCCAGGGCACGATTCTTCAAGAACTTGCCATGAGATGCTGGGGTGGGCTGTAACCCTTCTTTCGCACCGGGAAGCTTATCCCGAGCAGTTTGCCATTGTTTGTTCTCTTTAGACTTCCTTTTAAGAACTCGATCGGCATCTGCAACCCGACGAATCAGAGCATTCTCCCTGTCACGAGCCTCTGTTATTGCAGTCCACTTGGCAGCGACTTGTGCCTGCAGATGCTCAAGACATTTCCTGGCCTCATCGACCTCCCTATCAAGGATGTTAAGGTCATGTGTCAGCCCAATGATGTTTAGCTCTTCTAAGTTCTTCTCTCGGATTATATGCTTCCTGCTTTGTGTAGCCTCATCCAGGTTAGACTGAGCCTTATCCGCAGGGTCCAGGAACATTTCCTTGAAGAACTGGCTGTCAGGAATACCCATGGTCTCAAACCACCTGTCACCCAGCTCAATGATCCTATCAACGATCGCCCTGGCACTTGTGACATCCAGACCAGCCTCTTTGGCATCACCGAGAATCTCACGCACATGCTGGATCATCCCAAATCCGGCATCTAAGTTCCCAGAAAGTAGAGTCTCAATCCAAGAGCTCAGAACCCGTACCACCACCTTCTTCGCAAAAAGAAGAGATGGCCCAGCTGAAGATTCGCCCAACTCCATTGGTCGACTGCTCATGTCATCACTCGTTGGAAGAGTAACAAAAGAACTCTTTCCAGTTGAAGCTGCTCATGTTCGAGAAGGAATCTCAGCACGAGGTATCTCCTCAACAGTGTCAGAACTGGTCCCAGGAGTCTCTACCTCTGGATCAACCTCTGGCATCCCTTGCTCTGGTTCTGAAGGAAGCGACGGACTCTCCTCTGTCACCTCAATACCTGCCAAAGAAACACAAAAAGGTATGAATATAATCCTGTTTGAAAATCATTATCAGGGTTATTACTACAAAATACCTTCTTCGACGACTGGCGGAAGACTCTCTTCCTCCATGAACTCATCGGAAGCATCATCAACATTTGCGTCCATCGATGGTTCAAAGTCATCGGAATTCTGTGGCAAGTCAGCTGGCGAGAAAAATATTAGCAAACCAAGTCACAGACACAAAAGAAAAGAAAGCAAAAGAAGTCATACCAATTGGAGATTCTGGATTCACTCCAGAGTCCCTCGGTTCTTCTTCAGGTGCCCCGACAGGATCCGTCACCACCTCATCGGTTGGAACCTCAGGCATCACCAAGTCTCCCTTTGCTAAAAAAAAAGGAAAAGTAGAAACAAGAAGCAAATCAGAACATGGAAAAATCCCATGAAAAGAAATGGAAAGAGAAAAAGGAAGAATCATACCTTCACCGACGGTCTCTTCTTCTCGGCTTCTCTTCTCTGGAGGCTCGTCAGCATCCACGGGCACATCCTCATTGATAGTAAGAGGGACTTCCAAGTCAGGAGAGTCCTCATGCTGCCCCTTGCTGCGATGATGACTCCTCCTCCTCTTACTCCTGCGGGCTCGCTTCTTAGAGGAACCTGCCCCGCTGTCAGAGTCAGGTTTCCCACTTGACTCCTCACTGGATGGTCTACTCTTGCCGGTAGACTCCACGAAAGCTTGCCTCTGTGCCGCTTGCATCCAAGCACCAAGTTCGGCTTCCTCTTGTTCTAGCTGCTCTAAAGCCTCATCAGGTATTTCTCGAACAGCTTCAGAACCGATGACGCCCTGGTCATCGAGAAAGCCTATCTTGTGCTTCTCTCCAGAAAGGAAGCCCCGAACTTCCTCTCGCCAGACGCCATCCGACTTTCCAAGGCCCTTTCCAGATGCCAGCTTCACATCAAGCTCCTTCTTGGAAAGCCCCCGATATGCCGAAAAGCTCTCTGCGAACCACTTCGCAAAGCCGGCAGTCCAGGAAGTCAACAACACAGGATAAGAGATCATGGCTGTAGTGTCTTCAGCACTATAGAAAGCCCATGCATTTCTCCCATCCTGTAAACCTCCAAAGCGCCTCACCATGCTTGAACGCGCTCCAACAACGCCTTGAGAAAAGCCCAGCTGCAAAGTAAAGCGAGAGGGTACATACGGCTGGATGTCAACGAAAAGATGTCTGCGGCACACCATCGTGCCGACACGTATGCTGAAAAGCCACTCTCTCTCTACATTCGTCAAGGAGTAATGCCTTCCCGACCCCGCCCTGGTAGAGTCTCGGGAGGCACCAAAATCAAAGGCCTTCTTCCGCAACTCCGGAGAAAGCTTCACTGAAGACTGCCCCATCTCGACGTCCCTGAACCGTCGGATCCTCATGCGGGCAAACAAAGTGATTCGGACAAGGCTTTGCCCTTAGCCAGCCGAATCATCAAAGGATCATCATCCTGTGCAGCACCCAGCCGGTGGAAGCCAGGATAGTGGTACACGTACCACGAATAAAAGATGTGGGCTGAAAATAACCTATTCATGGGAAGCCCAAACCGAACCAAAAAAGCAATAGCCTGTAGTTCGGTACATAGGTAGGAGTAAAGAGCTGGCACCAAAGTAAGCTGCTCTCCAAATGTCATCTGACAAGCCGGAAAAATACAATGCGGCCTGATGTGCGTTCCATCTCCTCCAGCAAAAATAGCTTCACCAAGCCAATAAGTGAGGTAAACAGCGAGATCTCTCCGCAGTGCAATGTCAGGACATATGACGTTTGTACTCGCACAGAAAACTCTCAACTCTTCTTGCATGGCCAAGATCTTCTTCGAACTTGGATCCTAGGCCCTGGCTTCCTGGGTCACACTATCAGAAGAGTCCCTGCTATCAAAAAAGTTGGGGAACGAAGAGCTAGAACTCTTCCAACTGCTGGATCTAACTTTCAAATCCTCTTTCTCCTTCAAAAAATCATAGAAGGCGACGAGCTGAAAGTACAGAAGCCTGAACTCCTCAGACAGCCCTTCAAGGACGCTGGCAATCGGCATAAACTCCTCATAGAGTTTGCCAAGGATGGGCAATCCAGTAATGGCGCTCAGCTCCTTCAAAGAGAAACCAATCTCACCATTCGTCACAACGAAGGTATTGGTTTGTGGGAGGAATGACTCCAGCATAGCCATGAAGGCCTCGTCGGAAAAGACCACGGTCTCCCTAAAGGCGCGGACTGCATCAAAAATCCCGGCTTCCTTCAAAATGGTGCCACCAATCAGCAGGACGCGATCAGTCCACGACTTCCACTCGAAGTCAGCATTGAAACGGCCACGAAGTGGAAAAGGCTTTATCCAATTGCTGCCGTCACCGCTGAAAATACCAAGGCCCACCGGTCTCAAATCGACCGACGGATAATCAGAGCCCTGGTAGCCGCTGGATGGCATCAACAGGTCCATGTCAACAGGCGATCTCTCCGTATATCCAGGAGAACCGCCAACAAAAACCCCGGTCTTGATTACATTTGTCCTTCTCACCCAGCTTGGAGGATCTTCCCTCTTAGAGCATGTGGGGGCAAGGCTCATGATCGAGACGGTGCGATCAAACGTCGATCGGGTAACAACAGCCTTCTTCTCACCATCTGTTGTGAAAGAGAACTGAAAACATCTCCTCTGGTATGTCATGTCATCAGGGACTGCATCACCAAAGAAAAAGGTAGGCTTGGGTAAAACACTCTAATCTTCCATCACCCATGGACGACTGCTTACCATGATCTTATAGAATTCCTCTCCCTTGAGAGCGATCAGTGACTGCCTCATCTCATTGCTGTTGAGGGAGTCGCATTCTTCCAGACTTCTCTCAACATACTGGACCTTCTCAAAGGCCTGCTGAACGGCTGGATTAGATGATCTAGCAGATCGACGAGGTACGCTTGTAGTAGGCTCTTTACCCTTGTTCGTTATGGAGGAACCACCTCCAAAGGATGGAAAAGAAAAAGATCAAACATCAAAATGACAGAATCTCATTAAAAAAAATCTAGCAAAATTTTGACATGACTCCGGGGCAATTCCGAAGAAAATGAACTATCCCGAAAGAAAAAGAAATCTTGAAGATGGGCTCAACATTGCTGCGAGCTCCGAAACTCCAAACTTTCGAAACCTCAAAGTCTCCGCAAAATCAGGAAGGGCTCAACATCGCTGCAAGCTCCAAATTCCTAAATTTGTGAAAACTTTCAGGTATGCTATCACATCATGCTACAATTCAATTTACAAAAAGATACATGCATGAACATCTTGGTTTGCGGAAAAAAAAAGCATTATCATGATGAGCAAAAAAAAGAAACTTTCTCAAAAAAAAAGGAGAAAGAAAGAAAAAAAAAAGGAAAAGAAAAAAGGGACTGGCCCACAGGCCACGTGGCCGTACGGCCAGATCCGTACAGATCTATCCGTACGGCCCACAAAAAAAAAAGAAAGAACCATTTTTTTTTCTACAATGGGGTTTTCTTGAAAAAGGGAACTTACTTGAAGCCATTGATGGAGAAGAAGAAGAAAAGTCTTGAAGATCTTGAAGAAGAATAACTCTTGGTCTTGAAGCCCTCTTGGGATTGTTGCAAAAGAAAGTAATAAGTGCAAGAGATCCAACCTCCTCCTTGCTTTTATAGAAGAAAGCAAACCAAAGAAGGAAAGAAGAAAGAGGTAAGTGTTACTAATTAGTAACCTTACCAAAAGAAAGAGATTAGAAAGATTCTTTCCCAAAAGAAAGATATCTTGAGGGATTCTCTCCCGAAAAGAAATCAATGAGAGATTTTCTCCCAAAAGATAGGATCAATAGAAGATTCTTTCCCAAAGGAGGATATCTTGAGATATTCTCTCCCAAAATAAAGGGAACATGAGAGATTCTCTCCAAGTAAAGATATTCTTAGATATTCTCTATCCAAATGAGATATTTTTGGATATTCTTTACAAAAATGACACCATATGAGATCTAAGCCATTTCAAAAGCTTAAGGTCCCATGGGTTAGCCCATATGAGCCAGGTTTGACCACCTAGGCACTAAAAAAAATAAATAAACAAATAAATAAATAAATTTGGGCTTTTAGTCAAAGTGAAATCCCTCTTACCAAGAGCATACAAAAATGGTTCCATGCCTCTTTTGAGTTGATTGGACCATGCAAAAAGAATTCCAAGCCCCATGAGCTTCCAAAAATTAAACCATTCAGCCTCATATACCAAATTGAGCCAAAATCTTGAAATTGACATTCCACAAAAATCCAAACCAAATCCTGGTCCCCTAACTTGCCACATACAGCGTGTTAGGTCACAAGACCAAAACCAAAAACCAAAACCTGATCCCCTAACTTGCCACATACAGCCCGTTAGGTTACAAGATGAAAACCAAAATTGATCCCCCAACATTCCACATACAGCTTGTTGGGTCACACGGTCAAAACCAAACCCGACCCCCTAACTTGCCACATACAGCCTGTTAGGTCACAAGGTCAAAACCCAAATCCACATCCCTGATGTCATCTTCAAAACTTTGCCTCGATATGGTACGTGATCCCTTTCACTACCATAAAATTCCCCTGGAAGCTTAAAAGGCTACAAATACCAAAAAGAAAGACTGCTCAAAGGCTCTTGGTCCAGTCACAGGCTCTCCTTCAAAAATCTCTTCGAGGCACATCGACTACAAAAGTTAAGCAACTCGTCGCTGTACCTCGAGGGGGCATTTGTTGATACCAAAAATGTCACTTTGCCTCTTCAAGATCCAAAGAGCTACATGAAGTCGCAACCTGCCATAAATAGGCAATCCTACATCCAAAAAATCAAATCTTGTCAGAATCAAACAAAAACTGCAAGATCCTTCAAGACAGCCAAAAGAGGAGTACACGAGAAGTTTCGGGCCATTTCAAAATCATTTGGCCTAACTTTGCTTCTCCGACAGCTGAAAAGGAGCTCCCGGCGGCGAAAGCATCGGAGACATCAAATCTTCGATCAGAGCCGATGGATGGTCTCAAAATACATCCAAAAGGCTCCAAGTCAAGTTCCAAGTCAAACCGACAACGTTTGACCCTACATTAACCCTCAAACAGCTAAATCAAGCCTCTCGGCGGTGAGAACCACCGGGGGCATCATCATTAGATAGAGCACATGGACGGCTTCAAAATACTTACAAAGGGCTACACGTCAAATTTCAAGTCATTTCGACAACATTTGACCATACTTTGACGCTCGGAAGCCAAATCAGGCCCCTCAGCGGCGAAGCTCCCCAGGACCATGGTTTCTAAGACAAAGCCTATGGATCATCTTAAAATGACTCCAATAGGTTCCCTGTCAAATTTCAAGTCAATAGGACATCGGTTGACCGCACATCAAGCTGCGACATCTTCATCGTGACAAAAGTAAGTCTACTGGTGATAGGACCCCAAACGGCTTCAAAACTCAAACAAAATCCTATGGTTGGTCTTATTTATTGCTCAGCAGGCTTCACCCCAAATTTCAGGTCATTCCGATATCGTTTGTCCCAGTTTCAGCTTCTGACGGAAAATCGGCAGCTCTGCGCGACAAAGTCTTCGGCTTTCTTAGAAAATTAGAAACTTTTCAAAATAAAATGCAAGGATTCTCATCAGATTTTCTACAGGGAAATCAGGCCAATAAATCATAAAAAATGTCAAGGAAAAATACAGAAGAAAAAAGAATCGAAAAAACAGTAAAAACGGACACAAAACGGGACAAAAGGGGGGAAAACCCCCCCTAAGGCCCGGGATCGCCCGGTGGGCCCCGGAAACCCCATTTTTCGCCCTTTTTTCGCGATTCGAAGCGTCCGGCCTCTAGTATTTTCCAAAATTCATACTTTTGAGACACCAAATCACTGACATCCGTCAAAAACACGGGTTAATCATTAAGAGTATCGAAATCAACATTGATCGCGAACTAGTCAACAAAAAAAAGTGTGCTTTCTACCCGACGATCGAGAAATCGACAGGACAGATGGCACCGACCCGCTGTTGGCAACCAACACCTGAAGTTACATGGTCATCCGATGTCGATCTACATGAAGATCCATCGATGATCATCGCCAGAAAAATCCCAAAAGACGTGGCACGGCCCGCGACTCTTCAACTGCTCGGCGACCACTTAATGCGATTAATTGACTAGCTTTATTACAGTCATTAATCCATTTCTTTGGACGGACCAATCATAATCAAGCATCCGGGAGTTACAAGTCAAGAGATTCATGGCATTTAACCCATGAAACTCCTCCCATCATGGCGATTAAAGGCGATTAAATGCCCTCAATCTCCTCCGGCCAATCAGAAGCCAAGAAAAAGGAGTTACAAAATAAAGAATTCAATCTTGTAACTCCTCCCTTTATGTAGCTTTATGACAATTAAGGCTCATAAACCCTCCTAAATGGCTACCTAAAAGCCTATAAATAGGAGAGCTCTCCAAGAAGAAAAGGGACACAGAGAGACGGACAAAGCACATAAATTCAGAGAAGGAAAAGAGAGAAAACTCTGCGGAAGTTCTACACCGACCACCACTACAAGGTGACAAAAGTCCCTTGGGGGGTACCCCCCCCCAAGGTCCTTGCCTTCTCCTTCTGCCTCCAAATGGCTTAGACGTGGCTTTTCGGCCCGTCTACTCGGCTTTTTATTGGACATAGGACCTCCTTTTGGTTTTTGTTCTCTAAAAACCTGAGGTTATAGCCAAGCCAAGCGAATCAATAGCATCCTTTGTTCTCATCTGCATGGATGATGGCGAAGTCCACATATGGCTTGCGACCGTCAATCTGAACGG
This sequence comes from Litsea cubeba, assembly GCA_012931725.1. NCBI lineage: Eukaryota > Viridiplantae > Streptophyta > Magnoliopsida > Laurales > Lauraceae > Litsea > Litsea cubeba. The sequence goes on from WHSA01000370.1 coordinate 50,164, forward strand.
GCCCTCCACAATCTCCTGAGAAGTTAGTGTTGGATATCGCGATCACTGAGAGGGGGGGGGGTGAATCAGTGATTTCTAAAAACAGGTCCAATTCAACAACAAAACAAGTCAAACCACACAATGACACCAGTTTTAACGTGGTTCACCAAAAGGCTACGTCCACGGATCAAAACCGTCCGAACACCGATCCGGTACAGGTCTGAATATATTTAGTCTCACCAACGACAAAGAGCACCAACCCTTGTGTTTTAGATAGCACCCACTATCTAGGAAGCACCTACTCCTCTTACAATTTATCTGCACCCACAGATAGGATCACCAAACCCCAAACACCAAGCACCAACTTGATGTAAAAACAGAATAGAAGATAAACTCTGTCTACAGCCCTTCCCCTCTACAATTCTCTCTCTCTCTCAATCCCTTACAAATTGAAATCTAAAGCATAAAGAGAGACACTTAACTCATGGACGAATCACCATCTTCATGAGCACAATCTCGTCCACAATTGCTGTAGAAACTTCTGATAATGCAGCAACACAGCACTCTCTTCTCTCTTCTCTTCTCTCTTTTCTCTTCTCTTCTGGTGTATTTAAGAACGACCCATACATGCCTTTTTATAGGTTATGTTAACCCTTAATTGTATTCAAAACAGGCTACAATTCGTTTAGAAAGAGTCCCAAACGAAATAGAAAAGAATGCTGAATTTTCGTGCAAGACTTCTGTTTCTGCGCAACTCTGATTCCCGTGCTCGGTCGACATCCTTGCCTGCTCGGTCGACATCATACACTGTCTGGAGTCAGACATCTTTCGCGCTCGGTCGACATCCTGGGGTCCCGGTCGACCGACGACACACTGTGTCACGAAAATAACTGGGAGCAGTCTGAAACTTTTTCTGCAGGTTTCTCTTGCTTCGGTCGACCGCATGGGGTGCCCGGTCGACCGCATGCTCTGCTTCAGGAAATCTGAATTCCTGACTGTTTCAACTCTTTTTCCATTCTGATTTCCATCTGATTTCCATTTGATTTCCATTGCATAGTTGAGCTTCATCCTCTCATCATGTTGACATGGATTGACAACAATTACAACCATGATTACCATTCAAATCATTTAAAGCTTCTTCAAATTATAACAATCTCCCCCTTTGGAATTGTTGTCAACTTTAACAACTTTGTCAACATGCTAACAACTCTTTCAACTCCAGCTTGCAGCTCTTCCATGTTCTTTTCAACACTCACTTGGAACCAATTCTGAAATTCTGAAATAACAACCATGCACTGTCAACAATCTCCCCCTAGCTTTCATAGCATAACATCTCTCCTTGCTATCATAGCATAACATCTCTCCCCCTTTGACAACAAGTCCAAAGGGACCAAACCGAGGAGCGAATAGGATATTCAATGAATGCATTGCTCCCCCTTTCAAGCACAACTCCTACGGTTTAGGAGAGTGAGTAACTCCTAACTTTTTCCGGAGATACTCAAAGACTTCCTTTGGCAGAGGTTTCGTGAAAATATCAGCCACTTGCTCAGTTGTTGGAACATATTCCAACTTGACCTCTCCATCAGCAACTTTATCTTTAAGAAAATGATAACGAATTGCTACATGCTTTGTTCGAGAGTGCTGAACAGGATTCTTAGATATATGAATTGCACTCGTGTTGTCACATAGGATCGGCATAGGATCCGTTGTAGGAACTCCTAGATCAGAGAGCATTTGCCGCATCCATAACACTTGCGTACAACAAGTTGCCGCTGCAATATATTCCGCTTCCGCTGTCGAAAGGGATACTGAGTCTTGCTTCTTACTATGCCAAGCAACTAATCTTTCTCCAAGATAAAATGCGCCGCCGCTAGTACTCTTGCGATCATCTACGCATCCAGCCCAATCGGCATCAGAATATGCAACAAGAGTGAAGGATTTGCCTTTGGGATACCAGATACCAAGCTCCATAGTACCTTTCAGATATCGAAAGATTCTTTTCACTGCTGTAAGGTGCGTTTCAGTTGGTGCTGCTTGAAAACGTGCAACCATACATACTGCTTGTAGAAGATCTGGTCTTGTAGCAGTCAAGTAGAGCAAGCTTCCTATCATAGAGCGATAGGTGGTATGATCAACGGACGAGGCCTTATCATCGTTGCTAAGCTTCGTGTTCGTTGACATTGGTGTGCTCACTGGCTTGCTGTCTTCCATATTGAACCGTTTCAGCATTTCCTTAATGTACTTCATTTGTGATATGAAGATGCCTTGTTTCAGCTGCTGCACTTGTAAACCAATAAAGAACTTTAGTTCTCCAAGCATCGACATTTCAAATTCTTTCTTCATCTCTTCAGCAAAATTCCTGCACATCTCCTCATCATTGCCACCAAAGATTATGTCATCAACATAAACAATGACAACCTGCTGTTTGCTTAACTCAGTTTTGACATACAGATTGCTATCAACCATTCCTTTTCCAAAACCGATCTTGCGGAGATAGAGATCCAGCCTTGCATACCATGCCCTTGGCGCTTGTTTCAGTCCATAAAGAGCCTTTTTCAACTTGCACACTAGATCTGAATTTTTGCTGATGAGAAAACCATCAGGTTGCTCAATGTAGACCTCTTCTTCAAGTAAACCATTCAAGAAAGCTGACTTTACGTCCATCTGAAATACCTTGAAGGTTTTGTATGCTGCCAATGCAAGAAACATACGAATAGCTTCCAGACGAGCCACCGGTGCAAAGGTCTCTTCAAAATCTATGCCTTCAACTTGAGCATAGCCTTTACAAACCAACCTTGCTTTGTTTCTAATGACTTGACCATCTTCATTCAGCTTATTCCGAAATACCCATTTAGTACCAATAACATTCTTATCAGTAGGTCTAGGAACAAGTTCCCATGTGGAGTTCTTCTCAATTTGCTCCAACTCCTCATGCATAGATTTCAACCAACTTTCATCGAGACTGGCTTCAGCCATAGTCTTGGGTTCAATGGTGGACATAAGTGAGTAATTGCTAACTACACTTTGTCTAGTTTGAACGCCTGCCTTAGGATCTCCAATGATTTGATCCTTAGGGTGTTGCTCTACCCAAGTGCTGTGCTTCTTAGGTGTAGTATCTTCTAAGTCATCCTTTGATTTCTCAGAATCATTAGATTCAGCCATCTCATCATCAATCTCACTCGAGTCCTCATAAACTGGACTGTCATTATGAGTTGCATTCTTTGGTTCAATATTCTCATCTATTCTCACATCAGCACTTTCTATGATTTTTCTGGTTCTTTTGTTAAGACACCTATATGCCTTGCTAGTAGAGGAGTAACCCAGAAATATACCTTCGTCAGCTCTTTCTTCAAATTTGCCCGGATTTTGTTCGAGCCGCTTGATGTAACACTTGCTGCCGAAGACTCTGAAGTGCTTGACTGTTGCTTTTCTTCCAAACCATAGCTCATAGGGAGTTTTGTCTTCATGTGGCCTGATCAAGCATCGATTTTGAATGTATACAGCCGTATGAATTGCCTCTTTCCAATACTTGTCAGCCATCTTGCTTTCACTTAGCATCGTACGAGCCATCTCTTGTACGGTGCGATTCTTTCGTTCCACAACTCCATTTTGCTGTGGAGTTCTAGGGGCTGAGTACTGTCTGCCATGATGTTCACAATATTTAGTGAACTCTTCAGATGTGAACTCGCCTCCACGATCAGACCTTAAAATCTTGATACGTTTTTCCAATTGATTTTCAACCTGTGCTTTAAACACTTTAAAACGATCAAGTGCTTGATGCTTATGCTTAAGAAACAATACCCATGTCATACGAGTATAATCATCAATGCATAACATGAAATACTTATCTCCACTGGTGCTTTGAGTTCGCATCGGTCCACAGAGATCAGTGTGCACTAGCTCAAGAGGTTTCTTGGAATGATGCTCCTTTGATTTGAACATAACCCTCGTTTGTTTTCCCTTTTGGCAAGAGTCGCAAATGGGATTGGAAGGCTTTTCAACTGTAGACATGCCTCTTACAGCCTTTGAATTGCAAATCTTTGACATGTTATCAAAGCTTAGATGCCCAAGGCGTTTGTGCCACAACCAACTTTCCTCTGTCCGACTCATCAAGCAGGTCTTTTCAGCTCCATCTGACAATGTATAGAGATTTCCAGCAGTTCTTGATCCAGTTGCCACTGTTTTGCCGTTGCTACTCTTCTTGATGGCAAACCCATTCTTTGTGAAGATAACTTCGTGACCCTTGTCACAGATCTGGCTCACACTAAGCAGGTTGTGTCTCAATCCAGACACATATAAGACTTCTTCCGATCTGATCTTGTTTGCCATAAGCTGAATAACACCTTTTCTGCAGATTTTGGCACCATCATTGTTGCCAAACTTCACTGAACCGCCTTCATAGTGCTGTAATTTGATGAATTTCTCTTTATCACCAGTCATATGGCTTGAACAACCACTATCAAGGACCCATGGTGCTGCCTTCTTTTGTGCATTGAATGCCATTTGCACAATGAGAGATTCTTTGGGACTTTCTGCACTTTGCTTTGCTCTCCAAGCCTTGACTAACTTGGATTTCTTTTCAACCTGAAATTTGTTAGCAATATGCAACCTACAATCCCTAGCCAAGTGTCCATAATTATAGCACTTATGGCACTCAATTTTGTGGCTACTTAAGATTGAAAAAGGGTTCCTAGTCACAAGTGGGCTGTATTTCACATAGAATTTGCAATCGTCTCTTTTATGTCCAAACATATTACAATGAAAGCAATAACCATAGAATTTGTATCTTCTCTGTGGCTGGTTAGTCTTCATTACCTTTCTAACAGGAATGGACTCCTTTCTAGGTTGAGTGAGCTTCATAGAGTTAGAAGGTGCAGTGACTTGCTTCACAAACTCTTTCTTTTCAGGAGGTGCAATCTTAGAGGATTCACCTTTCTCAAATCCTAGACCAAATCTGAAGTGGGCAGGTCTTTGAACTTTCAGTAGTTCATCGAGTTTCATAGTCCCTTCAATCGCTTGGAGCGCTTTGAGTTTTTTACTATTTTCCAAATTTTCAGCTTTTGCGCTAACGATCTCAGTTTCAAGTTTCATAGCCTCTTCCTTTTTTATACTTATTTGGTTTTCAAGGACTTCTACCATTCTTTTATATTCTTCTACTTGAGTTTTCAAAGCAATAATAGAACTTTCAGATTCATGGAGAAGTTTCAGATTTTTCTTACTTGTTTTGCGTTCCATGCTAAGCTCCTCAAGTGCGACTATGAGTTCCTCTTCAAGATTGACTTCAGCCTCCTCTTCCTCTTTCGGATCTAGCTCTTCTTCTTCTTCAACAGTGACCATGAAGAGAGCTTCGGTTGATTCATCATCGTCTGAAGTTTCAGACGTGCTGTCATCTTGTTGACATAGAAAGTTTTTAGCTTTGCCTCTTTTTCTGAAATTTCTCTTTCCTTTACTCTTTTCAGCATAAGAGTCATTATCATTGTCTTCTTTTAGCGGACACTTCGCAGCAAAGTGACCAACACCTCCACAATTAAAGCATTTAAAGGGTAGCTTCCCTTTGTACTTGCCATTGCTTCCTTTCTTCAACTTTCTAACAAATTGAGCCTCAAGCTCATCATTATCAGAATCAACATCATGACCAGCAGTCTCTTTTGCCTTTTTCTGAACTTTGAAGGCCGCTTCTTTATCAGATGAAGACGTCTTTCCTATGCGCATCTCATAGGCAGTTAGAGAACCATGTAATTCATCCATGGAAAATGCATTCAGATCTTTGGCTTCTTCGATGGCTGAGACTTTTGAATCAAACCGGGGAAGAAGAGATCTTAGAACCTTTTTGACGATGACCGGCTCTTTAATCTCCTCCCCTAGTCCACAAATGTCATTCGTGACTTCATTCACTCGTTGCATATACGAGTCAACATTCTCGCTTTCCTCCATGCGAAGAGACTCGAATTGAGAGCGATGAGTTTGCAATTTGGCTTCTTTAATCTTCTCATCACCTTCATGTATGCTTTGCAACTTGTCCCAAATTTCCTTGGCTGTTTTGCATGCAATTACTTTGACAAGCTCGCTGTCCACAAGGCCACTAAAGAGTGCATTCTGTGCCTTAGAGTCGTTGTCTGCCAACTTCTTCGATGCAGTATCATTGGGTACGGTGGCAGCATTGTAACCGACTCTGACAACCTCCCAAACATCATAGCCAAGAGATTTGATGAAGGCTTGCATCCTAATCTTCCAAAAAGAGTAATTAGAACCATCAAACAGAGGTGCTTTCATATTCCCTGTATTGGCTGCCATGTAATTTGACAAGAGATCACCCTTAGTGTATTAAACTGATCAAGGGAGCCTCGCTCTGATACCAATTGTTGGATATCGCGATCACTGAGAGGGGGGGTGAATCAGTGATTTCTAAAAACAGGTCCAATTCAACAACAAAACAAGTCAAACCACACAATGACACCAGATTTAACGTGGTTCACCAAAAGGCTACGTCCACGGATCAAAACCGTCCGAACACCGATCCGGTACAGGTCTGAATATATTTAGTCGCACCAACGACAAAGAGCACCAACCCTTGTGTTTTAGATAGCACCCACTATCTAGGAAGCACCTACTCCTCTTACAATTTATCTGCACCTACAGATAGGATCACCAAACCCCAAACACCAGGCACCAACTTGATGTAAAACAGAATAGAAGATAAACTCTGTCTACAGCCCTTCCCCTCTACAATTCTCTCTCTCTCAATCCCTTACAAATTGAAATCTAAAGCATAAAGAGAGACACTTAACTCATGGACGAATCACCATCTTCATGAGCACAATCTCGTCCACAATTGCTGTAGAAACTTCTGATAATGCAGCAACACAGCACTCTCTTCTCTCTTCTCTTCTTTCTTTTCTCTTCTCTTCTGGTGTGTTTAAGAACGACCCATACATGCCTTTTCATAGGTTATGTTAACCCTTAATTGTATTCAAAACAGGCTACAATTCGTTTAGAAAGAGTCCCAAACGAAATAGAAAATAATGCTGAATTTTCGTGCAAGACTTCTGTTTCTGCGCAACTCTGATTCCCGTGCCCGGTCGACATCCTTGCCTGCTCGGTCGACATCATACACTGTCTGGAGTCAGACATCTTTCGCGCTCGGTCGACATCCTGGGGTCCCGGTCGACCGACGACACACTGTGTCACGAAAATAACTGGGAGCAGTCTGAAACTTTTTCTGCAGGTTTCTCTTGCTTCGGTCGACCGCATGGGGTGCCCGGTCGACCGCATGCTCTGCTTCAGGAAATCTGAATTCCTGACTGTTTCAACTCTTTTTCCATTCTGATTTCCATCTGATTTCCATTTGATTTCCATTGCATAGTTGAGCTTCATCCTCTCATCATGTTGACATGGATTGACAACAATTACAACCATGATTACCATTCAAATCATTTAAAGCTTCTTCAAATTATAACAGTTAGTTCCTCCTTTTCTTGCTTTTCATTGTAGTTTGTATTTTTTTAAAAGAGACAAAAATCACAACTCTTGTCTTTCATTATTGATAAGGATTGTAAATCGGCTATAAACGCCAAAAATCGGCTATAAACGCCTAAATCAGCTATAAATGCCAAAAAAATCGCCTTTCACGGCAAATCAAGAAAATGTCTCTTTTCTTAAATATATGTGCAATGGAAAACTTGAAAGAAGTTGATTTCTTTTTTACTTGCGAAAGTTGATCTACGGATCACCACTTACAATTCCAAGTAAAAAATAGAAAATTTGGCACACCCACATAAAAGAAATGTTGATGCACGCCCTTGCCCCTCGGTTACGAAAGGGTCGGACCCAACGGACTCCCACGTCCGCCGACCTCGGTAGAACTAGGCAGGAGCGTTGTTCCATCAGTAAACATGGGCACTTTTGTCATAATAATTAGCCTACCTTTATTGCCCTTAGGCTCCTTTATTCACAACCACTCATTTGAGGATACTTTAGTCATTATATGAGAATACCTATACTACCCTAGTCCTTATCCTTTATTTCTATTAGCCACCAAGGACCCTTTGGTCGTTCTATTTTAACCTTCCCTAAATACCCTCATCCTTATCCTAAACTTACACTAGCAAGAGAGGGCAGCTTGGACATTCTCCATCCCATTAATTCCTATAAAAGAAACCTACGACAACCATCTCAAACATTTCCTACACTATTTTCCTCTCATTTCACTACAATTCTCTCCTAGATCTCTCTCTCTCCTCTCCAAGCTAAGGTAATCTCCGTCACCATTTTCAATTTCCTTGTAAAATAGTCATTTCTCTTCCTTATGCGTTTCTTTCTTTGGGAATGGGTGTAGAGATTGTTGATCCAGCTGTGGGAGTGATCTTAGAGCTATTGGAGTGGAGCCCAAGCTATTTGATGAGCTTTCTTCCTAATTAAGCAAGTAGACATGCTTAGATTATTTAATTAAATTGATTAACATGCTTAGATTAGTAATTACTGTCTTCTATGGATGTTTGCCATGAATTCTGTATTTGGATGGTTGATTGGATGATGTGGTGTGTAGAATTGTTAATCTAAGCTCTTTTTATATGTATTTGGCCATTGATGGATGAGAATCCCCCATTTGGAAGATCAATGGCCCATTGGTGATGAGATTATGATGTGGGAGGTGCGTTTGATGTATGGAAGTGATTAGTGAAGATCTGGAATCCATTTGATGGGGTTTTGATGTAAAATGGAAAAGGACAGAATCTTAAAAATATGATTTTCGTGTGTGCCCGATCGACCTGGTCACCCAGGCGGTCGACCGAGCACACAGTGGACTGACCCTCCGCTGGGAGCTGAAATCACCCACAGGGTACCTGACCCAATGTACTCGGTCGACCGACCAAGAGGCTCAGTCGACCGAACACACTAAGAAATCCCTCACCTGCCAGATGTTTGTTATAATGTCCGCAATGTACTCGGTCGAACGGGGGATCCTCCAGGTCGACCGGGGACACTGCAAACTGCGATTTCTGCTTCCCAGTTATCTGTTCCTTTCCACAGAGTACTAGGTCGACCCGTGGACCCATGATGTCGACCCGGTACACTGTGTAAGACCCCGACCCCCAACTTCTCTGTTTAGTATTATTTTAATTGTGGTTTTGCTTTTTAAGCGATATTTGAGTTGGTTTGACTTTGTTTTTTCGTCTGACCAGATTTTTCATAGCCTTGGAGATTTTGAAGACTGTTGACTTTAGTTTGACCCGGTCTTTGTAAAATGTATTTTTGTGAGAAATTATTCCTAATTTTGGAAAAATTATAAATTTTGCTCCTTTTGACTCATTTATTGAGTTTAACAACTTTCATGTTTTGACCATTTTGATTTGATGCTCTGAAACCGCATTTTTTGAGAAAAATAGGCAAAAATGACATTTTCACTAAATCTGTCCATAAATTTCAAAAATTTCAGAATTTGGGGAAAATATACTTTTTGGAAAGTAAATATTTCGATGATCGATTTTGTCTCCTTCGTCGATCTCATTCGGGACCCACAAATGTTAGTTTTGACCTTTGTAAGATTGGGGCCCGTGGGGCCCAGCCCACTTATCCTTTATAAAACCACTTGGGCACTTCTTCTTCCCCCATTCTTCATTTTCCTGCAACAAGAGGGGAGCTTAGGGTTTTTCTCCCAGCACTTTCTCTCTCCTCATGTATATCTTCTTCTTGGATGCTAAATGGAGATTTGATCTTCCCATCTTCTTCTCCTCCCTCTTGGCTTTCCAAAGACACCATTTTCAAGAGATTTGAGCTAGGAGAGACCAACTTTTCCAAGCCCTTCTTCTTTGTTTGAGCTTCAAAAAGGTTAGCAATGGATTTTTTTCTTCAAATCTTGGTTTTCCAAACCATTTAAAATGTGTTTGTCATACATGCAAAGGTTTTCCTTGAGTTTTGCAATGGATTTGTTTTCTAGGGCTTCTTCTTGAGCTATTTTTGGGGGTTTTGTGATTTTGGAGCTTGGGACTATAAGAGGACCATCTTAGGGTGATTTGCATCTCCTCTTGACCCAAGGCAAGTGAATATTCAGCTAATAATAGTGATTTGTTTAATATGCTATGTGAAATTCTTCTTTATATATCTCTTCTCTTTTTCATACCATGGTTTTATATTAATATGTTAGGCAATGTTTTATATGTATCTTCTTTGAAATCCATATGTTGGAATGTTTTATGTTCTTGGAATTCATCTTCTATAGATCCACTCCTTTTGCTCCAAGAACTTTTGTATCTTGATGAATGAAGAAGATTAGGTTTGCACTTGATTTTGTTTTATGGAATGGCATATAAATTAGTGTGTGGATGTGTTTAATAGATTTAATTTAGCTTGTGAAGCTCAAGGAAGTATGGAAACATGTGAGAAAGGAAGAAGGAAAGGAAAAATCAGAAAAAGGAAAGAGGAAGTGCAATTCTGCACTTCCAGTGGACTGGACAGGGCCCAGTCCGCTCGAGCGACCCAGTGGACCGCTCGAGCGGACCAGGTTCTGTCTGGGCTTCGCTCGAGCGGACCCTGGGTCGCTCGAGCGAGCCCAAACCTGTCCAGGGCCCATTTCTGTGACATCTTGAGCTGTCTTTATGGATTTTATTGGGGCCTGTTTGGGATTGTATTGTGGGTCATTTATAAACTTGTTTTAGGCCCATTTCACCCCATCTATCCTATTTGTTTTGAGGCCCATTCATTTCCCTTTTAGGCCTTAAAGCCCATGAAAGTTTGGGATTACTTGTGATACTTGGAAATTGTGAAATGGGAATGAGAACAATGAGAGAATGAGCATATGTGAAATTACCCGGGAATCTTTCAAGTCTCAATGCGCACTTTATCATTGAAATGTTGTGGATTTTCATTGGCATCAGACCTATTATTTAATTAATCAATGTTTAAATTTTAAATGTGTATTGAGATGGTTCCTTATTAAGTCATTCTACACTATTCCATTCCATTTCAAGTCAGAGAAAGTATTTGTATTCTTCTGTGAACTAATTTGAATAGCATCGGTGATTTGTTATAAAATCATGTGGTTTTCAATGTTCGATGGGATTGATCGTGTGATTTTATACAAATTACTTTGAGGTGTATTTGAGTGGGTTACCATGGAAATTCGTATGTTTTCTCCGAATCGATTTGGAAGGAGATTGGAGTGGTTCGCCACATTTGGGATTTTATCGATAAGACTAGTATTTTGAAAATAAAACCTCAAGGCAAGACGGGGCCAGGGCTTTGTAGTGCGAGCCCATGAGCCAAAGAGACTATGATTTCAAAAATAAAACCTCGAGGCAAGATGGGGCCAGAGCCCTGTGGTGTGAGCCCATGAGCCAAAGAGATTAGTATTTTGATTTGTATTGGTTCAGGTTTTAAAAACTAAAGGCATCACTAGGCTTAGGTCACCTTGTCGGGCTGATCACTCGGCTTGGGATCTTTAATTTGTCTGCCAGCTACAGTTTGGATTCTGTCTGTACCGACCATGGCAACGGTTTTTATCTGTCGGTCCCACGTGTAGTGGCTACGGTTCTGATTCTGTTTCCGGTCCCACGTGTAGTGGCTACGGTTCTGTCTGCTCTTGTTACTTCGGTAATAGGAGAATATAGCTATGTGTGGTTGCCAATGTTTTATCTGTTATTAATTCATTTTAGGATTCTTGATTCTTTATACTCATTATATTCTTTGAATTTGTTAATGTTCATGAAATCGATCTTTTATCGTATTGTCTCTATTATTCAGAATTTTAAATGTATTTCCAATTATTTAATGTTTTGTGTAGGCTGTTATCTTTTCGGGATATTTATGCTCCAGAGACTGTTCGTCTATTTGTCTTGATACTTATGTTCCGTCTTTCGATCGTTTTATCATGATTTATTGCTATTATTGTTTCGATTCTTTAAATGGATTTACAATGATTCCATAATGTTTCATAAATGCCCATGTTACTTATTACTTGTTTATTTGCTTGCCAGACCGTCGTGTCTGACCTTGTTTGTTTGGTGCCAAATTCCTCTCTTTCTGTTTTTAGGTATTTGATCGGAGGAGGCGGTGGAGCCGCTGGTCTGACGTGAGAGGCTGCCCATTGATATCATCTAGATGTCAAGTTTGGCACCGGAGTTCGTATCTAAATATTGGGGGTAGTAGTTCTGTTTAGTTGGATATTTTTGTATGGCTTTGTTAGCCTTTTTCTTGGGTTTGTAATTAAGACACTGTTAATTGTAATTTGAATATGTGGGAAATAAATAGTCCTGTTACTACCAGCTCAGTATTCTTTGAATTATGATATGTGCCAGTCGGCTTATATGATGGTTTTATGATATTGGTCGAGTGCGACACGGAATCCGATGGCCACAGACTTCGGGTCGTAACACCATGATTAGCTTCCGCGAAAATATACTCTGATCGTGATGGAATTTTATTATCCTCATTCACGCGGATCTTGGGAAATATAACAAAAGTTTCAAATTTATTCCAAAATTTCGTATTCCGGGATCGGATCACTGCAAGGCCCGGTTTCGGGGTGTGACAGATTGGTATCAGAGCTGGTTAGTTTCTAGGAAATAAAATACTCTAGAGACATTAAGACGTGTGGTGAGGATTCATTAGATTGTGTCGATTTGTTTTCTCTTGTCTTCGTTTCTTTGAATTTGAGTCTGCTTTTCTTTCAGTTCGGGAGACTTTGCTTGTCTTTTCTTTTAGTTCTTGTTGTTAGGAGATTTGGATGACCAAATTTCCTCCTTAGTGGTGGAGAATTTAAAGTCTCCATACTCTTGCTCGGTGTCTTTTGTCTGTGTTGGTGTTGGAGACCGAGAACATGGTGGATTCAGTATGTTATTTTCGGAGAGCATCAGCAGACTTTCAGCCTTCAGCATCTTCATTGTGGTTAATGAGAGAAGACATGTGCATTTGCCCGCCAAAGTAGAACTTGAGCAGTATGTGAAGATCCCCTCTCAGCTAATTGAAGATCATCATGCAGCATACCAAGGTAAGTAAATGTGGATTTTGGGTGAACTCAGACCATCTTTCCGAGATGAAGGACTGCAAAAGGCATATCAGCTATTGATTTTATGAAGGGAGAAGTGATTCTTAGTTAGTAAGACTAGAAGTTAGTACAAGAAACTCAGGGATTTCCCGGATTCGATGAGCCTTGTCATAGTTTCGGTTGAGAATTTCTGTAACTTGCAGCTTAGCCGGTGTAGTTGATTCAGCAGTAATACCAAGTGGGTGGTTAGTTGTAGTCAAGATAATTTTCGGCAGTGGTGGAAACATTGTGAGTTTTACCGACTTACAGGATAATGGATTGGACAACGTGTAGATGCAAATGAATCAACTGATTGGGATGTATGCTAATGGATTTATGTTTCTTCTTTAAGGCTTATTTTGAAATAAACTATGTTATTATACTCTTTTCATGAGTCACATGATTTTGTTTTCATAAGGATTTCTGTTTCGGATTTTTGCTTAATCTTTTTAAGATATTGTTTTACAATGATCTTGGAGTTTTGCCCTTCTTTTAATTTTCTTAAATGTTGACATCTACATTTCAAAACCTTAATGATTTCAAAACTTTGTATATGTTTGGTTGGAAATGGAGGGATGTTTTAATGATGGATTGTAAAGACTAGTGGATAAACTGTTCTTTAAAAACATGTAACTAAAATTGTGTTTCTTTTTCAAAGTACGATGTGAAATTTCTATTTCATTGATTTATTTCCTTTGGCGATGCCAGATGAATTTCTTAAGGGTTTTTGTGTCCAGATTATATGCAAATTTCCTACATTTGTTTTAACGCTCAACTTTGTTTAGATTTTCGCAAAATTTTTATGAACAAATGAGTTCAGATTTCAACAAGGTTTAGTGTTTAATTAAACACTCAGATTTCAACAAAATTTGATGTATAGTCATACTATATGAACCTGATTTATTTTTGAGATCCTGATTTAAAATTGTTGAGTATTTCAATGATTTGTTGGGTTGTGAAAATATGAATTTCAAAACGAATAATGTTGTTTCATATTCAAACTTTGATAAACTTTAATTATTAAGTTTTATTTGATAATTTGGAAGTTCAGTTTCTACTATGTTTTAAAATGATGAAATTCAACTAAGTAATCATTTTAGTCCTTATGTTTAAAATTTTAAGGGTTGTTTTGCATTGAATGGAAGGAGTTGTATTAGTTTATAGTTGGAGTTTGGTAGTGTGTGAATTGAAGGGTTGTTGGATATCAGGAGGTGTACTGGTTCAGTTGGAAGCAAAGTTGGATCTATGAGAGAGTAAACATCATTCAAGACTTGGATTGAAAGTTTCAGCTTATCAGGAAATGATGCCAGCTTGGCAGGTCTATTTTGTTGATGACACAGTATCAAGCAAAAGATCAAGAACAACAAGTAGATAGAATCAGATGTGGGCAAGAATTCTGAGTACAGCACAGAAAGATTTGGAATATGGAGTTGTGAACACAGATTGGAATTCCAAGGTCGGCTTTACATGTCAAGGGTAGAAGACTCGAAGAGTGAAATCTGAAGAGGCAAGCCATGCGTAGTTTCGACATGTGCAGAACAGCTCAGCAAGTTATGGCAGTTTAACATTTGGTGTATAGCAGTATGATATCTGGGTTGTAGCAGACCAAGTCAGAGACAGGACAGCTATAGAATTTGGAGTTGTGATTTCAGAACGAAGAAGGATTGACGATATACTTGGAGGCCAGAAGCTGATGATGCATTCGAGAAACATAGTTAGAGCAAACATGTGGAATTCCAGAATTTTTCGGGATGAAGATTTTTCAGTGAAGGCATGTCTATGACCACATCTTTGTACAAGCATCAGGAGCACCGTTACAGTTTTGTAGGACTTAAGGCACAGAATTCCAAAGTGATAGAAAGAGACAGAACTTGCAGTTTCTTGGGCCGACAGTGACTGACGAGATAAGTAAAAGAAATGATCCAGTACAGGAACGACAGATGACATCAAGGATGATTAGAAGAATTGTTGAACACCAGTTTGGTCAGAGAAGTATGTTTTCGAGCAGATATGTGGAATAGTGTAAAGCCTTCAATCGAGTCAGAATGTTGTTGACCATGCATCTCACCGTCAGGTTTGATCAGAGGGTGTCTCAGTTGCCGAGGTTCAGCGTAGGGTGTCGGTGTTTTCTTTTGTCTTTTGGGTTTTTGATTTTGATTCGGTTTAGACCATTTGGAGGACCAAATGGGTTCTAAGGGGGGGAGGATGTAAGACCCCGACCCCCAACTTCTCTGTTTAGTATTATTTTAATTGTGGTTTAGCTTTTTAAGCGATATTTGAGTTGGTTTGACTTTGTTTTTTAGTCTGACCAGATTTTTCAGAGCTTTGTAGATTTTGAAGACCGTTGACTTTAGTTTGACCCGGTCTTTGTAAAATGTATTTTTGTGAGAAATTATTCTTATTTTGGAAAAATTATAAATTTTGCTCCTTTTGACTCATTTATTGAGTTTAACAACTTTCATGTTTTGACCATTTTGATTTGATGCTCTGAAACCGCGTTTTTTGAGAAAAATGGGCAAAAATGACATTTTCACTAAATCTGTCCATAAATTTCAAAAATTTCAGAATTTGGGGAAAATATACTTTTTGGAAAGTAAATATTTCGATGATCGATTTTGTCTCCTTCGTCGATCTCATTCGGGACCCACAAATGTTAGTTTTGACCTTTGTAAGATTGGGGCCCGTGGGGCCCAGCCCACTTATCCTTTATAAAACCACTTGGGCACTTCTTCTTCCCCCATTCTTCATTTTCCTGCAACAAGAGGGGAGCTTAGGGTTTTTCTCCCAGCACTTTCTCTCTCCTCATGTATCTCTTCTTCTTGGATGCTAAATGGAGATTTGATCTTCCCATCTTCTTCTCCTCCCTCTTGGCTTTCCAAAGACACCATTTTCAAGAGATTTGAGCTAGGAGAGACCACTTTTCCAAGCCCTTCTTCTTTGTTGGAGCTTCAAAAAGGTTAGCAATGGATTTTTTTCTTCAAATCTTGGTTTTCCAAACCATTTAAAATGTGTTTGTCATACATGCAAAGGTTTTCCTTGAGTTTTGCAATGGATTTGTTTTCTAGGGCTTCTTCTTGAGCTATTTTTGGGGGTTTTGTGATTTTGGAGCTTGGGACTATAAGAGGACCATCTTAGGGTGATTTGCGTCTCCTCTTGACCCAAGGCAAGTGAATATTCAGCTAATAATAGTGATTTGTTTAATATGCTATGTGAAATTCTTCTTTATATATCTCTTCTCTTTTTCATACCATGGTTTTATATTAATATGTTAGGCAATGTTTTATATGTATCTTCATTGAAATCCATATGTTGGAATGTTTTATGTTCTTGGAATTCATCTTCTATAGATCCACTCCTTTTGTTCCAAGAACTTTTGTATCTTGATGAATGAAGAAGATTAGGTTTGCACTTGATTTTGTTTTATGGAATGGCGTATAAATTCGTGTGTGGATGTGTTTGATAGATTTAATTTAGCTTGAGAAGCTCAAGAAGTATGGAAACATGTGAGAAAGGAAGAAGGAAAGGAAAAATCAGAAAAAGGAAAGAGGAAGTGCAGAATACTGGATAGGGCCCAGTCCGCTCGAGCGACCCAGTGGACCGCTCGAGCGGACCAGGTTCTGTCTGGGCTTCGCTCGAGCGGACCCTGGGTCGCTCGAGCGAGCCCAAACCTGTCCAGGGCCCATTTCTGTGACATCTTGAGCTGTCTTTATGGATTTTATTGGGGGCCTGTTTGGGATTGTATTGTGGGTCATTTATAAACTTGTTTTAGGCCCATTTCACCCCATCTATCCTATTTGTTTTGAGGCCCATTCATTTCCCTTTTAGGCCTTAAAGCCCATGAAAGTTTGGGATTACTTGTGATACTTGAAAATTGTGAAATGGGAATGAGAACAATGAGAGAATGAGCATATGTGAAATTACCCGGGAATCTTTCAAGTCTCAATGCGCACTTTATCATTTAAATGTTGTGGATTTTCATTGGCATCAGACCTATTATTTAATTAATCAATGTTTAAAGGTTAAATGTGTATTGAGATGGTTCCTTGGTAAGTCATTAAGTCATTCTACACTATTCCATTCCATTTCAAGTCAGAGAAAGTATTTGTATTCTTCGGTGAACTAATTTGAATAGCATCGGTGATTTGTTATAAAATCATGTGGTTTTCAATGTTCGAAAGAATTGATCGTGTGATTTTATACAAATTACTTTGATGTATATTTGAGTGGTTTACCATGGAAATTCGTATGTTTTCTCCGAATCGATTTGGAAGGAGATTGGAGTGGTTCGCCACATTCGGGATTTTATCGATAAGACTAGTATTTTGAAAATAAAACCTGAGGCAAGACGGGGCCAGATCTTTGTAGTGCGAGCCCATGAGCCAAAGAGACTATGATTTCAAAAATAAAACCTCGAGGCAAGATGGGGCCAGAGCCCTGTGGTGTGAGCCCATGAGCCAAAGGGATTAGTATTTTGATTTGTATTGGTTCAGGTTTTAAAAACTAAAGGCACCACTAGGCTTAGGTCACCTTGTCGGGCTGATCACCCGGCTTGGGATCTTTAATTTGTCTGCCAGCTGCAGTTTGGATTCTGTCTGTACCGACCATGGCAACGGTTTTTATCTGTCGGTCCCACGTGTAGTGGCTACGGTTCTGATTCTGTTTCCGGTCCCACGTGTAGTGGCTACGGTTCTGTCTGCTCTTGTTACTTCGGTAATAGGAGAATATAGCTATTTGTGGTTGCCAATGTTTTATCTGTTATTAATTCATGTTAGGATTCTTGATTGTTTATACTCATTATATTCTTTGAATTTGTTAATGCTTATGAAATCGATCTTTTATCGTATTGTCTCTATTATTCAGAATTTTAAATGTATTTCCAATTATTTAATGTTTTGCGTAGGCTGTTATCTTTTCGAGATATTTATGCTCCAGAGACTGTTCGTCTATTTGTCTTGATACTTATGTTCGGTCTTTCGATCGTTTTATCATGATTTATTGCTATTATTGTTTCGATTCTTTAAATGGATTTACAATGATTTCATAATGTTTCATAAAATGCCCATGTTACTTATTACTTGTTTATTTGCTTGCCAGACCGTCGTGTCTGACCCTATTTGTTTGGTGCCATATTCCTCTCTTTCTGTTTTTAGGTATTTGATCGGAGGAGGCAGTGGAGCTGCTGGTCTGACGTGAGAGGCTGCCCATTGATATCATCTAGATGTCAAGTTTGGCACCGAAGTTCGTATCTAAATATTGGGGGTAGTAGTTCTGTTTAGTTGGATATTTTTGTATGGCTTTGTTAACCTTTTTCTTGGGTTTGTAATTAAGACACTGTTAATTGTAATTTGAATATGTGGGAAATAAATAGTCCTGTTACTACCAGCTCAGTATTCTTTGAATTATGATTTGTGCCAGTTGGCTTATATGATGGCTTTATGATATTGGTCGAGTGCGACACGGAATCCGATGGCAACGGACTCCGGGTGGTAACACCATGATTAGCTTCCGCGAAAATATACTCTGATCGTGATGGAATTTTATTATCCTCATTCACGCGGATCTTGGGAAATATAACAAAAGTTTCAAATTTATTCCAAAATTTCGCATTCCGGGATCGGATCACTGCAGGGCCCGGTTTTGGGGTGTGACACGCTGTAAACAATGATTTTTTGAATTGAGTTTCCTTTCATGATCTGATCATGTGTGGACCCCGTTGACCTTCCATTTGGACTGTTTGGGATACGCTAGACACGAGTCAAGGGCCGGGCTTAAGCTTGACCCGTGTAGCTATCTAAGTAGGGTCATATGATATAAAACGAAACCTGATTCAAGGGTTATGGATGTCTTATGATGCTAAATACCTACAGGAGCACCAAGGATGCTTAATAAGCATCTGGGACTCTGTGATCACTGTCTTAGGTGAAGTGGGACCCTGGACCTGAATAGAGGGGCAGCGATCATCGATGGATTTGTGATATGTGGTACCTATGTTGATGAAACGGACACTAAGGCTGACTGGTAGATCCGAACCTTGGATGTAGGCCTTGAGAGGTACTATAAATCAGGGCATTGCACTTAGGCTCTGATCCATGATCACGGTCCGTATTGGATGAGATGTCAGGACATGGCACTTGAAGTCCTGACTGGTAATATTGGGAACTTAACGGTAGATACTGATAAACGGACTGTATATTAAGATAATACTAATTAAGCATATAGAGAAGCGGAGTTTACAAGGGTATACATTATTAATTGTTGGGAACCACAAGGATGGATTAGCTATACCCGAACTCCGTGCCTCGTACCCATGACTATTATCATCTCATATTAAGGATAATAAGGCTATCTAGTTCGGAGTACCCCCACCTAGTGATCTGTAGATTGTGGTTGTATGATTGGTCTGCGGAGGGTTATGATGCCGGCATGGACATTGATATTGTGATGTGATTGACACAGTAGGTACCAGGTGCGGGTGGGGTACTGAGACCGCCGGCGCTCGTACCGGGTGTATGGATGGACGGTGATATTGATCTAGCACGTAAGTCCAATGACTGGGACTTAGTCGTGGCTATGGATATTGTTGGCTGAGATAGCACGTAAGACCAATGATTAGGACTTGGCTATGGCTATGGACATTGATGGGTTCTTGTACGCTCTTATTCGATGTGACGGCAGCTGTGGGTGGCTATGACCCCCATGGTTGGTGTTCATCGACAGTTGTTGGGATGACGACGATGGGCTGGACCTGACCCCCCACGTCCTTTGTACTTTAACTATGGACGTACCTTTGTGTGCTTCTATGTATGTATATTGGATGTATGAATATTATATATTATGGATGTCGTTGTTCATTGTCTCTAACTGCCGCCGTTGATACGGTTAGATCTGGATACGAGGGTTATGAATATGATAAGGTTACTTCCTCTGGTTACTTCCACTACTGATAACTCTGATGTGCTTGTATGGTTTATCTTGTTGGAATTTAAGATGCCTTGAGAAGTTTAATGAAGAATTGAAGAAATTAGTATCTCAAGTATCATCTTGTGTTGGAATTATTGTCAACACAATGTCACAAGTGTGGTGTTGATAGAGCTTCAAAGAGAAAACAGAGCTGAAATAGAACAGTACAGGAAATCAGAATTTCAACTGTCAACCGGTATTTCTACCGGTAGAACAGGGGTAGAACAGGGGTAGAAAAGGGGTAGAAAAGGCTGACCCTGAGATTTCCATCTGTCAACCGCAAGTACTACCGGTAGAAGTGGCTGTTCTGAAAGTTCTACCGCAAGTACTACCGGTAGAAGTGGCTTAAATTCTAGCAGAAGCTTGGACATGAGAACTTCATCTGTTCTACCGCAATTTCTACCGGTAGAACACACGGGAAACCTGATTTGCGCAGAAATAGAAGTTTTGCACGAAAATTCAGGAAACTTAAGTATTTCGTTTGGGACTCTTTCTAAATGAATTCTAGCCTAATTTAAACACTCTTTAGGGTTACCATAACCTATATAAAGGCTTGATTGGTTCGTTTTCAAGAGGACAGAAGAGAACAGAAGAGAAGAGAAGAGAAGAGAGAAGAAAAGAGAGGGTTTTGGAGAGAAGAAGGTGCTGTTGCTGTGTGCTGTTGTGTTGCATGTTTCTACAGCAAGTGTGGACGAGAATGTGCTCATGAAGATGGTGATTCGTCCATAAGATAAGTGTCTCTCTGTTTATGCTTTAATCTCAATTTGTAAGGGATTGAGAGAGAGAGATTGTAGAGGGGAAGGGCTGTAGAAAAAGGTTTCTACTCTTATTCTGTAGAACATCAAGTTGGTGCTTGGTGTCTGGGGTTTGGTGATCCTATCTGTTGGTGCAGATAAATTGTAAAGGGAGTCGGTGCTTCCTAGATAGTTGGTGCTATCTGAAACCTAAGGGAGTCGGTGCTTCCTAGATAGTTGGTGCTATCTGAAACTAAGGGTTGGTGCTCTTTGTCGTTGGTGCGACTAAATAGATTCAGATCTGTCCCGGATTGGTGTTCGGACAGTCTTTGAACCGTGGATGTAGCCTTTTGGTGAACCACGTTAAATCTGGTGTCCTTGTGTGATTTGATTTGCTTTTGTTATTAAATTGGACCTGTTATTAAAGAATCACTGATTCACCTCCCCCCCCTCTCAGTGATCGCGATATCTAACAATTGGTATCAGAGCGTAAGGTTCCCTTGAAAAGCTTAAGACGCTAAAGGTGATCTCTTGTCAAATCACATGGCAACCAATACAGGGAATAAGAAAGCACCTTTTTTTGATGGTTCTAATTACGCCTTCTGGAAGATCAGAATGCAGGCTTTCATTAAGTCACTTGGCTATGATGTCTGGGAGACTGTCAGAGTCGGTTACAATATTGCCATTGTACCCAATGATGCTGCAACGAAGAAGTTAGCAGACAACGACTCTAAGGCGCAGAATGCACTCTTTAGTGGCCTTGTGGACAGCGAGCTGGTCAAAGTAATTGCATGCAAAACAGCCAAGGAAATATGGGACAAGTTGAAAAGCATTCATGAAGGAGATGAGAAGATCAAAGAAGCAAAATTGCAAACCCATCGCTCTCAATTTGAATCTCTTCGCATGGAGGAAAGCGAGAATGTTGACTCATATTTGCAACGAGTGAATGAAGTCACGAATGACATTCGTGGACTAGGGGAGGAGATTAAAGAACCAGTCATCGTCAAAAAGGTTCTAAGATCTCTTCTTCCCCGTTTTGATTCAAAAGTCTCAGCCATAGAAGAAGCCAAGGATCTGAATGAATTTTCCATGGATGAGTTGCATGGTTCACTCACTGCCTATGAGATGCGCATAGGTAAGACGTCTTCATCTGATAGAGAAGCGGCCTTCAAAGTTCAGAAAAAGGGAAAAGAGACTGCTGGTCATGATGCTGATACTGATGATGATGAGCTTGAGGCTCAATTTGTTAGAAAGCTGAAGAAAGGAAGCAATGGAAAGTACAAAGGGAAGCTACCCTTTAAATGCTTCAATTGTGGCGGTGTTGGTCACTTTGCTGCGAAGTGCCCGCTGAAAGAGAATAATGATGATGACTCTTATGTTGATAAGAGTAAGTGGAAGAAAAATTTCAGAAAGAGGGGCAAAGCAAAAAGCTTCATCAGTCAATATAATGACAGCACGTCTGAAACTTCAGACGATGATGAATCAGCCGAGGCAACTGAAGCTCTCTTCATGGTTACCGTTGAAGAAGAAGAGGAGCAAGAGCCAGAAGAGGAAGAGGAGGCTGAGGTCAATCTCGAAGAAGAACTCATTGCCGCACTTGAGGAGCTTAGCATGGAACGAAAAACAAGTAAGAAAAATCTGAAACTTCTTCATGAATCTGAAAGTTCAATTATTGCTTTGAAAACTCAAGTTGAAGAATATAAAAGAATGGTGGAAGTCCTTCAAAATCAAATAAGTATCAAAAGGAAGAGGCTATGAAACTTGAAACAGAAATCGCTAGAGCAAAGGCTGAAAACTTGGAAAGTAGCCGAAAACTCAAAGCACTCCAAGCGATTGAAGGAACAATGAAAATCAATGAAATTCTGAAAGTTCAAAAGCCCTTCCACAATAAATTTGGTATTGGATTTGAAACCGGAGAGTCCTCTAAAGCCTCTAAAGCTGCATCTTCTTTGTTTATGAAACAAAGTGCCATACCTCTCAAGGCTACAAAGCATCAAATTCAGCCTAGTATTGAGATGTTCAATAAGAAAAGGTTTGTAGAGTTTAACCAGCCACCTAAGAAAGGAAGAATGTTCAGACTATGGTTATTGCTATCATTGTAATAGATATGGACATAAAAGAGCTGATTGCAAATTCTATGTTAGAAACAGCCCATTTGTGACTAGGAAACCTTTTTCAATCCTAAACAGCCACAAAATTGAGTGCTATATGTGTCATAATTATGGACACTTGGCTAGGGATTGTAGGTTGCCTATAGCTAACCAATTTCAGGTTGAAAAGAAACCCAAGTTAGTTAAGGCATGGAGGGCAAAGAAAAGGAAAGATAATTCCAAAGAATCTCTCATTGTGCAAACGGCATTCAATGCACAAAAGAAGACAGCATCATGGGTCCTTGATAGTGGTTGTTCAAGTCATATGACAGGTGATAAAGAAAAATTTGTCAAATTACAGCACTATGAAGGCGGATCAGTGAAGTTTGGTAACAATGATGGTGCCAAAATCTGCGGAAAAGGTGTTGTTCAGCTAAAGGCAAACAAGATCAGATCAGACGAGGTCTTATATGTGTCTGGACTAAGACATAACTTGCTTAGTGTAAGCCAGATCTGTGACAAAGGCCACGAAGTTGTCTTCACTAGGAATGGTTTTGCTATCAAGAAGTGTAGCAATGGCAAAACAGTGGCTACTGGATCTAGGACTGCTGGAAATCTCTATACATTGTCAGATGGAGCTGAAAGACTTGCTTGATGAGTCGGACAGAGGAAAGTTGGCTGTGGCACAAACACCTTGGGCATCTAAACTTTGATAACATGTCAAAGATTTGCAATTCAAAGGCTGTCAGAGGTATGTCTACAGTTGAAAAGCCTTCCAACCCCATTTGCGATTCTTGCCAAAAGGGAAAGCAAACGAGGGTAATGTTCAAGTCAAAGGAACATCATTCAAAGAAACCTCTTGAGCTAATGCACACTGATCTCTGTGGACCGATGCGAACTCAAAGCACCAATGGAGATAAGTATTTTATGTTATGCATTGATGATTATACTCGTATGACATGGGTATTGTTTCTTAAGCATAAACATCAAGCACTTGATCGTTTTAAAGTGTTTAAAGCACAGGTTGAAAATATGCTTGGAAAACGTATCAAGATTTTAAGGTCTGATCGAGGCGGTGAATTCACATCTGAAGAGTTCACTAACTATTGTGAGCACCATGCCATTCAAAGACAGTATCAATGGAGTTGTGGAACGGAAAAATCGCACCGTTCAAGAGATGGCTCGTACAATGCTAACTGAGAGCAAGCTAGCTGACAAATACTGGAAAGAGGCAATCCATACGGCTGTATACATTCAGAATCGATGCTTGATCAGGCCACATGAAGACAAAACTCCTTATGAGCTATGGTTTGGGAGAAAAGCAACAGTCAAGCACTTCAGAGTCTTCGGTAGCAAGTGTTACATCAAGCGTCTTGAACAAAATCCGGGCAAATTTGATGAAAGAGCTGATGAAGGTATATTTCTGGGTTATTCCTCATCTAGTAAGGCTTACAGATGTCTTAACAAAAGGACCAGAAAAATCATAGAAACTGCCGATGTTAGAATTGATGAAAACTATGAATCAAAGAATGGAACTCATTATGACAGTCCAGTCTATGAGGACTCGAGTGAGATTGATGATGATGTAGCTAAACCTAATGATTCTGAGAAATCAAAGGATGACTCAGAGGATGCTACACCTAGAAAGAAAAAGCACTTGGGTAGAGCAACACCCTAAGGATCAAATCATTGGAGATCCTGAGGTCGGTGTTAAAACAAGACAAAGTGTAGTTAGCAATTACTCACTTGTGTCCACCATTGAACCCAAGACTGTGGCTGAAGCCAGTCTCGATAAAAGTTGGTTGAAAGCTATGCATGAGGAGTTGGAGCAAATTGAGAAGAACTCCACATGGGAACTAGTCTCTAGACCTACCGATAAGAATGTTATTGGTACTAAATGGGTCTTTCGGAATAAGCTGAATGAAGATGGTCAGGTCATACGAAACAAAGCAAGGTTGGTTTGTAAAGGCTATGCTCAAGTTGAAGGCATAGATTTTGAAGAGACCTTTGCACCTGTGGCTCGTCTGGAAGCCATTCGTATGTTTCTTGCATTGGCTGCATACAAAACCTTCAAGGTATTTCAGATGGATGTAAAGTCAGCCTTCTTGAATGGATTACTTGAAGAAGAGGTCTACATTGAGCAACCTGATGGTTTTCCTATTAGCAAAAATTCAGACCTAGTGTACAAGTTAAAAAGGCTCTTTATGGGCTGAAACAAGCGCCAAGGGCGTGGTATGCAAGGCTGGACCTATATCTCCGCAAGATCGGTTTTGGAAAAGGATTGGTTGATAGCAATCTTTATGTCAAAACAGAGTTGAGCAAACAGCTGGTTGTCATTGTTTATGTCGATGACATAATCTTTGGTGGCAATGATGAAGAAATGTGCAGGAATTTTGCTGAAGAGATGAAGAAAGAATTTGAGATGTCAATGCTTGGAGAACTAAAGTTCTTCCTTGGTTTACAACTTCAGCAGCTGAAACATGGTATCTTCATATCACAGATGAAATACATCAAGGAAATGCTGAAGCGTTTTAACATGGAAGACAGCAAGCCAGTGAGCACACCAATGACAACGAACACAAAGCTAAGCAAAGATGATAAGGGTTCGTCCGTTGATCACACCACTTATCGTTCCATGATAGGAAGCTTGCTTTATTTGACTGCTACAAGACCGGATCTTCTGCAAGCAGTATGTATGGTGGCTCGATTTCAAGCATCACCAACTGAGACGCACCTTACAGCAGTAAAAAGGATATTTCGATATCTGAAAGGTGCCATGGAGCTTGGCATTTGGTATCCTAAAGGCAAATCCTTTACTCTTGTTGCATACTCTGACGCCGATTGGGCTGGTTGTATAGATGATCGCAAGAGTACAAGCGGCGGTGCATTCTATCTCGGTGAAAGGTTGGTGGCATGGCACAGTAAGAAACAAGATTCAGTATCCCTTTCTACAGCGGAAGCGGAATATATTGCAGCGGCAACTTGTTGTACGCAAGTGTTATGGATGCGGCAAATGCTTTCTGATCTAGGAGTTCCGACAACGGATCCTACGCCGATCCTCTGTGACAACACAAGTGCAATTCACATCTCCAAGAATCCTGTTCAACATTCAAGAACAAAGCATGTTGCAATCCGCTATCACTTTCTCAAGGAAAAGGTTGCAGACGGTGAGGTAAAGTTGGAATATGTTCCAACTACTGAGCAAGTTGCTGATATCTTCACAAAACCTCTGCCAAAGGAAGTCTTCGAGTATCTCCAAAAAAAATTAGGAGTTACTCACTCTCCTAATCCTTAGGAGATGGGCTTGAAAGGGGGAGCAAAGTATTCTTTGAATATCCTATTCGCTCCTTCGTTGGTCCCTTTGGACTTGTTGTCAAAGGGGGAGAAAGACTTAAGCTAGGAGAAAGCAATGTTAGAAGAAGTTATGCTATGATAACTTTGGGGAGATTGGTATCAAGAGTGTTAGAGATCTTGATTTTTTTTTAAAGACAAGGGGAGACTATGGTTCTGAAGAAGCTTCATGAAGATCAACTAGTTTAATGTGTTCTAAGTGTTGAAGTTCCAAAAGTGTTGCTAACAATTCCAAAGGGGGAGATTGTTGGAATTTGAGATGCCTTGAGAAGTTTAATGAAGAATTGAAGAAATTAGTATCTCAAGTATCATCTTGTGTTGGAATTATTGTCAACACAATGTCACAAGTGTGGTGTTGATAGAGCTTCAAAGAGAAAACAGAGCTGAAATAGAACAGTACAGGAAATCAGAATTTCAACTGTCAACCGGTATTTCTACCGGTAGAACAGGGGTAGAAAAGGGGTAGAAAAGGCTGACCCTGAGATTTCCATCTGTCAACCGCAAGTACTACCGGTAGAAGTGGCTGTTCTGAAAGTTCTACCGCAAGTACTACCGGTAGAGAAGAGGCTTAAATTCTAGCAGAAGCTTGGACATGAGAATTTCATCTGTTCTACCGCAATTTCTACCGGTAGAACACACGGGAAACCTGATTTGCGCAGAAATAGAAGTTTTGCACGAAAATTCAGGAAACTTAAGTATTTCGTTTGGGACTCTTTCTAAACGAATTCTAGCCTAATTTAAACACTCTTTAGGGTTACCATAACCTATATAAAGGCTTGATTGGTTCGTTTTCAAGAACACAGAAGAGAAGAGAAGAGAAGAGAGAAGAAAAGAGAGGGTTTTGGAGAGAAGAAGGTGCTGTTGCTGTGTGCTGTTGTGTTGCAAGTTTCTACAGCAAGTGTGGACGAGGATGTGCTCATGAAGATGGTGATTCGTCCATAAGATAAGTGTCTCTCTGTTTATGCTTTAATTTCAATTTGTAAGGGATTGAGAGAGAGAGATTGTAGAGGGGAAGGGCTGTAGAAAAGGTTTCTACTCTTATTCTGTAGAACATCAAGTTGGTGCTTGGTGTCTGGGGTTTGGTGATCCTATCTGTTGGTGCAGATAAATTGTAAAGGGAGTCGGTGCTTCCTAGATAGTTGGTGCTATCTGAAACCTAAGGGAGTCGGTGCTTCCTAGATAGTTGGTGCTATCTGAAACTAAGGGTTGGTGCTCTTTGTCGTTGGTGCAACTAAATAGATTCAGATCTGTTCCGGATTGGTGTTCGGACAGTCTTTGAACCGTGGACGTAGCCTTTCGGTGAACCACGTTAAATCTGGTGTCCTTGTATGATTTGATTTGCTTTTGTTGTTAAATTGGACCTGTTATTAAAGAATCACTGATTCACCCCCCCCTCTCAGTGATCGCGATATCTAACATATCTGATGTTTTGATGATGATGACTACTCTTATCTACTTGTTATGCTGTATCAAACATCTGTTATATCAATATCTCGATTATCATTAATGCACTACACTCTACACCATTTTATGTTGCACTCTGATATTCTATATTATTATCGAGATACTAATCATGCAGGTACAACTGGGACTAGGTATAGTCTTCTTCAATATTAATTTAATATAATGAATTGCCATCTAAACATTCCTATTTGACTGGCTCTTCGTGTTAGTTTTATGGACTCAATCCAGTAGATGATATAATAAATTGATTAATTTCTTTATTTATCAGTATATTCATGCTTTCCTTTCATGAGATAAATGGTGATTTATTATATACTTGCACATGACCAATACGAATGACATGATGGTTCATGAGATGAACCGGAGTCCATAAGTATATTAGATGTAACACATGTCTATGGATGAGATCCACATACGGGAGACATGTATGACAAATCTTATACTTAAATATCTTCACAACCAGTGATGAGACTGGACATCTAATACTGACAAGGTTGCAGCATTTTGATCACTATGAGATAGTGTGATTTGTCTCGATCATCAGAATGGAAGATTCTGGATCAT
This sequence comes from Litsea cubeba, assembly GCA_012931725.1. Lineage (NCBI taxonomy): Eukaryota > Viridiplantae > Streptophyta > Magnoliopsida > Laurales > Lauraceae > Litsea > Litsea cubeba. Next base: position 78,327 of record WHSA01000370.1, read on the forward strand.
AGTGCTGGTACATTGGATGTATTGAAGGACCATGAGAAGCACCTTATAAACACTATCTTTACTTTAAGGTCTGCTCTCATAATTCCCTAGCAATAGGCTCTCAGTCCTGAGACATTAATGAACTCAAGTTTCTATCTATTCATTTGCTTTGAGTCACCAATGAGTGAGGCCGACTGTAGGTCAACACCTTGTTGGAATTTGAGATGCCTTGAGAAGTCTTATGAAGCATTGAAGTGTTTAGTATCTCAAGTATCATTTTGTGTTGGAATTATTGTCAACACAATGTCACAAGTGTGGTGTTGATAATGTGATGTTGATAGAGCTTCAAAGAGAAAACAGAGCTGAAACAGTGTCGGAAATTAGAATTCCTGAAGCAGTGTGGCCGGTCGACCGGGGACCCCACGCGGTCGACCGGGCAAGAGAAGTCTGCAGAAGACAGTCTCAGTTAGCTCCCAGTTATTTGTTGCCACAGTGTGTCGCCGATCGACCGAGGACCCCACGCGGTCGACCGAGCACGGGAAACCAGAATTGCGTAGAAATAGAAGTTTTGCATGAAAATTCAGGAAACTTATGTATTTCGTTTGGGACTCTTTCTAAACGAATTCTAGCCTAATTTGAACACTCTTTAGGGTTACCATAACCTATATAAAGGCTTGCTAAGTTCGTTTTCATTAGGAGAGAAGAGAAGAGAGAACAAAAGAGAGGGTTTTGGAGAGAAGAGTGATTGGAGAAGAAGGTGCTGCTGTGTGCTGTTGTGCTGTAAGTTTCTACAGCAAGTTGGACGAAAATATGCTCATGAAGATGGTGATTCGTCCATAGATAAGTGTCTCTCTTTTTATGCTTTAAATTTCAATTTGTAAGGGATTGAGAGAGAGAGCGATTGTAGAGGGGAAGGGCTGTAGAAAAGTTCTCTACTTTAATTCTATAGAACATCAAGTTGGTGCTTGGTGTTAGGGGTTTGGTGATCCTATCTGTTGGTGCAGATAAATTGTAAAGGGGATAGGTGCTTCCTAGATAGTTGGTGCTATCTGAAACTTAAGGGCTGATGCTCTTTGTCGTTGGTGCGACTAAATGGATTCAGACCTGTTCCGGATCGGTGTTCGGACAGTCTTTGAACCGTGGACGTAGCCTTTTGGTGAACCACGTTAAATCTGGTGTCCTTGTGTGATTTGATTTGCTTTTGTTGTTAAATTGGACCTGTTTTTAAGGGATCACTGATTCACCCCCCCCCCCCTCTCAGTGATCGCGATATCTAACAATTGGTATCAGAGCGCCAAGGCTCCCTTGATAAGCTTAACACGCTAAGGGTGATCTCTTGTCAAATCACATGGCATCCAATACAGGGAATATGAAAGCACCTTTGTTTGATGGTTCTAATTACTCCTTCTGGAAGATCAGAATGCAGGCTTTCATCAAATCACTTGGCTATGATGTTTGTGAGACCGTCAGAGTCGGTTACAATACTGCCATCGTACCCACTGATGCTACAACGAAGAAGTTAGCAGACAACGACTCCAAGGCGCAGAATGCACTCTTTAGTGGCCTTGTGGACAGCGAGCTGGTCAAAGTAATTGCATGCAAAACAGCCAAGGAAATATGGGACAAGTTGAAAAGCATTCATGAAGGAGATGAGAAGATCAAAGAAGCGAAATTGCAAACTCATCGCTCTCAATTCGAGTCTCTTCGCATGGAGGAAAGCGAGAATGTTGACTTGTATATGCAACGAGTGAATGAAGTCACAAATGACATTCGTGGACTAGGGGAGGAGATTAAAGAACCAGTCATCGTCAAAAAGGTTCTAAGATCTCTTCTTCCCCAGTTTGATTCAAAAGTCTCAGCAATAGAAGAAGCCAAGGATCTGAATGAATTTACCATGGATGAGTTGCATGGTTCACTCACTGCCTATGAGATGCGCATAGGTAAGATGTCTTCATCTGATAGAGAAGCGGCCTTCAAAGTTCAGAAAAAGGGAAAAGAGACTGCTGGTCATGATGCTGATACTGATGATGATGAGCTTGAGGCTCAATTAGTTAGAAAGCTGAAGAAAGGAAGCAATGGAAAGTACAAAGGGAAGCTACCCTTTAAATGCTTCAATTGTGGCGGTGTTAGTCACTTTGCTGCGAAGTGTTCGCTGAAAGAAAACAATGATGATGACTCTTATGTTGATAAGAGTAAATGGAAGAAAAATTTCAGAAAGAGGGGCAAAGCAAAAAGCTTCATCAGTCAATATAATGACAGCACGTCTGAAACTTCAGACGATGATGAATCAGCCGAGGCAACTCAAGCTCTCTTCATGGTTACTGTTGAAGAAGAAGAGGAGCAAGAGCCGGAAGAGGAAGAGGAGGCTGAGGTCAATCTTGAAGAAGAACTCATTGCCGCACTTGAGGAGCTTAGCATGGAACGAAAAACAAGTAAGAAAAATCTGAAACTTCTTCATGAATCTGAAAGTTCAGTTATTGCTTTGAAAACTCAAGCTGAAGAATATAAAAGAATGGTAGAAGTCCTAGAAATACAAATCAGTACCAAAACTGAGGAAGTGGTGAAACTTGAGAATGAAATCCTTGGAGCAAGGACTGAAAATATACAAATGAATCAAAAGCTCAAGGAATTCCAAGCAATCAATGGAACATTGAAGCTAAATGAAATACTGAAAGTTCAAAGGCCTCCTCACTTCAAATTTGGTCTAGGATTTGAGAATGGAGAATCCTCTAAGATTACACCTCCTGAAAAGACAAAACCTGTGAAGCCCACCCAGCCTAGAAAAGAGTCCATTCATGTGAGAAAGGAAATGAAGTCTAACCAGCCACAAAGAATATTCAAATTTTATGGTTGCTGTTATCATTGCAATAGATATGGACATAAAAGGGCTGAATGCAAATTCTATGTTAGAAACAGCCCATTTGTGACTAGGAACCCTTTTTCAATCCTAAACAGCCACAAAATTGAGTGCTATAAGTGTCATAATTATGGACACTTGACTAGAAATTGTAGGTTGCCTATTGCTAACCAATTTCAGGTTGAAAAGAAACCCAAGTTAGTTAAGGCATGGAGGGCAGAGAAAAGGGAAGATAATTCCAAGGAATCTCTCATTGTGCAAATGGCATTCAATGCACAAAAGAAGGCAGCACCATGGGTCCTTGATAGTGGCTGTTCAAGCCATATGACAGGTGATAAGGAAAAACTCATCAAATTACAGCACTATGAAGGCGGATCAGTGAAGTTTGATAACAATGATGGTGCCAAAATCTGCGGAAAAGGTGTTGTTCAGCTAAAGGCAAACAAGATCAAATCAGAAGAGGTCTTTTATGTGTCTGGACTAAGACACAACTTGCTTAGTGTGAGCCAGATCTGTGACAAAGGCCACGAAGTTGTCTTCACTAAGAATGGGTTTGCTATCAAGAAGTGTAGCAACGGCAAAACAGTGGCTACTAGATCTAGGACTGCTGGAAATCTCTATACATTGTCAGATGGAGCTGAAAAGACTTGCTTGATGAGTCGGACAGAGGAAAGTTGGTTGTGGCACAAACGCCTTGGGCATCTAAACTTTGATAACATGTCAAAGATTTGTAATTCAAAGGCTGTCAGAGGTATGTCTACAGTTGAAAAGCCTTTCAACCCCATTTGCGATTCTTGCCAAAAGGGAAAGCAAACGAGGGTAATGTTCAAGTCAAAGGAGCATCATTCAAATAAACCTCTTGAGCTAGTGCACACTGATCTCTGTGGACCGATGCGAACTCAAAGCACCAATGGAGATAAGTATTTTATGTTATGCATTGATGATTATACTCGTATGACATGGGTATTGTTTCTTAAGCATAAACATCAAGCACTTGATCGTTTTAAAGTGTTTAAAGCACAGGTTGAAAATATGCTTGGAAAACGTATCAAGATTTTAAGGTCTGATCGAGGAGGTGAATTCACATCTGAAGAGTTCACTAACTATTGTGAGCACCATGGCATTCAAAGACAATATTCAGCCCCCAGAACTCCACAGCAAAATGGAGTTGTGGAACGGAAAAATCGCACCGTGCAAGAGATGGCTCGCACAATGCTAACTGAGAGCAAGCTAGCTGACAAATACTGGAAGGAGGCAATCCATACGGCTGTATACATTCAGAATCGATGCTTGATCAGGCCACATGAAGACAAAAATCCATATGAGCTATGGTTTGGGAGAAAAGCAACAGTCAAGCACTTCAAAGTCTTCGGTAGCAAGTGTTACATCAAGCGTCTTGAACAAAATCGGGGCAAATATGAAGAAAGAGCTAATAAAGGTATATTTCTGGGTTACTCCTCCTCTAGTAAGGCTTACAGATGTCTTAACAAAAGGACCAGAAAAATCATAGAAAGTGCCGATGTTAGAATTGATGAAAACCGTGAATCAAAGAATGTAACTCATACTGACAGTCCAGTTTATGAGGACTCGAGTGAGATTGATGATGAAGTGGCTGAACCTAATGATTCTGAGAAATCAAAGGATGACTCAGAGGATGCTACACCTAGAAAGAAAAGCACTTGGGTAGAGCAACACCCTAAGGATCAAATCATTGGAGATCCTGAGGCCGGTGTTAAAACAAGACAAAGTGTAGTTAGCAATTACTCACTTGTGTCCACCATTGAACCCAAGACTGTGGCTGGAGCCAGTCTCGATGAAAGTTGGTTGAAAGCTATGCATGAGGAGTTGGAGCAAATTGAGAAGAACTCCACATGGGAACTAGTTTCTAGACCTACCGATAAGAATGTTATTGGTACTAAATGGGTCTTTCGGAATAAGCCGAATGAAGATGGTCAGGTCATACGAAACAAAGCAAGGTTGGTTTGTAAAGGCTATGCTCAAGTTGAAGGCATAGATTTTGAAGAGACGTTTGCACCGATGGCTCATCTGGAAGCCATTCGTATGTTTTTTGCATTGGCTGCATACAAAACCTTCAAGGTATTTCAGATGGATGTAAAGTCAGCCTTCTTGAATGGATTACTTGAAGAAGAGGTCTACATTGAGCAACCTGATGGTTTTCTCATTAGATAAAACTCAGACCTAGTGTGCAAGTTGAAAAAGGCTCTTTATGGGCTGAAACAAGCGCCAAGGGCGTGGTATGCAAGGCTGGACTTCTATCTCCGCAAGATCGGCTTTGGAAAAGGACTGGTTGATAGCAATCTTTATGTCAAAATAGAGTTGAGCAAACAGCTGGTTGTTATTGTTTATGTCGATGACATAATCTTTGGTGGCAATGATGAGGAAATGTGCAGGAATTTTGCTGAAGAGATGAAGAAAGAATTTGAGATCTCAATGCTTGGAGAACTAAAGTTCTTCCTTGGTTTACAAGTTCAGCAGCTAAAACATGGTATCTTCATATCACAGATGAAATACATCAAGGAAATGCTGAAGCGTTTTAACATGGAAGACAGCAAGCCAGTGAGCACACCAATGACAACGAACACAAAGCTAAGCAAAGATGATAAGGGTTCGTCCGTTGATCACACCACTTATCATTCTATGATAGGAAGCTTGCTTTATTTGACTACTACAAGACCGGATCTTCTGCAAGCAGTATGTATGGTGGCTCGATTTCAAGCATCACCAACTGAGATGCACCTTACAGCAGTAAAAAGGATATTTCGATATCTGAAAGGTACCATGGAGCTTGGCATTTGGTATCCTAAAGGAAAATCCTTCACTCTTGTTGCATACTCTGACGCCGATTGGGCTGGATGTATAGATGATCGCAAGAGTACAAGCGGTGGTGCATTCTATCTCGGTGAAAGGTTGGTGGCATGGCACAGTAAGAAACAAGATTCAGTATCCCTTTCTACAGCGGAAGCGGAATATATTGCAGCGGCAACTTGTTGTACGCAAGTGTTATGGATGCGGTAAATGCTCTCTGATCTAGGAGTTCCGACAACGGATCCTATGCCGATCCTCTATGACAACACAAGTGCAATTCACATCTCTAAGAATCCTATTCAGCATTCTAGAATGAAGCATGTTGCAATCCGCTATCACTTTCTCAAGGAAATGGTTGCAGACGGTGAGGTAAAGTTGGAATATGTTCCAACTACTGAGCAAGTTGTTGATATCTTCACAAAACCTCTGCCAAAGGAAGTCTTCAAGTATCTCCGGAAAAAATTAGGAGTTACTCACTCTCCTAATCCTTAGGAGTTGTGCTTCAAAGGGGGAGCAATGTATTCCTTGAATATCCTATTCGCTCCTTGGTTGGTCCCTTTGGACTTGTTGTCAAAGGGGGAGAAAGCTATGCTAGGAGAAGTTATGCGAAGAAGTTATGCTATGATAGCTTGGGGGAGATTGGTATCAAGAATGTGAATGTGAAGATCTTGATTCTGTTGGTTTTTTAAGACAGGGGGAGTCTATGGTTCTGAAGAAGCTTCATGAAGGTCAACTGGTTCAAAGTGTTCCAAGTGTTGAAGTTCCAAGTGTTGCCAACAATTCCAAAGGGGGAGATTGCTGGAATTTGAGATGCCTTGAGAAGTCTTATGAAGCATTGAAGTGTTTAGTATCTCAAGTATAATTTTGTGTTGGAATTATTGTCAACACAATGTCACTAGTGTGGTGTTGATAGAGCTTCAAAGAGAAAACAGAGCTGAAACAGTACAGGAAATTAGAATTCCTGAAGCAGTGTGGCCGGTCGACCGGGGACCCCACGCGGTCGACCGGGCAAGAGAAGTCTGCAGAAGACAGTCTCAGTTAGCTCCCAGTTATTTGTTGCCACAGTGTGTCGCCGATCGACCGAGGACCCCACGCGGTCGACCGAGCACGGGAAACCATAATTGCGTAGAAATAGAAGTTTTGCACGAAAATTCAGGAAACTTATGTATTTCGTTTGGGACTCTTTCTAAATGAATTCTAGCCTAATTTGAACACTCTTTAGGGTTACCATAACCTATATAAAGGCTTGCTAAGTTCATTTTCATTAGGAGAGAAGAGAAGAGAGAACAAAAGAGAGGGTTTTGGAGAGAAGAGTGATTGGAGAAGAAGGTGCTGCTGTGTGCTGTTGTGCTGCAAGTTTCTACAGCAAGTTGGACGAAAATATGCTCATGAAGATGGTTATTCGTCCATAGATAAGTGTCTCTCTTTTTATGCTTTAAATTTCAATTTGTAAGGGATTGAGAGAGAGAGATTGTAGAGGGGAAGGGTTGTAGAAAAGTTCTCTACTTTAATTCTGTAGAACATCAAGTTGGTGCTTGGTGTTGGGGGTTTGGTGATCCTATCTGTTGGTGCAGATAAATTGTAAAGGGGGTAGGTGCTTCCTAGATAGTTGGTGCTATCTGAAACTTAAGGGCTGATGCTCTTTGTCGTTGGTGCGACTAAATAGATTCAGACCTGTTCCGGATCGGTGTTCGGACAGTCTTTGAACCGTGGACGTAGCCTTTTGGTGAACCACGTTAAATCTGGTGTCCTTGTGTGATTTGATTTGCTTTTGTTGTTAAATTGGACCTGTTTTTAAGGGATCACTGATTCACCCCCCCCTCTCAGTGATCGTGATATCTAACACACCTCAGTGATTTGGGAACGTGGTAGTAGAGCTGTGGGAACATTCAATGGTCAAGATGGAATCTATCTCTAATATCCCCTTGTGCCAATTAATGGATTTATCATTGGTAAGTGCGCACCCATTCCGATTAAGAGTTAATTGGAAAGGTACCTATGATCATTATAATTAATTCGGGCTCAAGGATAATAAGATATGGATCTAGTTTGGAAGGCAGGTCCAATTGATCCATGGATATTGATAGAGGGGTCTACTTGTGGTAATGTGAAAGTTAAGGGTCTTCTATGTAATATTCGTAAGACTGGAGTTCAATTGCATTTATATAGTGGAGTTATTTGCAATTAATTGTGGGCCCGGACTACACATGAGATGTGGGGTCGCGTATCCCAGTTGGAGCCAGCTTTCTAAGGAATCCCTAGTGGTCCCCACGCTAGCCCAGTTATTAGAAAGTATCTAATTCTAGTTGAACTCTAAAAGGAAAGTTACTATTTCTATTTGAAGTAAGACTTCTAATAGTGGTAATAGTAGACTCACTAATTTTAGTAGAAGTGAGACCTCTATTTTAATTAGTAAGGAATTGGAAAGTTACTAATCATATTTGAAGTGAGACTTCTAATTATGATATGGTAAGTTACTAATTAATTAATGGAAGTAAGACTTTTATTTTAATTAAGAAGAGATAGTTACTAATTTTTGGAAGTAAGACTTCTAATGGAAATTAGTAAGTGGGGCTTGCAAAAGCTATAAATAGAGAAGGAAAAAGGAATGTTGGACGTCCATCCATAGTCCCATTATTGGGATTCACGCCCAGTCCCTTTGGAGTGCATGAGTTGCACATTTTTCCTCTCTTCCCTCTTCTAGTTCTCTTTCTAGTTCCTCGCTAGAGTTCCTAGTAGTTTTCTCTTGGAGATCCCACCATCTTCTTGAGAAAAAGGAGAATCTGATACGGGTCATAGCGTGGAATATCAAGAGGTCTTGGAGATCCCTATTTGATTAGTGAAAGTGTTTCATCATCAAAGAAAGACGCAACTTCTCCATTAGAGAACAACCGAGCTCCAAAGGTATAATCCACTTCCTTGCATGTTGTAGATTATTATGGATGCTTATTAGTTGCTTTTTCTATCTTCTAGATAGATTGCTTTACTGATCATGATGGCTGAGATTGAGGACTTGGATCTTAGATTGGGTTTTATAGCCTTCTGGATAGTTGATCCCTGCATCAAGTGGGTCAAAAGTTTTTGAAACCTATCCTAGAGGCCCACCCTATTTCCAACACTTCGAGCCTGAGCCAATCCTTGGTGTTTTCAGGTATCTTCTCTTCCACTTTCTTGATTGATGGTTTGTTTGGCGGCTGATCCGTTGCTGCAGGGTTTAGAGGATGATGCAGTTGCTGGCCGTGTTGGCCCAGGATTGAATAGTTAGTTTAATTATAGAAAGTACCTTGTAATCCCTTAAAGCGAAATAAAACTTTAGGGCTTTGTCCATTTACTTGCTCATATGAGATTCACACTTGATTATATTATTGGATTTTCCGCATCTCTTGGGTACTTTCTCGTAGCGCCCCGAGATTCGAGGCGCCCGAATTTTGGGGCGTTACACGGGAGGCTTCACCTCAAATTTCAGGTTATTCCGACATCGTTTGACCCGGTTTCGGCTTCTGACGGAGAATCGGCAGCTCTACGCTACACAGTCTTCAGCTTTCTTGGAAATTTGGAAACTTTGCACTCCAAAATACAAGGATTTTCTTCAAGTTTTTCACAGGGAAATCAAGCCAACAAATGTGCAAAAATGTCAAGAAAAATAAAAAAGAATTAAAAAAAACATCAAAACGGCTAAAAAAACGACGATCGAAGGGGAAAAATCCCCCCAGGGTCGCGGGCTGCGACCCTGGCCCATGGTCGCCGGCGACCCTGCACATGGCTTCCGGCGACCATGGAGATCTGGGTCCCCGAATTTGCCCGGGCCGTTTTCCATCCCTTTTCACGTTTTGAATCTTCCGGCCCCTATGGTTTTTCCAAAATTCGGACTTTTGAGGCACCAAATCCGTTAACATCCGTTAAAATCACGGGTTCGTCTTCAAGAGTATCAAAATCATCATTGATCGCCAACAAGTCGACCAAAAAAGTGGACTTTCTAAACGATCGATAGAGAAATCGACAGGACAGATGTCACCGGCCCACTGTTAGCAATCAATGTCTAAAGTCACATGGTCATCCGATGTCGATTAGCATGAAGATCCATCGATGATCGTCGCCAGAAGAACTCCAAAAGACGCGGCGCGGCCCGTGACTCTTCAATTGCACGACGACCACTTAATGCAGTTAATTGACTAGCTTTATTGCAGTCATTAATTCATTGTTCTGGACAGCCCAATCAGAAGCAAGCATTTGGGAGTTACAAATCAAGAGATTCATGGCATTTAAACCACGAAACTCCTCCCATCATGGTGCTTAAAGGAGATTAAATGCCTTAAATCTCCACTGGCCAATCAGAAGCCAAGAAAAAGGAGTTACAAAGTAAATGAATTAAAACTTGTAATTCCTCCCATTATGCGGCTTAATGACAATTAAAGCCCATAAACTCTCCTAAATGGCTACCAAAGGCATATAAATAGGAGAGCATTCCAAAGAAATCCAGATCAAAAAATATTCAGAAAAAACCAGAGATCAGATCAGAAAAAGAGAGAAAACTCTGCTGAAGTTCTGCACCGACCACTGCTACAAGGTGACAAAAGTCCCTTGGGCGGGCACTCCCCCCAAGGTCCTTTGCCTTCTCCTTCTGCTTCCAATGGCTTAGACATGGCTTTTCAGCCCGTCTACTTAGTTTTTTATTGGACATAGGACCTCCTCTTAGTCTTTGTCCTCTAAAAATCTGAGGTTGAAGCTGAACTAAGTGAATCAAGAACATCCTCTGTTCTCATCTGCATGGATGATGGTGAAGTCCACACATGGCTTGCGACCGTCAATCTGAACGAGTCCCCACAATCTCCTGAGAAGTTAGATCCTCCTTTTCTTACTTTTCATTGTGGTTTGTATTTTTCTAAAAGGGACAAAAAATAAATCACAACTCTTGTATTTCACTATTGATAAGAATTGTAAATCGGCTATAAATGCCAAAAATCGGCTTTCACGGCAAACATCGCCTTTCACGGCAAAACAAATGAAATCGTCTTTTACGGCATTTCAATCTTTTCTTAAATATATTTGCAATGGAAACTTGAAAGAAGTTGATTTCCTTTTTACTTGTGAAGGTCGATTTCCGGATCACCACTTACAATTCCAAGTAAAATAGAAAATCTGGCACACCCACCCCCAAAAAAACATGTTGATGCTCGCTTTCGCCCCCTCTAGGCGCGAAGGGGTTGGACCAAACGAACTCTCACGTCCGCCAACCTCGGTAGTGCCAAGAGAGTGAAATGCGCGGTCCATCAGAGGCAGACCGAAACCGGGCATCCACGAGCTCGGCAGTGGTCTCGTTCCCCACTTCGGGAGGCAGCAAGAAGTTCGAGCCAGTCACCACCTCCTACAAGGCTGTCAACATGATCTTCAAGGAGCCAATCTATATTCACCTCAGTAAGATCAAGTCACAGTCGTTCATCAAATGGCCGCAACCAATGAAGGGTGATCCTTCCACCCTTGATCAGAGCAAGTTTTGTGCCTACTACAAGCAGAATGGGCACAGAACTGAAGATTGCATGGCCCTTAAAAAATAGCATCTTGAAGGGTTAGTCAAGGACGGGCATTTAAAGGACTACGTCAAAGAAGGAGATAGAAAAAATAACCAAGCTTAGCACCGAAATGATAATGTTAAGGACAGCGATGAGCCGGAGAGAATAATCAATATCATCCACCAAGCTCCCGCGCCCAAGGGGTGTAATCAAGCTCGTGCCGAGGCCAAGAGGGCTTCACATGGCAAGCAGGTGATGACAACTGAGCTGGAGCCAGCTGCCAGGAAAGCTCGGAAAGAAAGGCCCAAGATCTGGTTCTCAGATAGGGACCTAGTGTTAGTTTTACGGACTCAATCCAGCAGATGATAAAATAAATTGATTAATTTCTTTATTTATCAGTATATTCGTGCTTTCCTTTCATGAGATGAATGGTGATTTATTATATACTTGCACATAACCAATACGAATGACATGATGGTTCATGAGATGAACCGGAGTCCACAAGTATATTAGATGTAACACTTGTGTATGGATGAGATCCACATACGGGAGACATGTGTGACAAATCTTATACTTAAAATATATTCACAACCAGTGATGAGACTGGACATCTCATATTGACAAGGTTGCAGCACTTTGACCACTATGAGATAGTGTGATTTGTCTCAATCATCAGAATGGAAGATTCTGGATCATAGTGCTGGTACATTGGATGTATTGAAGGACCATGAGAAGCACCTTATAAACATTGTCTTTACTTTAAGGTCTACTCTCATAAATCCCTAGCAATAGGCTTTCAATCCTGAGACATTAATGAACTGAAGTTTCTATCTATTCATTTGCTTTGAGTCACCAATGAGTGAGGCCAACTGTAGGTCAACACCTCGGTGATTTGGGTACGTGGTAGTAGAGCTGTGGGAACATTCAATGGTCAAGATGGAATCTATCTCTAATATCCCCTTGTGCCAATTAATGGATTTATCATTGGTAAGTGCGCACCCATTCCGATTAAGAGTTAATTGGAAAGGTACCTATGATCATTATAATTAATTGGGGCTCAAGGATAATAAGATATGGATCTAGTTTGGAAGACAGGTCCAATTGATCCATGGATATTGATAGAGGAGTCTACTTGTGGTAATGTGGAAGTTTAGGGTCTTCTATGTAATATTCCTAAGACTGGAGTTCAATTGCATTTATATAGTGGAGTTATTTGCAATTAATTGTGGGCCCGGACTATATATAAGATGTGGGGTCACGTGTCCTAGTTGGAGCCAGCTTTCTAAGGAATCCATAGTGGTCCCCACGCTAGCCCAATTATTAGAAAGCATCTAATTCTAGTTGAACTCTAAAATGAAAGTTACTATTTCTATTTGAAGTGAGACTTCTAATAGTGGTAATAGTAGACTTACTAATTTTAGTAGAAGTGAGACTTCTATTTTAATTAGAAAGGAATTGGAAAGTTACTAATCATATTTGAAGTGAGACTTCTGATTATGATATGATAAGTTACTAATTAATTAAGGAAAGTAAGACTTCTATTTTAATTAAGAAGAGATAGTTACTAATTTTGGAAGTAAGACTTCTAATGGAAATTAGTAAGTGAGGCTTACAAAAGCTATATATAGAGGAGAGGAGGGCTGGATGTCCCATGAATGCTCCATACATAGAGATTCACGCCCAGCCCTCTCTAGTGCAAGTGTTGCACGAGTTTTTTCTCCTCTCCCTCTTCTAGTTCTCTTTCTAGTTCCTCCCTAGAGTTCCTAGTAGTTTTCTCTTGGAGATCCCACCATCTTCTTGAGAAAAAGGAGAATCTGATACGAGTCATAGCGTGGAAGATCAAGAGGTCTTGGAGATTCCTATTTGATTAGTGAAAGCATTTCATCATCAAAGAAAGACGCAACTTCTCCATTAGAGCACAACCGAGCTCCAAAGGTATAATCCACTTCCTTGCATGTTGTAGATTATTATGGATGCTTGTTAGTTGTTTTTTATATCTTATAGATAGATTGTATTTACTGATCATGATGACTAAGATTGAGGACATAGATCTTGGATTGGATTTTATAGCCTTCTGGATAGTTGATCCCTACGTCAAGTGGGTCAAAAGTTTTTGAAACCTATCCTAGAGGCCCACCCTATTTCCAACAATTGGTATTAGAGCCTTGCCTCATCTCTAATCTTGTTAGATCAGTAAGCGTGATCTAATCTTTGCATGAGATGCGAAGAGGATAGATCAAGGGCTATGTACGGATCAGTTTTGATGGTTTTGCTTGGACAATTAGTAAATCCATGTTTGGATAGTCACAAAAGGATTTAACAATGATGGAATGATGGTAGGAAGCCATTGGGAGTCTTCAGAAGAGTTCTGGAGATGTTTGAACACGAAATAGAAAAACCCAACCTGCAGCTCGACCCCCGCCGGGGGACACCCCCGGACCCCCTCTGTGTAGGGCAAGAATCATAGTAGTGGCAATATTTGACATCCTGTCTTTCCATTGTTGTTTGGTAACCCGGTTTTCTGAGATGCTTTGCTAGTATGGGATACTAACATGCAGGTTATCATGTCCTCTCCATATGGCCCACAAGCCTTTTACTTTCTTTTAATGGTTGAATGTTTATTTTTGGCAAATTGTAAAGGGCATCATGGTTTCCTTGGTTTCCCAATTTAGGGCAAGGCATGGTGAAATTCCCTATGAGCCTTTTATTTCCATTAATAGATTATCATGTAAGTCTCATCGTAGAGACATAGAAATTTGTGTAATTTTCTAAATTTGTAAATTCTGGCGATGTCTGAGACGAAGAAGGAAAGTGAAGCTAGACTCCTAATCAAAGAGTTTGAAGATTACCAAAGGTGTTTTGGAGTTTCCCAAAGAGTTTGAGGAATTCCAAAATTTTGGAAAGTCTATAAGTCCAAGAAGTCTATTCCGCTTAGGCCATGTGGAGGAGAGGACTACTTTCTAATTTTAGCGTTTTCTATTTATAGTTGAATGCTTTATTTAGAATGTTTCCAAATCTGATCCAAACATAGCAAGTTACTAATATTGGTCAAATCAAATTAATTTTTGGAAAGAGTTCTAATTAGTGTTGATGACCCATGAGATGGACACATTGGTAACGCTAATTTAAGAAACTGGACTTTCCTTAAAAAAAACTTCACTTGGAACCAATCTTAGATCATATCATGAGATGATTTGATGATTCATATATTTATATATGAGGGCCTAATACCTTAAAAAGGAAATCCTCAATTCTAAAATATTAAGTGGGAGCGGGGCATTTAAATTAAAAAATCCCCATGGTTTTCCACCATAGGTCCATTGTAAGGAAAGTATTAGCCTCGCGCCACCAAGAGTGTGGCCGTTCCTTCGGAGGGCTCTTACTTGTCTGGTTACTAGATTTGGATCTCCTATGGATAGTGTTGGTAAGACGGGGTGGGGGCTTACTCCCCTAGGAGGAGCTACTCACAACGGTTGTCATGCAATGCTAGTTGGTGGATCACACTTAACTAAAATAATGATGTAGTATCCCTTAGGATTTGCCTCATGTATTTTAGAAACCAAAGCAAATCAGGAGTCATATATTATTAGGTATGAGATACCTAGATGATAATGAATGATGGGGATCATGGATAGTTAGTCTTAATCTTAATTTTGGCGACTTTGATCCGCACCAATCTATGGGGCATTTCCACTCTCCTAGGAGGCATGCCCTAAGGGATTGGGATTCCGATGAATTCTAAATTCAGTGCTTATGAGGATTCCCATATGAATTTGGTAGAATACTAAATCCTAATGTCATTTATATTCTTTCATTGAATGTATGGTTATGTGCTTTAATTTATACAGCATGAATTCGAACACTTTCAATCCACTTGCGACCATCCTCAACCAGAACAAGTTGATGGGATCCAACTATGTAAACTGGAAAAGGAACCTGGATATTATCTTGAGATCTTCAAGTTGCAAATATGTCCTTATTATACCCTCCCTTCCTGAGCCTGAGCCTGATGCACCACAGATTGTGAAAAACTTTTACACCAAGTGGACCAAAGACAATGAGATGGCCAGATGTTTTATTCAGGCATCCATGTCTACTGTTTTGCAAGAACAACATCAATCCTATAAGTCAGCATACGATATTATATCGAACTTAAAGGAGATGTTTGCAGACCAGGTCAGGCCTGTTAGGCAGGCTGCTATAAAAGTGCCGATGGAGACAAAGATGGCTGAAGGAACCCCAGTACAAAAACATTTGTTAAAAATGAAGTTGGCATTGAATGAGTTAGATGTACTGGGGACTGTGATTGATACAAAATCACAGATCGACATGATTATTAAATCACTACCGGACTCATTCAAACATTTCGAGATCAATTATAATAAATTGGAAATGACCATAGCTGAGCTGTCTCGCCAGCTGGTTGTGTTTGAGGAAATCATGAAGGAAAGATCAACTGCCCTCATGATAGAAAAGTCATTTGCTAAGTCCAAGCCGAAAGGCAAAGACCGGGATAGCAAGAAGAAATCAGTCATCAAAGGTCCTAAGGTGGAGTATGGTTCCACTAGTGGTGTGGCCAAGGTCAAGGATACAGGAGCAAAGGGAAACTGTTTCCACCGTGGTATGACAGGACATTGGAAGAGGAATTGTCCACAATTTCTGTCAAAGGAAAAGACCTCAGGTATGATTGAGTCACTTGTTTCTGAAGTTAGTTTTGCAACTAGTACTTCAGAATCTTGGTTTGTAGACTTCGGTGCAACTAATTACATCAGTAATATGTTGTAGGAGTTA
Organism: Litsea cubeba; assembly: GCA_012931725.1. Lineage (NCBI taxonomy): Eukaryota > Viridiplantae > Streptophyta > Magnoliopsida > Laurales > Lauraceae > Litsea > Litsea cubeba. The sequence goes on from WHSA01000370.1 coordinate 94,290, forward strand.
TAGGTAACCAGGAGGATTAATGATGGGGAAATCAGTATTAACCTGTGATCGGAAGCCATGGCAGAAGCAGTGTCAGTCGAAGTAGTAACTTAGTTGCTTTCAAATATTAAGTTGATTTTGTCAGATACATTATATGTACCGTTTTAAGATAGAATTTTAATTTCTAGTATGATGAATAAGAGTTATTTAGTTACTTTTGATAATTAAATTGTCTTAAAGAGGAGCGGTACTCTTATATATTCTAACAAGGTAATCAATGGATTTTATTTGTTAAACTCCCATAATGTATGAGATACATGACACTGACCATCATTAAAGAGGTAGTTACCTTCATCTAATCCAATAAACCTTTGGCACCCAAGAGGCTAGGTCATGTAAACCTAAACAGGATTGACAGGCTAGTGAAAGATGGTATCTTGCCTTCATTGGTGGCAGAATCAATGCCTGTCTGCAAATCCTGTCTGGAAGGTAAAATGACCAAAAGACCCTTATTCATTTAAGGGCAGTAGGGCCAAAGATTTATTGGAGTTAGTGTATACTGATGTGTATGGACCCATAATATTAGAGCGAGAGATTGATACGAGTATTTCGTCACTTTCACCGATGATTACTCAAGATATGGATACATATACCTTATGCACCGCAAGTCCGAGATTTCTTGAATAGTTCAAAGAGTTTCGAGCGGAAGCAGAAAAACAATTAGGTAAAAGTATAAATACTCTTCGATGAGATCGATGAGGCGAATATCTCTCCACTAATTTTATGGGATACTTATCAAAAAATGGGATTTGATCCCAGTAGTCTGCTCCTGGTTTGCCTCAACAGAACGGAGTAGTAGAAAGAAGGAACAAGACTCTTTTAGATATGATCAAGTCTATTATTGAGTTTTTATGGATTGCCTATATTTGGAAAATGGAAACTAACATATATATATATACTAAACCTCATTCCATCTAAGTCTATACTTGAGACTCCCAGGGAGTTATGGACAGGGCGAAAGCCTAGTCTACAATGTTTTCAGGGTTGTCCGGCACACGTGCTAAAGGATAAGACGGATTAGTTGGAATCGAAGTCGGAAGTATATATGTTTATATTCTATCCCAAAAGGAACTAAAGGTTGGTTGCTCTATAATCCCAGAGAGCAAAAAGTGCTTCGCAGCACCAATGCGGTTTTCTGGAGGGAGATTATAAGATTAACTGGAAATCTTTAGAAATGGTTATCTTGGAAGAAATTCAAGAGAGATCAATTCCAAATCCAAGAATAACCAAACTTTAAGAAAATCCGCTCAAACTAGACCCAGTAGTTACACCAGTGCCTTGTCGTAGTGGGAGTATTGTCAGGACCCTTGACATGTTCTCGGTCTAGGGAAAGTCTTACAAGGCAATCCCGGTGTAACCGGAACAAGATCCCTGTAACTATGATAAAGCAGTTAATGACATAGTTTCGGGACGTTGTCTAGGTGCTATGAAAGCTGAGGTGGAGTCTTTGTACTCTAATCAGGTCTGGATACTTGTGGACTTGCCTGCCAATAGCAAACCTATTGGGTGCAAGTGGGTCTACAAATGAAAAAGGAGAGCCAGATGGAAGAGTTCCATCCAGATACTCTTATCCATTGCGGTTCATCTCGGTGATGAGATTTGGCAAATGGATGTCAAGACAGCGTCTCATGACGACAATCTTGAGGAAAACATCTACATGATGCAGCCAGATGGTTCTATAGCTAATAACCAAGTGCAAAGAGATTGCAGGCTGCATAAGTCCATTTATGGATTAAAGTAGGTATCCCGAAACAGGAACATCCATCTTGATAAGGAAATCAAGTCATTTGATTTTTGTCAGAATCCGGATAAGTCATGTGTGTAAATGAGAAGTCAAGAAGGCAGGGTAGTTTTTTCTGGTATTATATGTCGACGACATCCTTCTCCCATGGAGTGACATAGGGATATCGTCAACAGTAAAAGTTTTGGTTGGCTAAGACTTTTGATAATAAAGGACTTTGGAGAAGCCAAGTACATCCTAGGAATAAATTTCCATTGAGACTGGAAAAATAGGATGATAGGCTTATCCCAATGATGTGTGCATAGATAAGGTTCTGGTACAGTAAGTTGTGCTTTGTACTAGACCGGATATCTGTCACGCAGTAGGCCTAGTCAGCAAATATCAGTCTGGCCCAGGTATTTATCATTGACTACTGTAAGATGTGTTCTCAAATACTTGAGAAGAAGTAGAGATCACATGTTGAGTTACAGCAGTGATGAGTTGATTCCAGTCGGTTACATATATGCTGACTTCTAGTCAGATCAGGATTCCAGGAAATCAACTTCTAGGTACGTGCTTATGTTGTAGCAGCTTGAGAAGTAGCTAAGGTAGCAAATTGACTCAAAAGATTCCTTATGGAACTTGGAGTGGTATTTTTGGCAGGACAGCCGATCACAGTTTACTATGATGACAGCAGGGCAGTCACTAAGTCCAAATAACCCAAGAGCCAAAAAGCATGTACAGAGGAAGTTATACATGGTCAGATAGATTGTGCAGAGAGGTGATGTACGATCACCAATATAGACTCTGCAGACAATCTAGGAGATCCCTTTACTAAGCCTTTGACTACCAAAGTCGTTGAGCAAGATGTAAAGAGGATGTGCATGAGATGCAACTCTAACTGGCATTGAGCCCAAGTGGGAGATTGTTAGTTTTATGGACTCAATCCAGTAGATGATATAATAAATTGATTAATCTCTTTATTTATCAGTATATTCATGCTTTCCTTTCATGAGATGAATGGTGATTTATTATATACTTGCACATAACCAATATGAATGACATGATGGTTCATGAGATGAACCGGAGTCCACAAGTATATTAGATGTAACACTTGTGTATGGATGAGATCCACATACGGGAGACATATGTGACAAATCTTATACTTAAAATATATTCACAACTAGTGATGAGACTGGACATCTCATACTGACAAGGTTGCAGCACTTTGATCACTATGAGATAGTGTGATTTGTCTCGATCATCAGAATGCAAGACTCTGGATCATAGTGTAGGTACATTGGATGTATTGAAGGACCATGAGAAGCACCTTATAAACATTGTCTTTACTTTAAGGTCTGCTCTCATAATTCCCTAGCAATAGGCTCTCAATCCTGAGACATTAATGACCTCAAGTTTCTATCTATTCATTTGCTTTGAGTCACCAATGAGTGAGGCCAACTGTAGGTCAACACCTCGGTGATTTGGGTACGTGATAGTAGAGCTGTGGGAACATTCAATGGTCAAGATGGAATCTACCTCTAATATCCCCTTGTGCCAATTAATGGATTTATCATTGGTAAGTGCGCACCCATTCCGATTAAGAGTTAATTGGAAAGGTACCTACGATCATTATAATTAATTGGGGCTCAAGGATAATAAGATATGGATCTAGTTTGGAAGACAGGTCCAATTGATCCATGGATATTGATAGAGGAGTCTACTTGTGGTAAAGTGGAAGTTTAGGGTCTTCTATGTAATATTCCTAAGACTGGAGTTCAATTGCATTTATATAGTGGAGTTATTTGTAATTAATTGTGGGCCCGAACTACACATGAGATGTGGGGTCGCGTGTCCTAGTTGGAGCCAGCTTTCTAAGGAATCCATAGTGGTCCCCACGCTAGCCCAATTATTAGAAAGTATCTAATTCTAGTTGAACTCTAAAAGGAAAGTTACTATTTCTATTTGAAGTGAGACTTCTAACAGTGGTAATAGTAGACTTACTAATTTTAGTAGAAGTGAGACTTCTATTTTAATTAGAAAGGAATTGGAAAGTTACTAATCATATGTGAAGTGAGACTTCTAATTATGATATGATAAGTTACTAATTAATTAATGAAAGTAAGACTTCTATTTTAATTAAAAAGAGATAGTTACTAATTTTGGAAGTAAGACTTCTAATGGAAATTAGTAAGTTAGGCTTACAAAAGCTATATATAGAGGAGAGGAGGGCTGGACTGTTAGTTTTATGGACTCAATCCAGTAGATGATATAATAAATTGATTAATTTCTTTATTTATCAGTATATTCATGCTTTCCCTTCATGAGATGAGTGGTGATTTATTATATACATGCACATCACCAATACGAATGACATGATGGTTCATGAGATGAACCGGAATCCATAAGTATATTAGATGTAACACATGTGTATGGATGAGATCCACATACGGGAGACATGTGTGACAAATCTTATACTTAAAATATATTCACAACCAGTGATGAGACTGGACATCTCATACTGATAAGGTTGCAGTACTTTGATCACTATGAGATAGTGTGACTTGTCTGGATCATCAGAATGGAAGATTCTGGATCATAGTGCTGGTACATTAGATGTATTGAAGGACCATGGTAGTAGAACTGTGGGAACATTCAATGGTCAAGATGGAATCTATCTCTAATATCCCCTTGTGCCAATTAATGGATTTATCATTGGTAAGTGCGCACCCATTCCGATTAAGAGTTAATTGGAAAGGTACATATGATCATTATAATTAATTGGGGCTCAGGGGTAATAAGATATGGATCTAGTTTGGAAGACAGGTCCAATTGATCCATGGATATTGATAGAGGGGTCTATTTGTGGTAATGTGGAAGTTTAGGGTCTTCTATGTAATATTCCTAAGACTGGAGTTCAATTGCATTTATATAGTGGAGTTATTTGCAATTAACTGTGGGCCCGGATTACACATGAGATGTGGGGTCGCGAGTCCCAGTTGGAGCCAGCTTTCTAAGGAATCCCTAGTGGTCCCCACGCTAGCCCAATTATTAGAAAGTATTAATTCTAGTTGAACTCTAAAAGGAAAGTTACTATTTCTATTTGAAGTAAGACTTCTAATAGTGGTAATAGTAGACTTACTAATTTTAGTAGAAGTGAGACTTCTATTTTAATTAGAAAGGAATTAGAAAGTTACTAATCATATTTGAAGTGAGACTTCTAGTTATGATATAGTGAGTTACTAATTAATTAATGGAAGTAAGACTTCTATTTTGATTAGTAAAAGAAGAGGCTGCCTTTGTGCTATACATAGAGAAGGAAAAGGGGATGTTGGTCGTCCATGCCATAGTCCCATTATTGGGATTCACGCCCAGCCCCTTTAGAGTGCAAGAGTTGCACGTTTTTCCTCTCTTCCCTATTCTAGTTCTCTTTCTAGTTCCTCCCTAGAGTTCCTAGTAGTTTTCTCTTGGAGATCCCACCATCTTCTTGAGAAAAAGGAGAATCTGATATGGGTCATAGCGTGGAAGATCAAGAGGTCTTGGAGATTCCTATTTGATTTGTGAAAGCGTTTCATCATCAAAGAAAGACGCAACTTCTCCATTAGAGCACAACCGAACTCCAAAGGTATAATCCACTTCCTTGCATGTTGTAGATTTATTTGTAGCTTATATGTTGCTGGTTCTATCTTTTAGATAGATTGTATTTACTGATCATGATGGCCGAGATTGAGGACTTGAATCTTGGACTGGGTTTTATAGCCTTCTGGATAGTTGATCGCTGCGTCAAGTGGGTCAAAAGTTTTTGAAACCTATCCTAGAGGCCCACCCTATTTCCAACATGGACGTCCCATGAATGCTCCATACATAGGGATTCACGCCCAACCCTCTCTAGTGCAAGTGTTGCAAGAGTTTTTTCTCCTCTCCCTCTTCTAGTTCTCTTTCTAGTTCCTCCCTAGAGTTCCTAGTAGTTTTCTCTTGGAGATCCCACCATCTTCTTGAGAAAAAGGAGAATCTGATACGGGTCATAGCGTGGAAGATCTGAGGTCTTGGAGATTCCTATTTGATTAGTGAAAGCGTTTCATCATCAAAGAAAGACGCAACTTCGAGCTCCAAAGGTATAATCCACTTCCTTGCATGTCGTAGATTATTATGGATGCTTGTTAGTTGTTGTTTATATCTTATAGATAGATTGTATTTACTGATCATGATGACTAAGATTTAGGACATAGATCTTGGATTGGATTTTATAGCCTTCTGGATAGTTGATCCCCGCGTCAAGTGGGTCAAAAGTTTTTAAAACCTATCCTAGAGGCCCACCCTATTTCCAACACCTAGAAGGTGTCCAGCTCCCCCACAATGATCCACTGATTGTGACCATAAAGTTAAAGAACTGCAAGGTACAGAGGATTCTTGTGGATCACGGCAGCTCATCGGAGATCCTGTACTTTGGCTGCTTCAAAAGGATAGGTCTCAAAGAAGAGGACTTGGTGGAGGCGCGCACTCCCCTGGTCGGTTTTAGCTCCAAACCTGTATACCCCAAGGGGAAGATCTCCCTAAAAGTCCAAGTTGAAGGCGCCTCTATGATAGCCGACTTCCTCGTGGTGGATACACCATCCCCATACAATGTTATAATGGGGAGAACCTGGCTGCATAACATGGAGGCGATACCCTCCACTCACCACCAAAAGCTCAAGTTCCCATTAGAGAACGAGAACGGCAAAGTTGAGGTGATCACGGTCAGAGGCGACCAGCAGATGGCCAAACAGTGCTTGATGGCCGTAATACCTAGTGAGGAGGAGCCGAAGCAGGTGCATATGGCCGAACTAGAGGCAGAACTAGATAAAGTTGGTCGAGATCCACAACTGAAGAGCATTAAAGATTTGACCAAAATCAAGATCGACCCCAACGATCCTGAAAGATACTTTCTGCTCGGAAGCCAGCTCACTGAACCAGAGAGGGTCGAGCTCCTAAACTTCTTGTTACGGAACAAGGAAGTTTTCGCCTGGACCCTTTATGAGATGCCTGGCGTCAATCTTGAGATCATGTGCCACAAACTAAATGTGGACCCGAAGCACAAACCCGTTGTCCAGAAGGCTCGGAGGACCGGGGTCCCACAGATCGAAGCCGTGATCGAGGAGGTCGAGAAGCTACTAGAAGCCAAGGTAATCAGAGAAGTCCACTACCCGAACTGGTTGGCCAATACGGTGGTGGTCAAAAAGAAGAATGGAAAGTGGAGAGTCCGTGTCGACTTCACCGACCTCAACAAGGCATGTCCTAAGGATAACTTTCAACTCCTAAAAATCGACCAGATGATCAACACCACTGCCGGACAGGATATGATGAGTTTCCTCGATGCTTACCGAGGTTACCATCAAATCCCGATTTATGGGCCTGACGAGGAAAAAATCGTGTTCATAACACCTAGAGGCATCTACTGTTACAGAGTGATGCCCTTTGGGTTAAAAAATGCGGGGGCAACTTACCATAGGCTGGTAACCAAAATGTTCCAGTCCCAACTCGGTAAAACAGTGGAGGTCTACATGGACGACATGGTTGTCAGGTCTAAAAGGTCACAGGACCACTTGGCAGACCTAAGTCAAACGTTTGACGTCCTCAAGAGGTTCCAGCGCAAGCTGAATGCCTCCAAGTGTGCTTTTGGTGTCGGCTCCGGCAAATTCCTAGAAAGTCTGGTCACACGAAGAGGGATTGAAGCAAATCCAAACCAGATCTCGGTGATCCAAGGAATACAGATACCAACAACGGTAAAACAAGTCCAAAGGCTCACCGGCATGGCTGCCGCGCTCAACCGCTTCATCAGCTTAGCTTCGGACAAATGCCAACCTTTCTTTCAGCTTTGAAGAAAAGTCTGAAGTTCCAATGGACTCCGGAGTGCGACCAAGCTTTGTAGTAGCTCAAAGCCTACCTAGCCTCACCACCCCTACTTTCAACGCCGAAGCAAGGAGAAGTACTCTACCTATACTTGGCGGTCTCGGATCATGCAGTGAGCTTGGTACTCATCAGACAGGAAAACAGGCAACAGATGCATATTTATTACATGAGCAAGATCCTTCTTGATGCCGAGACCAGTATTTGTCAAAGGAGAAACTTGCATTAGCACTCGTCGGTGCTTCTCGCAAACTCTCCCATTACTTTCAGACTTACACCATAGTGGTTGTTACAGAACATCCGCTTAAGTCCCTTTCAGAAAGGCAGACTTCTTCTGAAGCGTATCAAGATGGGCCGTCGAACTGGGGTAGTATGACATCCAGTACCAACCCAGAACGACAATCAAGGGTCAAATTCTAACGGACTTTATTGTGAAGTTCATCTCTCCTAGTTTGGCACCGAGATGGCTCGACACCGAATTGGGGGGCAAGGGAGATGAGAATGGAGTCATCGAGACCGAAGAAGAGCGATCTTGGAAACAGTTCCTTGGTTCAGTTTGGAAGGTCTTCGTGACGGATCCTTGACCTCCAAAAGGGTTGACGCTAGCATAGTCCTCCAATATCTAGAGGGCCTAATCATCGAACAAGCCCTAACACTTGATTTCAAGGCGTCTAACAATGAAGCTGAGTACGAAGCTCTGATAGCAGAGCTCAACAGTGCTAAAATCCTAGGGGCACAGCAGTTGGTGGTCTTCAGTGACTCCCAGTTGGTGACGAGCCAGCTGAATGGAGACTACGAAGCTCAAGACGAAAGGAACGCAGCCTACCTAGTTATGCAAAAAAGCTCCTCTCTCAGTTTGAAAAAGTTGAAGTAAAGCAGGTCGGCAGAGATTCTAACTCTCATGCCAATGCCCCTCGCCAACTTGGCCTCCGCGGTTGAGGCTGGGAGAAAAAGGATCGTCGAGGTGGAATCATTGGAAAAACCAAGCATAGAACTTCACCCACCTCGGCGAGTTTTATGTGTTGATCTCGGTCCGAGCTGGATGGACCCAATCATCTCTTATCTCAGAGATGATCAACTTCCTGAAGATAAAAATGAGGCTCAAAAAATCAGGCTGAAAACAGCTCGATTTTGGTTGTCCCCAGAAGGTAAGCTCTACAGGAAGTCCTTTACTGGCCCTTACCTTCAGTGTGTTCACCCGAGTAGGGTCGAAGCCTTCCTCTACGAAATTCATGAAGGAATCTGCGGAAGCCACATTAGAGGTCAGTCACTAGCATACTGAGTTATCAGCCAGGGCTACTGGTAGCCATACATGCAGAAGGATGCTCATCTATATGCCAAAAAATGCGAAAAGTGTCAGAAATTCTCACACTCCCTCTATGAGCTTGCACATGACTTGAGCCCACTCTCCAGTCCATGGCCCTTCGCCCAACGGGTGTTGGACATTATGGGACCACTCAACCGAGCTCCGGGGATTTATTTCACCAAATGGGTAGAAGCAGAACCACTGTCTTCCATCAACGAGCAGGACTCGAAGAACTTCATGTGGAAAAAGCATCATTACGAGATTTGGCATCCCACGAGCTTTGGTCTCGAACAACGAGACCCAGTTCGATTCCAACCTCTTCAAAAACTTCTGCCAGGAGCTCGGCATCAGATACTACTACTCCACTCCGGCTTATCCGCAAAGCAATGGTCAAGCCGAGATCTCAAAAATGGTAGTGCTCGATGGACTCAAGAAGAGACTTGACCGAGCTAATGGGAGATGGGTGGAAGAACTTCTGAGTGTCCTATGGGCATATAGGATTACTCCAAGGCGCTCCACTTCGGCAATGCCTTTCTCCTTGGCCTATGGGATGGAAGCTGTGATCCCACTCGAGGCCGACCTCCCGACTTTGAGGTCAAAACTCTTCGACCAAGGCCAAAACGAAGTAAATCTGGCCCGAGAGCTGGACCTTGCTGAAGAGCGAAGAGATGCAGCAGCTACCCGCCTAGCTGCCTACTAGCAACAATTGGCTAGGGGCTACAATAAAAGAGTCAGAGAAAGGAAGTTCTCAGTTGGAGAATTGGTCTTAAAGAAGACACTTCCAGCAGATAAAGATCCAAACCAAGGCAAGCTGGCACCGAACTGGCACGGGCCATTCAAGGTGATTTTGGCTGCTAGTCAATCAGCGTATAGACTTGAGGACATGGATGGTAAACAGTTACCACGGGCATGGAATGCAACGCACCTTAAGAAATTCTACTTCTAAATTGTATTCAATTTCCGAGATCAATAAAAACAGTCTCCGTTCTTTGTTGCTCTCGATTCTCACTGTGTTATGGAACTCGGCAAATACCTACCTAACTACTATGGAGCATTAGGGAAAAAGAGAAAAGCCTTAAAAAGTTAAGGCACTAACGAAACACCGAAATCATACTAGCGTTGGTAAGGGTACCAACTAGGCATGTTTCGGCCTCATGCAGTTTGGCAACAGTGCCACCTAGCTCATCCTAGTTTCGGTAAGAGTACCGGCTAGGTATGTCACGTATCCAATTTGCTCCCGTTTGAGCTCGGTTGATGAACTAAGCCACACTACGGACAAATTCGACATCCAGGCACAAAATTATTGGGTTACGGAACTCAAGAATAAAGAAGGGTTTTTGGTTGTTGAACCGAACTCAGCGGCTTAAGTTAAACATGGTCTCGATTATTGAACCGAACTCAATTACTTAAGCGAATTCAACTCTAAAGCATGTAAGGAGCTCGGTTAAGGAACCAAGATCAGACACTTGCAATTTATAAAGTGATGTTTGATGGAAAGCATGAAAGAAGAAAGTGTTTGGAGGCAAGCACTAGAAAAGGGAATCTAAGACTGTGCTGTCAGAAAAGATATTTCATTTCATTCGAATTGTATCATTACATCCGAAAGAAGAAAAGAGATACATCAGAAGAAAAAACAAAAAAATCTTCAAGAGGTAGCAGGCTCAGCGACAGTGTCAGCCTCGGTCTGACTGGCTTCGGTCCCAGCCAGAGGAGGCTCAGTCGAAGCAGCCTCTGGGGGAGCCTCAGACGAAGAAGAGGCAAAATTCGATTCAGGCTCCGAGTCTGGGAACTTGGCCGGATTTTTATAAGCTGGATGGTCTTCGAAGACTCCCACTTCTTTCAATGCCGCCCGCCACCCCAATTCCCATGCTTTATCCCTCACGACCAGAACCTGAGCCTCATATATAATCGACGCCTTCTCTGCCCCGTCATCAAAAGCAGCCTCAGACTCTAACTGGATTTTGGCTTCAGCCTCTCGAGATCGGCCATCCTCTCGGCCTCGGCCTAGAGTTTAGCCTTAAAGTCTTTCTTCTGCTTCTCCAGGGAGGCTTCGAGTTCGGCCGTCCTTTTCTTCTCAGCTTTAGCCTCGAGCTCCAGCCTGCGAATCTCATCCTTGGCTATCAAGTCTGATCCTATAGCCATTCTTTATTTCCTCCAGCCTCTCCACCTTCTGAGTGCAAGAACTCAGGGCTGTCTAAAGGGTCTTATTCTCCGCCTCTAGCCTGGCGCTCGTAGGGCAATTCTGATGGAGCCTGTCCAAGGCAACCATGCATTTCTGTGCCATATGTTGAAGAAGCAAGCATTAGAAAAACAGTGGCCGAAATGAAACACTTGATAAAAATTGAAAAGGTTCAAGCAATATTACCGCGAAAGTCGACTGTAATAACGACAGCATCAGCTTTGTATCATTGAATTCCATGAGCTGAGCCATATCCTAGGGAAGAGCACAGGCTCGGTCAAGAACCGCGAGGAGGGGATCAGCCCTGCGAAGGATGCGGTCATCAACCGTCATTAGTCTCCCCGGCTCAAGCAGAAAACTTGGCCTCCAGGGATCCGGACCAATGGGCTACGACTCCACAACCGTGCCAAGACCCACCTCTACAAGACCCTCGGTCCTTTTTTTTTTTTTTTGCCCGAGCCTCCACCAGTGCAGTCTCAGCAGTTCGTTGCCAAACTGAGGGACCTGACGGCGGGGTCAGAAACTGTTACGGTGGTGGGGACATCTGCAGTAGCAGAGTTCGAAGAAGCAATAGAAGGTCCAGGAGCAGGTGCAAGGGCGCCAGCACCAGAGGATGAGGGGGCACTGGAAGTCGTACTTCCAAATGCTAGTAGTCCCAAATCCTTCACCTTCACTGGACGCCGACGTCGCTCCATGTCCCTTCCTTTTTCCGAACTGCTTGACAACTAACCACTTGGCGCGACCTCCTCAACCTTAAAGGGATCTTGGATGACTCTGACTCGGAAGCAGAGGCCTCGGCACCGGATACAGTACGGCATTCAGCGTCGATCTCGGCCGGTGCGGGCTCTTCTCTTTCGACCACAGCCAAGAGAACCTGGCTCGGATCGTCCTTCCTCTTGATAAAGGAGTGATACTTCGGCTCATAGCCCAGAAGCGCCAAAGCCGATCTGCCTTCGTGGCCTTGATAACTCTTAGCGGCCCGAAACCAAGCCTCGTTCTTCACCCAGCCGGCTGAGTTGGCCTCTCGTTTTCTCTGATGAACGTTTGCATGGCGAACATAAAGCATTAGTTCGGCAAAACAAAGAAAAAGGGTAAAGGCAAGCAGAAATCAAGAAGGGTTGGTATTTACTTGGAGGAGTCCCGAAGCGACGAGGAACTCTGTCTATCCTCTCCAGCTTGATCTCGGCAAACTCACAGTTGCCCGAGACGAACAGGCGGTCATCCCCGGCATACTTGTTCGAGTCCTCCAAGGCATGAATGAAACCCTGCCGACACGGCTTAACTCGGCGGTAATAAGTATCACCTCCGGATTTGCACAGGTCGTAGACATCCTCGATGTGATGGATGCTGAGGTTGATATCTAAAGTCTTATTGAGCTCGGCTGTGCCCATTACGATCTTGAAACCGTTCGGCATTAGCTGGCAAGGGCAGAGACGCCACTTACTGAGACAGGTTCTGAGAAGAGGGCGAAGGGGGAACCGGACCCCACCCTCGATTATGGCTACTAGGGGAAACGACATCCAGCCATCGGAGAAGGTACGGCCATCTAAAGAATTGGGGTTAGCTGGCCTAACATGGACGTCATCAGCTATATTGTACCTAACCCTAAACTCAACAATCGCTCCTGGGGTCTCCAACCAGTAACTGTAGATGCCCATTTTGAAAAAACCCTAATTGCAGAAATAAACAAGACGAAAAAGAAGACTTACAAAGAACGGAGAGGAAAGGGGTTCGAACTAGAGGAGGTTTGATCTTGGCAGCACTTCTCTTCAGACGGACTCTCCTCTGCAAGACTATTTTCTTCTTCTCTAGCGAAAATGAAAGTAAAGAGCAAAGAAGACCCGGACCTCTATTTTTATAAATAGAGAAAGGGCACCCTTTCAAACTCAGAGGACGCACGTGCTAGGCATCGCCTCAAGTGCTGTGCACGTCTCTTCAAGACGGAGAACGCCCCTTTGAAATGATTGGGTGACCTACCGGATGTCGACACATGGCGCCATCGGTACATCTTCTACATCGAATAGAAAGCATCATTTATCACCTCGGGCAAATGAAGCGGCATATGAATAGAGATCAGACGTCAGCAAACCGGCACCGAGATGAGATTTAAAACTTGATATTCAAAAAATTCGCCCGACATAATACTTAGCTTCCGACCTAAAAGAGTTAAGGAACTCTAAGAAGTCAAAAGCTAAGGGGCAATTGTGTGGGGATATTTCCAAGGTACTGAGATTACATTAGCTTCGGTAATAGTACCAGCTAAACATGTCTCAGCCTCGGCCACGCATACCTCAGCAACAGTGCCAGAACGCAAACCGAGATCAAGGTCATTCCTGACCTTGGCATTGTGTCTCGGCTTCGGTCATGCATCTCGGTAATAGTGCCAGAATGCCAGCCAAGATAGGCACTGACAGCAATACTTCTATGGATGCTCAACCATGTCACAAGACGTGTGATAAGACAAGGACATGCGCAAGTGAGGCTGAGAAGACATTCTTGCCGCCGATGGTCCCTGATGAAACAACATCCAGCGGCTACTCCATATCAGGGTAAGGTCCCAGGAAAAGTCCGATGGTACCCTGCCAAGAAGTCAATAGGGTATGGCCCGATAGGACTGTCATTTAATGAAAGGTGGGATGATGGGACTGTGCTCTCAAGTACCATATCAAATCATGGGGCTCACCATCCAAAGCTAACATTCTTCTCCTATAAATAGAGAAGTTACTCCAGAACAGGTAACGCTTATGCAAACGAACAACATATGCATACACACCCAATACTCTGTCTCTCTTCTTCTCCATCCTTAGTTACAGAACTGACTTAAGCATCAGACAGCCTTGCGCTGACTGCAGCCAGGATCTTTGACTGTCTTCTTCTTCTCCCCTTTCAGGTTTCAAGCATCGCATCTTCATCAAGGAGCACTAAGCTCACCCTAATCCATCATTCCAAGTCTGTATATTTTTAGGCACTTACAAATAAGATTTGCACAATTGCATGTGGAAAACAGCCGCATCCAAATATGAAAAATTAAAATTTTGTTGTGAAAAAGTGGCCATTTTTTTGTCTTTTCATCTTTTTCGTAAAAATGTAACTGCATTATATGATTGAATTAAAAAGAAATTGTCAAGAGTTCAATAATTGGTATACAGTGTACCATTTTCTTCATTGATAAAGGAGGCATTGGGAAAGGGCACCACATCCAATGGGTAGCCTTGCCGCTAGATTTATCAAGCGTACAGCCAAAGAACATGCGGCTACTGAGGTTCATGCCCGCTGCATGATAGAGGAAGATTTGGACTAAACTGGGAATTTGAAAGCCGTTGCAATTGTATCAAGTCCTTTGAGAATGGTTTTTGTAAGTGCCTAAAAATATATGGACTTGGAATGATGGATTAGGGTGAGGTTAATGCTCCTTGATGAAGATGGGATGCTTGAAACCTGAAAGGGGAGAAAAGGAAGACAGTCAAAGGCCCTGGCTGCAGTCAGCGCAAGGCTCTCCAATGCCTAGGTCAGTTCTGTAACTAAGCAAAGGATGGAGAAGAAGAGAGATAGAGAATGGGAGCAAGAGGTGTTATATATGCATATATCGTGTGTACCTATTATGGAGTGAGCTTCTCTATTTATAGGAGAAGAATGTTGGCTTTGGATAGTGGGCCCCATGATTTGATCTGGTACTTGAGAGGCATAGTCCCATCAGCCCAACTTTCATTAAATGATAGTCCTATTGGGCCATACCTTGTTGGCTTCTTGGCAAGGTCCCATCGGACTTTCACTGAGGCCTTACCCAGATGTGAACGTAGCCACTGGATGCCGTTCTGTCAGGGATCATGGGCGGTAAGGATGTCTTCTCAGCCTCACTTGTGCATGTCCTTGTCTTATCATACGTCCTGTGACGTGGTTGAGCATCCATAGAAACATTGCTTTCAGTATCTATCTTGGCTAGCAGTCTAGCACTATTGCCGAGATGCGTGATCGAGGCCAAGATACAATGCCGAGGTCAAGAATGACTGAGGTCGGGAATGACCTTGATCTCGGTTGGCGCTCTGGCACTGTTACCAAAGTGCACGTGGCCGAGACTGAGATATGTTTAGCTAGTACTATTACCTAAGCTAATGTAATCTCGGTGTCTTGGAAATATCCCCACACAATTGCCCCTAGCTTCTGACTTCTTAGAGTTCCTCAACTCTTTGATGTCGGAAGCTAAGTATTATGTCGGAGGAATCTTTTGAATATCAAGTTCTGAATCTCAACACGGTGCTGGTTGCTGATGTCTGATCTCTATCCATATGTCGTTTCATCTGCCCGGGGTGATAAATGGTGCTCTCTGTTCGATGCAAAAGATGTATCGTCTATGCCACGTGTTGACATCCGGTAGGTTACCCAATCGTTTCGAAGGGGCATGCTTCGTCTTAAAGAGACGTGCACAGCACTTGAGGCGATGCCTCACACGTGCATCCTCGAAATCCGAAAGGGCGCCCTTTCTCTTTTATAAAAATAGAGGTCTAGGTCTTCTTTGTTCTTTACTTTCGTTTTCGCCAGAAAAGAAGAAAATAGACTTGCACAGGAGAGTTCATCTGAAGAGAAGTCCTGTCGAGATCAAACCTCCACCAGTTCGAACCCCATTCCTGTCTTCGTAAGTCATTCTTTCCCCGTTTTGCTTATTTCTGTGATTAGGCATTTTCTAAGGCTTTTTCCCTCTTTCGATCCTCGTCTTTCCTTCTTTCAGTTTATTCAAAAATGGGCATCTATAGTTACTGGCTAGAGACCCCAGGAGCGATCGCTGAGTTTAGGGTTAGGTACAATATACCTGGTGACGTCCATGTCAGGGCAGTCGACCCCAATTCTTTGGACGGTCATACCTTCTCTGATGGCTGGATGTCATTCCCCCTAGTAGCCATAATTGAGGGCGGGGTCCGGTTCCCCCTTCGCCGTCTCCTTAGGACCTATCTTAGCAATTGGCACCTCTGCCTTTGCCAAAAGATGCCGAACAGCTTCATGGTTATAATGGGCACGACTGAGCTCAAAAGGATTTTAGAAATCAACCTCGGTGTCCATGACATCGAGGATGTCTATGACCTGTGCAAATCCGGAGGTGATACTTATTACCTCTGAGTTAAGCCACATCGGCAGGGTTTCATCCAAGCCCTGGAGGACTCGAACAGGTATGCCGGGGACGACCGCCTGTTCGTCTTGGGCAACTGGGAGTTCACCGAGTCCGAGCTGGAGAGGGTAGACAGAGTTCCCCGCTGCTTCGGGTCTCCTCCAAGTAAATACCCTCCATTTTTTAAATCTTGTTTTGTTTTTCTCCTTTTCTTCTACTAACCTAATGCTTTCTATTTTGCCGTGTAGACATTCACCAAAGGAAACGAGAGTCCAAGCGAGTCAGCTGGGTGAAGAACGAGGCCTGGTTTTGGGCCGTTAAGAGTTACCAAGGCCACGAAGGCAGATCGGCTTGGGCGCTCCTGGGCTACGAGCTGGAGTACCACTCTTATAAGAAAAGGAGCGGTCATCATCAGGCTGTTGTAGCTGAAGTGGAGGAGGAAGAGCACGCACAAGCCGCAGTTGATACTGAGAGCCGGGCTGAGTCTGTTGCTAAGGCCTCCACTTCGGAGTCGGAATTGCCCGAGATTCCTCTAAGGAGGAGGTCGCGCCAAACAGTCCGCTCTTCTGGCAGAGGAGGAGATGAGGCGCAGCAGACGTCCAGTGGTGAAAGTCTTGGAAGCTTTGTCATTTGGGGGCCAAGCTTCTCAAGCACCCCCAACTTCGGCTGCTGCCGATGTTCCTGCCCCCATACCTTTCGCGGCCTCTCCGAGTTCCGTCGCTGCAAATGTCCTCACCTTTGCAACTGTCTCTGAATCATTGACGAATCCCCAAGTTCGGAAGCGGACTGTCGAGACTGCACTGGCGGAGGCTCGGGTAGGGAAAAGATCCACGACCGAGGGCTTTGAGAGGGGGGTTCTAGCATGGACGTGGTACCGTAGCCTGCCATTTTAGCTCCTTGGAGGCCAGATTTTCTTCTTGAGCCGGGGAGACCAATGACGGTCGATGACCGCATCCTTCGCAGGGCGGATCCCCTCATCTTCGGGGTGCTTGGCCGAGCCTGTGCTCTGCCCCAGGATATGGCTCAGTTGGAGGAGTACGACGACACGAAGCTGATGCTGTCATCGTTGCAGTCGGCCTTCGCGGTAAGTTTGCTTGAACTATTTTCAATTTTTACCAAGTGTTTCATTTCGGCCATTGTTTTTCTAATCCTTGCTTCTTCAACAAATGGCGCAGAAATGCATGGTTGCCTTGGACAGGCTTCATCAGAATGGCCCTGCGATCGCCAGGCTAGAGGCCGAGAATAAGGCCCTCCAGACAGCCCTAAGTTCTAGTATTCAGAAGGCGGAGAGGCTGGAGGAAATAAAGACTACAGGATCAGATTTGAGAAAGCCAAGGATGAGATTCGCAGGCTGGAGCTTGAGGCTGAAGCCGAGAAGAAAAGGGAAGCCGAACTCGAGCCCTCTCTGGAGAAGCAAAAAAATGATTTTGAGGCTAGACTCCGGGCCAAGGACGAGAGGGTGGCGGAGCTTGAGAGGCTGAGGGAAGAAGTTGAAGCCAAGATCCAGTCGAAGCCTGAGGCTGCTTTTGATGAAGGGGCAGCTCGGGCGTCGACTATATACAAGGCTCAGGTTCTGGTCGTGAGGGATAAAGCATGGGAACTGGAGTGGCGGGCGGCATTGAAAGAAATGGGAGTCTCCGAAGACCACCCAGCTTATAAAAATCCGACCAAGTTCCCAAGCTCAGAGCCTGAACCGAGTTCTGCCACTTCTGTGTCCGAGGTTCCCCTCGAAGCTACTGCGACCGAACTCCCTTCAGCCAAGACCAAAGCTACTCAAGCCGAGGCTGATGCTTCTTCTTGAAGATTTTCCTCTATTTTTTATGTATCTTTTTCATTTTTTGCTTACATGTAACAAAGTAATTCAAATGAAATATCTTTTTTGATAGCTCAATCTCAAATTCTCTTTTCTTGTGCTTGCCTCCAAATTCTTTCTTCTTTCATGTTTGCCATTAAGCATTATTTTAGAAATTGCAAGTGTCTGACCTCGGTTCCTTAATTGAGCTCCTTACATGCTTTGGAAAAATGGATTTTGCTTAAGTAGTTGAGTTCGGTTCGCCAACCAAAAACACTAAAGTAATCAAGTTCGGTTCAATAACCGGGAAGTCTAAAGTAATTGATATGATCCTGGATACCAAATTTGTCCATAGCGTAGCTTAATTCATTGACTAAGTTAGATGGGAGCAAATCAGATGCAAGGTCTTTACCTTGGCGATAGAATACCTGATTTCGTAACCGAAGAAGTTGCAGCGGTAACCACCAAGTTCCTTAACTTGGTGTCACGCCCTAGCAGTTAGGTAGGCTATTGCTGACTGCATAAGGCCAAGATAGAGACATGCATAGCTGGTACTCTTACCGAAGCCACGGTGGTCTCGTTGGAAGCGATATGGTACTCTTACTGAGATGCTTTAGGCCGAGACCGAGACATGCCTAGCTGGTACTGTTACCGGAGCTGGTGTAATCTCGTTGGCAGTGATCTGGCACTGTTGTCGGGATGCATAAGATGGAGATTGAGACATGCCTACCTGGTACTCTTACCGAAACTAGGATGAGCTCTGCATAAGGCCGAAACATGTCTAGCCGATACTCTTACCGAAGCTAGTGTAGTTTCATTAGAGGTGATCTGGTACTCTTTGTTAGTTTTATGGACTCAATCCAGTAGATGACATAATAAATTGATTAATTTCTTTATTTTTCAGTATATTCATGCTTTCCTTTCATGAGATGAATGGTGATTTATTATATACTTGCACATAACCAATATGAATGACATGATGGTTCATGAGATGAACCGGAGTACACAAGTATATTAGATGTAACACATGTGTATGGATAAGATCCACATACGGGAAACATGTATAACAAATCTCATACTTAAATATCTTCACAACCAATGATAAGACTGGACATCTCATACTGACAAGGTTGCAGCACTTTGATCACTACGAGATAGTGTGATTTGTCTCGATAATCAGAATGAAAGATTTTGGATCATAGTGCTGGTACATTGGATGTATTGAAGGACCATGAGAAGCACCTTATAAACATTGTCTTTATTTTAAGGTCTGCTCTCATAATTCCCTAGCAGTAAGCACTCAATCCTGAGACATTAATGAACTCGAGTTTCTATCTATTAATTTGCTTTGAGTCACCAATGAGTGAGGCCAATTGTAGGTCAACACCTTGGTGATTTGGGTACGTGATAGTAGAGTTGTGGGGATATTCAATGGTTAAGATGGAATCCATCTCTAATATCCCCTTGTGCCAATTAATGGACTTATCATTGGTAAGTGCACACCCATTCCGATTAAGAGTTAATTGGAATGGTACCTATGATCATTATAATTAATTAGGGTTCAAGGATAATAAGATATGGATCTAGTTTGGAAGACAGGTCCAATTGATCCATGGATATTGATAGAGGGGCCTACTTGTGGTAATGTGGAAGTTTAGGGTCTTCTATGTAATATTCCTAAAATTAGAGTTCAATTGCATTTATATAGTGGAGTTATTTGCAATTAACTGTGGGCCCGGATTGCACATGAGATGTGGGGTCGCAAGTCCTAGTTGAAGCCAACTTTTTAAGGAATCCCTAGTGGTCCCCACGCTAGCCCAATTATTAGAAAGATACTAATTCTAGTTGAACTCTTAAAGGAAAGTTACTATTTCTATTTGAAGTGAGACTTCTAATAGTGGTAATAGTAAAGTTACTAATTTTAGTAGAAGTGAGACTTCTATTTTAATTAGAAAGGAATTAGAAAGTTACTAATCATATTTGAAGTGAGACTTCTAATTATGATATAGTAAGTTACTAATTATTGTGGAAGTAAGACTTCTATTTTAATTAGTAAAAGAAGATACTAATTGTTACAGAAGTGAGACTTCTATTTCAATTAGAAAGAGGAGGTGGCTTTATGGCTATAAATAGAGGATGAATTAATGGCTAGACGTCCCATGCATATTCCTTGATAGGGATTCACGCCCAAGCCTTGATTGTGCAAGAGTTGCACATGCACTTTTTCTCTCCCTCTTCTAGTTCTCTTTCTAGTTCCTCCTTTGAGTTCCTAGTAGCTTTCTCTTGGAGATCCCACCATCTTCTTGCGAAAAAGAGAATCTGATACGGGTCATAGCATGGAAGATCATTGGGTCTTGGAGAAACCTATTTGATTTGCGAAAGAGTTCGTCATCAAAGAAAGTAGCAAATTCTCCATTATAGCACAACCGAGCTCCAAAGGTATATTCTACTTCCTTACATATTGTAGATTTATTTGTAGCTTATATGTTGCTGGTTCTATCTTTTAGATAAATTGATTTACTGATCTTGATATGTGAGATTGAGGGTTTGCTTCCTGGATTGGGTTTTGTAGCCTTTTAGATAGTTGATCCTACATCAAGTGGGTCAAAAGTTTTTGAAACCTATCCTAGAGGCCCACCTATTTCCAACAATTGGTACCAGAGCCATACCTCACCTTTAATCCTGTTAGATCAGTTGTCTAGATCTAATCTTTGCATGAGATGCGAAGAGGATATACCTAGGGCTATGTGTGGATCAGTTTTGGTATTTTTATGCATTTATAATGTTTTCTGAATGCACAAGAGGGGACAAGTTCGGGCAAAATCACGGTTTTCTACAAAAGCCCTGAGTTGGGTTCTAGACTTTTACTGGCGGCCATAAAACAGTTTTACCGGCGGCCATATTTTTTCCGGCGGCCAGAGAGGACTTCTACGCGGCTTCGGCCCCTGCTATAGGCAGTTTCCATTTTTATGTGGCTATCCGGGTTTGTTTATCATGAGATGATGGAAGACTTCTAAACCCAAGTCCCTGTTGTGTATAAGATGTTAACTTGCAGGTGTTCTTGTCCTCTCCATGTGGCCCACAAGTCTTATTACTTTCTTTTATGGATGAATATTTATTTTTGGCAAGTTGTAAAGGGCATCATGGTTTCCTTGGTTTCCCGGTTTAGGGCAAGGCATGGTGAAATTCCCTATGAGCCTTTTATTTCCATTAATAGATTACCATTTAAGTCTCATCGTAGAGACATTGGAATTTATGTAATTTTCTAAATTTGTAAATTCTAGCGATGTCTGAGACGAAGAAGGAAAGTGAAGCTAGGCTCCTAATCAAAGAGTTTGAAGATTACCAAAGGTGTTTTGGAGTTTCCCAAAGTGTTTGAGGAATTCAGAAATTTTGAAAAGTCTAGAAGTCTAAGAAGTCTATTCCGCTTGGGCCATGTGGAGGAGAGGACTAGTTTCTAGTTTTAGCAATTTCTATTTATAGATGAATGCTTAATTTAGAAAGTTTCCAAATCTGATCCAAACACAGCAAGTTGCTAATATTGGTCAAATCAAATTAATTTTTGGAAAGAGTTCTAATTAGTGTTGATGACCCATGAGATGGACTCATTGGTAACACTAATTTAAGAAACTGGACTTTCCTTAAAATAACTTGACTTGGAACCAATCTTAGATCATATCATGAGATGATTTGATGATTCATATATTTATATATGTGGGCCCTAATACTTTAAAAAGAAATCCTCAATTCAAAATATTAAGTGGGAGCGGAGCATTTAAATTGATAAATCCCTATGGTTTTCCACCATAGGTCCATTGTAAGGAAAGTATTAGCCTCGCGCCACCAAGAGTGTGGCCATTCCTTTGGAGGGTTTTTACTTGTCTGGTTACTAGATATGGATCTCCTATGGATAGTGTCGGTGAGACAGGGTGGGGGCTTACTCCCTTAGGAGGAGTTGCTCATAATGGTTGTCATGCAATGCTAGTTGGTGGGTCACACTTAAATAAATAAGGCAAAATTAGCGAAAGGTCCCTAAGGTGGATTGTATCCAGCCTTGAGTCCAAGCAAAAACTTATTAAGGCCTATGGTCTACTTAGCTAGACTATTTGCGGCCATAGATCCCTAAATCCACATGATCACATATTTCATGACTAATTTACCCTTTCAACAGTTTTAGACATAAAAATTTAAATTTCAAATTTCAAATATTATATTATCCCTCTTCTTTTTCTAGATACCAAGTCATCTTCTTCTTCTAAAAACGAAGAAACAAAAACTCCTCAGGAGCAAACCTCACCAAAACGTCCAAGCTCGTCTCTCTTTGTAGCCGCACCTGATACTTCTCATAAAACGCCCGATATGGTGGCACGATCTTTCTCTGCAATCGACACGTTGATCTCATTCCTCAGCTTCGCATCCGACACGACCCAACTCATCTGGGTCCGATACGCCGACTCGAACGCCGAGTTGAATATCCGGAATGCCTCCCTCACCTTGTCCAAAGGGATCTCAGCCAATTCCATGCCATCCGCACGTTCTTATAATTAGGATCATGTGTGATGATCGGTCCATGTTCCATTTGCAGTGGGACCCACAGTTTCTCACGCATTTTATGTTCCATTTCCAGGAATAGAGAAAACGAAGAAGACGAGTCCTTGGGCCACTTCAAGGTCTTAGGTCAGTTCCAGGTCAAGTCCAGTCCGCCTGCTCCAGAAGCCCAGCACAGTAGGTTTGACCGTTTAAATGGCCAGAATTGATTCTGGATTTCCGAAATCATCAGGAATCAGAATCGCACTCCGTTTTTTTTTTTGTTATTGGACAACGAGATCTACAAGGTAGACAAAACATATATATGAGTTTGTATGGAATTTATCTGAGTTTTGGGTAAATTTATCTGAATTCTGAGTTGTTTTTATAAAATTTATCTGTGTTCTGCGAAAATTTATCTGACTTTCGTCAAATTTATTTGAGTTTTGCGTAAATTTATCTGAATTCTGAAATAAATTTCTCCGAGTTCTGGACAAATCTATCTGAGTTTTTTGTTAATTTATCTGAGTTTTGGAACAAATTTATCCGAGTTATGGACAAATCTATATGACTTTATGGCAAATTTATTTGAGTTTTTGAAAATTATAGTTGAATTTCTGACAAATTTCTATCCATTTGAAAATCTTTAACTGAGTTTTTGAACTAAAGTCAGCTATTCTTTTGAAATTTATTTAATTTTTTTAAATAAACTTAACTGAGTTTTGGCAAAAATATTCGAGTTTTTGACAATTTTTTCTGAAATTTGTAAAATTGGTTTATCTTAGTTTTGACAAATGTATTTGCATTTTTAAAATTTTTTTTTTCATTTTTAAATTTTATTTACGTATTTTGAAATTTATTTACATCTTTTGAATTTTATTTACATTTTTTGAAATTTATTTGAATCTTTTGAAATTAATTTCATCTTTTAAAATTTATTTATATTTTTTGAAATATATTTGGATCTTTTGAAATTTATTTGCGTCTTTTTAAATTGATTTTCATTTTTTGAAGTCTTTTTATATTTTTTTAAGTTTATTTGGATCTTTTGAAATTTATTTGTGTCTTTTTAAATTTCTATTCGTTCTATTGAGATTAAATTGATTTTCATCTTTTGAGATTTATTTATATTTTTGAACTTTATTTGGATCTTTTTAAATTTATTTGTGTCTTTTTAAATTTCTATGCATTCTTTTGAGATTTATTGCATTTTTTTAAATTTATTTTGGTTATTTTGAAATTTATTTGTGTGTTTTTAGAATTTATTTGAAAATTTCATTAATTAATGAGGTTCCATTAATCGTGAGCAATTAAATGGTAGTTGACCATTATTAATGGGATATCCCACCAATCATGGGATATGATCTAAAGAAAGGGTAAATTAGATATTTTAGGTATGGATAAGTGTGAGAGGGACCTTTGGCTGCATAACTTTTTTTTGTGGACTCTTTGCAACAAAGTCATGCTTTGAGGGACCTCCGACCGAAGCCCCCAATAAATAATGATATAGTATCCCCTAGGATTTGCCTCATATATTTTAGAAACCAAAGCTAATCGGGAGTCATACATTATTTGGTATGAGATACCTAGATGATAATGAATGATGGGGATCATGGATAGTTAATCTTAATTCCAATTTTGACAAACTTTGATCCGCACCAATCCAATGACATTTGCACTCCCCTAGGAGGCATGCCCTAAGGGATTGGGATTCCGATGTATTCTAAATTCAGTGCTTATGAGGATTTCCACATGAATTTGGTAGAATACTAAACCCTAATGTCATTTATATACTTTCATTGAATGTATGGTTATGTGCTTTAGTTTATACAGCATGAATTCGATTACTTTCAATCCACTTGCGACCATCCTCAACCAGAATAAGTTGATGGGATCCAACTATTTAGACTGTAAAAAGGAACCTAGATATTATCCTGACAGCTTCAGGATGCAGATATGTCCTTACCATACCCTCCCTTCCTGAGCCCAAGCCTGATGCACCACAGGATGTGAAAGACTTTTACACCAAGTGGACCAAAGACAATGAGATAGTCAGATGTTTTATACAGGCATCCATGTCTAGTGTGCTACAAGAACAACATCAATTCTATAAGTCAGCATACGATATTATATCGAAATTAAAAGAGATGTTTGTAGACCAGGTCAGGCCTGCTAGGCAGACTGCTATGAAAGTGCTGATAAAAACTAAGATAACTGAGGGAACTCCAGTACAAAAACATTTGTCGGAAATGGTGTTGGCATTGAATGAGTTAGATGTACTGCATGGGTGCTACGATTGATATAGAATCGCAGAACGACATGATCCTTCAATCACTACCGGACTCATTCAAACATTTTGATATCAATTATAATAAATTGGAAATGACCATAGCTGAGCTGTCTCGCTAGCTACGATTGATATAGAATCGCAGATCGACATGATCCTTCAATCACTACCGGACTCATTCAAACATTTTGATATCAATTATAATAAATTGGAAATGACCACAGCTGAGCTGTCTCGCTAGCTGGTAGTGTTTGAGGAAATCATGAAGAAAAGGCCAACTGCCCTCATGACAGAAAAGTCATTTGCTAGGTCCAAGCCGAAAGGCAAAGACCAGGATAGCAAGAAAAAATCTCATCAAAGGTCCTAAGGTGGAGTATGGTTCTACTAGTGGTGTGGTCAAGGTCAAGGATACGGGAGCAAAGGGAAAGTGTTTCCACTGTGGTATGACATCACATTGGAAGAGGAATTGTCCACATTTTCTATCAAAGGAAAAGACCTTAGGTATGATTAAGTCACTTAATTCTGAAGTTAGTTTTTCAACTGGTACTTCAGAATCCTTGTGTGTAGACTCCAGTGCAACTAATCACATATGTTATACGTTGCAGGAGTTACAGGTAACTAGGAGGATTAGTGGCAGAGAAATCATTGTTAACTTTGGATCGGAAGCCATGGCAGAAGCAATGTCAGTGGGAGTAGTAACTTAGTTGCTTTCAGATATTAAATTGATTTTATCAGATACATTATATGTATCGTTTTAAGACGGAATTTTAATTTCTAGTATGATGAGTAAGAGTTATTCTATTACTTTTGATAATTAAATTATCTTAAAGAGGAATGGTACTCTTATATATTCTGACAAGGTAATCAATGGCCTTTATTTGTTTAACTCCCACAATGTATGAGATACATGACACTGCAACTAATACTAGACCATCATTAAAGAGGAAGTCACCTTCGTCTTATCCAACAAACTTTGGTACCTAAGATGATAGGTCATATAAACCTAAACAGAATTGACAGGCTAGTGAAAGATGGTATCTTGCCTTCATTGGTGGTAGAACAATTGCCTGTCTGTGAGTCCTGTCTGGAAGGTAAAATGACCAAAAGACCCTTATTCATCAAAGTGAAAGAAACTGCGATTCAGATCTGAACACCGCTAGGGGAAGACATTCATGGCTGATTTGTAACATGACAGATTTTAAAAAATCTGATTTGGGCAGCATAAATCAGCCATAGTGATCGCAAAAGAACTCCATGAATTCATGACCAACAAGTGTATAATTAAAGGAGATTCAAGAAGACTATTACCTTGAAGATTTGTAGACTTCAAATCTCTGAAAAAATAGATCCAAAGGGCTGAACTCAGACTTGCAATTACCAAACAACTTGCTGGAATTTTCTGCCGTAGAATTGCCTTTGATCTTCTTCTCTATCTCACTTCCAAATCTGATTGGCTAAGATGGTGGGATCTTAATCTAGGGATTTGAGAACTACTTTCTAAGGAAAAATCTCAGACCTTAAACTTTCTTCAATGAAGAAGAAAGCACCAAAGGGCTGGACGTGTGGAATGGGGCTTCTCTTAGTGTAGGACGTCCAGGGGGGAAGGTGTTTCCTTTTTATAGAAACTTTGGAAACCTTTCCTAAAAAGTTATCTTTTCTAATCCTCATAGATGTCCTAAAAGGAAAGAATAATCTAAAGATTTATTTCCTTTTAGAAACACTCCAATTAGAAAAGGAAACTAAAGGAACATTCCATAAACTTTGGCAATTAGTAGTCCTAGTTGCACAACACTTACTAATTTAAGTTTCTAATTCAAAAAGGAAACTTTCTTATAGGAATACTAATCCAAAGAGGAGTCCAACCTTCCAAGTAGAGAGACCTACTCAAAATTGGAAACCTTACCCATGGAATTCCCATTATGGATGTCCCACATACTAATGCACACCTTGGCCCACAAATAATTTATCTAGAATTAAATTCATGCATGCCATCAAAGGCCTATTTGAATTTAAACTCAAAATTATTTTTCCATTAAAATAATTCAACCATATGTTATCTAAACATTTTAGGAAACCATGCCAATCTTGGAAAGTGACTAGAGAAGGGACCAAAAGACATATTTGCCCTTGGCTCCCAAAATGACCAAAATGTCCATGCTAAACCCATAGCAACATAAAGACCATTTTAACCTTAACTCATTCCACTAAAGAGTTATGGTTGAACTTGTCACGTCCCCCGAATCTGATTAATGAAATAACCGGATCCAGAGAGTGAATTTTAGGACTATTTAAAAATTTTATCCTTTGGGCCCACGGATCGTAGTCCGCGGTGAGGATTTAATATTTCCAACCTTGTGTGTCACAATAAATGTAGAGTTAATACAACTCTAGACATATAGGATCTCAAGCAATGATTAACAAACTCTCATTAATTAAAGTTACAAGAAGAGTAAACAGAACTTCAATGTTAAGTAATTTATTACAATGGCCAACCCACTAAACATGGCCAATAAATGAAACAGAAGTCAATAATATAAAGTTTCAACGAGAGAAATAATGAATAAAATAATAATCTAATGAACCCCATGCATCTCTCTCGTGCCAGGAGGTGATGACGCTACTCTACGTCATCGGCACGCCACTCTCGTGCCTCCTCTGCTGGTTGGAGATCCTCTGGGATCTCCTCACCGGTTTGCTCCTCGTAATAGAACTCACCTGATGTGTCTGCACACCAAGGAACAAAGTCAACGACATGTTGAGCAATAGATATACAAAACATAATAAACACGACATGCATCAAGTGTAGAGTGATGACAAGTATAAGATCATATGAGTACAAGAATATGAAGCTAGGCATAAAGCGAGATTAATATATAGAAACAATAACAGGAATCCTAGCAATCATCTAACAATAACCACTATCCATGCAAATGCAAGCAAGACTAGCAAGAGGGAGACTCCGAGGATGTCCTATGCCACCTCCCGGGGTACCAGTAATAATCCCCTTGGACTACTGATACTATAGTCCGGCTCCAGTGGGATCCTAGCTCCCTATCCTGGGAATAGCAGCACGGTCCTAGCCCGCTCCCAGCTATTCAACGCCATGGACGCCATCCTACGCCGACTGCCCACCCCGACAACCGGAGTAACCGATTCGTCATTAAATCCCAAACTGCAGATGGGCATGATATGCAATAATAATAAAGTGGTTCTGATACAAGAATAACAAGACAAGCAAGTCTGGCTAGTTCCATGTACAAGACAAGATTTTAGGGATTATCTTCTCCAAATTATACAAGTCAAGCAAGGCACGTGATAATCCCCTTCCATTACTAGCCAGTCATGTTCATCGAACAAGACACGGGTTCCTATGGTACACTCTAAGTCAAGTCCAAGTCCTATATTCTATAAGAATTTATGTTTCATAATTGATTATGTGTTTTATGTCAAGAGAGTGTACAAGGAGAATGTTATCTACGGATACAAGTCACAAGTCAAGGAAGAATTACAATCCAATCCTAAGTAAGTGGTGTCATCCCTGTATTCAACGTATTCTAACGGAGTACATGAGGAAATTGGATCAATGATGCTCTTAAAATAATTCCTTGGTGTACAATCATGTTAAGCATCGTTCAACCCAACTCCATATGCATTCGGTTACATCACGCATAATACACGAATACCTAGACAACCATCGAATTCACACCAAGCCACGTGATTCGATTTCAAACCCATTTATGGTCATGTGATGGAAGGTTAGTGGTTTCCAGCATCTAAGTCCCAAATCTTAGGTTACAGGTCTCATTTCCAATAAAACATGAGCTGGATTAATAATCCAAGTATTTACATCACTTCCCGACCTCTGATTGTGATGAAACCAGAACCATTGGATTCTACGTTTCAAGAGTTTTCCAAGGTATATTATACGTAGAATTCCAACGGGCGGATTAAAAGTTATGAGCATTCCAAAATGGTAATTTCGGTTGACCCTCATGCTGGTTGTCGGCTGACAGACCCGAACCGACGAGTGAACCGACAGTTCATATTTTGCTCTCTGTTTTTGGAACCGAGAACAGTGTCGGTTGACCGACGCTAAGGTGTAGGCTGACTGACCCGAACCGACGAGTGAACCGACAGTTCAACAGGTCAAATATGGCTCTCTGTTTTTGGAACCGACATGGCTTTCGGCTGACCCACACCATGATGTCGGTTGACCGACACTGAACCGACAAGTGAACTGATAGTACGGAACTCGTACGGGTTCAGGCCATTTCTGGTCTCCTTCTTCCCCATTTCATTTTCTCCATTCCCCAAACCTTTCCAAGGCTTAAACCTGCATCAAATAGAGCCTCCTGCTCTCCCATCATCCATTCCATTCATTCCATATACCACATTCCATTTCATAGAATCAAATTAAATAGTTTCTAATCAACCTAATATTATCAATTTCTCCAAAAACCTAACCTAACAATTAATTCCCAATTAGAATCAAACAGGCTTGGAATTAATGGGAAATCTATCAAGAAACCATTGCAATCAATAAAGGAACAAACATACATGCTATATTATGCATTGTAAATCTACTTGCCTCAATGTCAGAAGATTGAAATTGGGTAAACGCGAGGAGAAATCTTCCTACCGTGAGATTCACAATCTATCCCTAGAAATCGAAATCTAGTAAACCAGGAAGAAGATAGGAAGGAAACGAATCAAGATCTAACTTAATCTAAACCAAAAGGAAGATGACATAAAAATATGAAGTTACTGGAAACCTTACCAGGTTGATACCGGAAGCAAGAGGAGATCGTAAGGATGAATCCTAGCGGATCGGATCTCCGAATAGATTCTCCTAGGGCTGAGATCTGGCTTGAGAAAGAAAGAAGAAGAATAAATGGGAGGCTATTCTTCGTTGGTTGCAGAGAAAGGAATGAAAATTAGGGCAACCTTCGCTTAAGAAGATGATTAAGGAGGAAAAGACCGAATCGCCCTTTAAGTGGGTGGTCCGGTGAAAGAATGGGCCACTTGAAAGGTTTCTGATCACTGGATCGCGATGAGTCAAGAGACAAAAGTTATCAGAACGACGAGGCCTTTCCAACGAACCCAAAAATCACGGCGTTTGGAATATTTCGGAAAAACACTCAATTTTCCCTAAATTGTAAACTACCCCCCTGCTATGATCAAACGAACTCGGAATCAAACGAAACTTCGCAGGCACTATTCTAATGCTAAAAAAAACTCGCTCATGATCTAAACCCACTTAAATATCTAAAAATACAATTAATTATAATAATAACAAATTAAACGGGTCAACGGGCCGGGTTTTGGGCCCAACTGACCCAGTAAGGTCACAGACCTTACAGAACTCCAGGGACAAATATATAATATAATAAGCTCATCATAAAATGACAGTTGTCTTCGACCTACTAAGTGTAATGACCTGAATGCCCCTCTATGTAACATCCATAATCAAGTCAGGTTATCCAATGTACTATCAACCTTCTCGATTACATCTAAACCTTAGAACTTCATATCCTTAACATAATCATCATCCGGATATTATTCTCTTGGTCCAATGAGCGACCCACAAGTTCAATATCCATATGGAACATCCATATACTAAGATCTTAGATTTTGATGATTAATCGGATAATTATAAGGGGACGATCATTCCATCATTAAATGGCATAGATTCTTTATTGCATCTGCACGTCCCAACTGATCAAGTCCGAGTACCCAAAACACAGAGCTGTTGACCCATGAAAAGAATCTCACCCATAGTGAATTAAAGCACAAGAACTTGACTTCGTCGGTTCATCCACAAATGCTCAAGATTAAGAGCACTGGTCACTCAGTAGCATGAGGCGACTTGATCTCTCTCAGTGATAGTACTATTTTAGAGATCACACCTACCATGGTTCTGTTCAATGCATTGCATATGCACTAATGAGATAAATCCGGGAAAGTCCTCCCATGACTTAGGTAAGTCACCCTGAATGCAGGAGAGTCTCTCACTATAACTTATACCAAGATAAAGTGCCCAGCTCCATCTCTCAGTTATGAACAAACTAGCAAAACCCCGTGGATAACCACGAAACCACCAAATGCACAGACTAATATGAATTATTTTTAATAAATTTGTTAATTACTAAACTTGTGAGTCTTTTTTTTGTTGCTAATTTGATCTTTATGTTTTTTTCCAAATGTTTTATTCTTTAGGTGAGAAATGAATTGATTAAAAAAGATCAAATGATCATAGACCTAACAAATTGACCTAACATATTTAAGTGGGACCAAGATGAATGGGGTCAATCATCTCTATTCTAACCGTTCATAAAATCATATGATGCGGGCTGAGACCCATTAATTGATTGATAAAGATCAAATGATCATAGACCTCTCAAATTGACCAAACCTAACCTATTTAAGTGGGACCCCCAAGCTGAATGGGGTCCACCATCTATATTCTAACCGTCCATAAAACCATATTATGCGGGATGGGACCCATGAATTGATTAAGAAAGATCAAAGGATCAAATGATCGTAGACCTAACAAATTGACCTAATATATTTAAGTGGGACCAAGATGAATGGGGTCCACCATCTTTATTATAACCGTCCATAAAATCAAATGATGCGGGCCGGGACCCATTAATTGATTGATAAAGATCAAATGATCATAGACCTCTCAAATTGACCAAACCTAGCCTATTTAAGTGGGACCCCCAAGATGAATGGGGTCCACCATCTATATTCTAACCGTCCATAAAACCATATGATGCGGGCTGGGACCCATGAATTGCTTGATAAAGATCAAATGAACAAATGATCATAGACCTCACAAATTGAGCAAACCTAACCTATTTAAGTGGAACCCCCCAGATGAATGGGGTCCACCATCTCTATTCTAACCGTCCATAAAACCATATTATGCAGGATGGGACCCGTGAATTGATTAAGAAAGATCAAATGATCAAGTGATCGTAGACCTAACAAATTGACCAAATATTTTTAAGTGGGGCCCAGATGAATGGAGTCCACCATCTTTATTCTAACCGTCTATAAAATCAAATGATGCGGGCCGTGACCCATGAATTGATTGATAAAGATCAAATGATCAAATGATCATAGACCTCTCAAATTGACCAAACCTGACCTATTTAAGTAGGACCCCCAAGATGAATGGGGTCCACCATCTATATTCTAACCATCCATGAAACAATATGATGCGGGATGGACCCATGAATTGCTTGATAAAGATCAAAGGATCAAATGATCATAGACCTCACAAATTGACCAAACCTAACCTATTTAAGTGGAACCCCCCAGATGAATGGGGTCCACCATCTCTATTCTAACCGTCCATAAAACCATATCATGCGGGATGAGACCCATGAATAGATTTAAAAAGATCAAATGATCAAATGATCGTAGACCTAACAAATTGACCAAATATTTTTAAGTGAGACCCAGATGAATGGGGTCCACCATCTTTATTCTAACCGTCCATAAAATCAAATGATGCAGGCCGGGACCCATGAATTGATTGATAAAGATCAAATGATCATAGACCTCTCAAATTGACCAAACCTAACCTATTTAATTGGGACCCCCAAGATGAATGGGGTCCACCATCTATATTTTAACCATCCATGAAATAATCTGATGCGGACTGGGATCCATGAATTGCTTGATAATGATCAAAGTATTAAATGATCATAGACCTCACAAATTGACCAAACCTAACCTATTTAAGTGGAACCCCCCAGATGAATGGGTCCACCATCTTTATTCTAACCGTCCATAAAACCATATTATGCAGGATGGGACCCATGAATTGATTTAAAAAGATCAAATGATCGTACACCTAACAAATTGATCAAATATGTTTAAGTGAGACCCAGATGAATGGGGTCCACCATCTCTATTCTAACCGTCCATAAAATCATATGATGCGGGCCGGGACCTATGAATTGATTGATAAAGTTCAAATGATCATAGACCTCATAAATTGACCAAACCTAATTTATTTAAGTGGGACCCCAAAGATGAATGGAGTCCACCATCTATATTCTAACCGTTCATAAAACCATATGATGCGGACTGAGACACATGAATTGCTTGATAAATGTCAAATGATCAAATGATCATAGACCTCACAAATTGACCAAACCTAACCTATTTAAGTGAAACCCCCCCCAAATAAATGGGGTCCACCATCTCTATTCTAACCGTCCATAAAATCATATTATGCGGGATGGGACCCATGAATTGATTAAGAAAGATCAAATGATCAAATGATCATAGACCTAACAAATTGACCAAATATTTTTAAGTGGGACCCAGATGAATGGGGTCCACCATCTTTATTCTAACCGTCCATAAAATCAAATGATGCGGGCCGGGACCATGAATTGATTGATATAAATTTAGCACATCTGGTGTGTTGGCTTATTTAGGGATCTCTTGGAGAGATTTTAGGCTTTTGAGTGGAAGATGATTCTTCATGGAAAGATTTTAGGTCTTTTGAGTGTCTAATAGATATAGAGATTTTTAGGATAAGGTTAACTCCGGAAATGGCATTGCAAAAAGCTTGACGTTGCGCCAGGTGTCTTTATGTGTGGGGTCCACCATCTCTATTCTAACCATCCATAAAACCATATTATGCGGGATGGGACCCATGAATTGATTAAGAAAGATCAAAGGATCAAATGATCGTAGACCTAACAAATTGACAAAATATTTTTAAGTGGGACCCAGATGAATGGGGTCTACCATCTTTATTCTAACCGTCCATAAAATCAAATGATGCGGGCTGAGACCCATTAATTGATTAATAAAGATCAAACGATCAAATGATCATAGACCTCTCAAATTAACCAAACCTAACCTATTTAAGTGGGTTCCCCAAGATGAATGGGGTCCACCATCTATATTCTAACCATCCATAAAACCATATGATGCGGGCTGGGACCCATGAATTGCTTGATAAAGATCAAATGATCAAATAATCATAGACCTCACAAATTGACCAAACATAACATATTTAAGTGGAACCCCCCAGATGAATGGGGTCCACCATCTCTATTCTAACTATCCATAAAACCATATTATGCGGGATGGGACCCATGAATTGATTTAAAAAGATCAAAGGATCAAATGATCGTAGACCTAAAAAATTGACAAAATATTTTTAAGTGGGACCCTAATTATGGAGAGGTTTTAGGATAATTATGGTTGGTAATAGGGATCTCATTGAGAGATTTTATGATAATTATTATTGGTAATAGGGATATCATTGAGAGATTTTAGGATAATTCAAATTCTAATCAAGCAATTTCTATTTTCTAGCAGAATACCATTGTAGGATGGCTGCTGCCACGTGTCCCTCTCGAAGACATGCCACGTGTCCTCCTCCAGGCAGTCTAATGAAGTGTATACATCCCTTTAGTAATATAGATATATTGTTTCCAGTGTCCATGAATTATACCTATCTGTGTGTAGACACTACACACCTAATTCATTTACTAGAAACAATGGGCCTTACACAACCATACATATATACATGTTTAAGCAGAAAAGAGTCATTCCATTAAATAATCAGTAAATATCCAGTAACAAAAGATGAGAGTGCAGCTAGTGGGCTTTAGGGCATACACCAATCCCAACAAACTCCCACTTGCACTAAAGATCACTACTTCCTAACCTAACACCCATAGACTCAACATGAGAAGTAAAGACTTTCTCAGTAACAGTCTTAGTGAATGGGTCAGGTAAGTTATTTGCTGAAGCAATATGCTCCACCACTATTTCTCCATCCTGAATGAATTCCCCGATCAAGTGGTACTTTCTCTAAATGTGCTTGCCTTTCTTGTGATTCCTGGGCTTTTTGCACTATGCTACAGCACCAGTGTTATCGCAGTACATGACAATCGGTTTTTGCACTGCAGGAACAACTCCCAATTCCAATAGGAATTTTCTGAGCCATACTGCTTCCTTCGCAGCTTCCGATGCAGCCACATACTCTGCTTCCATGGTAGAATCAGCTATACAGGATTGTTTGACACTTCTCCATGATATAGCCCCTCCTGACAGAGTAAAGACGTATCCTGAAGTAGACTTTCTGGCATCACTATCAGATTGGAAATCAGAGTCTGTATACGCCAAAGGCGTTAGATCATCTGCTCGAAAGATTAGCATATAATCTTTCGTTCTCCGAAGATACTTGAATATATGCTTAACAGCTGTCCAATGCATGGGTCTAGGGTTTGACTGATATCTGCTAACCATGCCGACGGCAAAGCAAATATCTGGTCTAGTACATAACATAGCATACATGAGGTTTCCAACAGCGGATGCATATGGAACTCTCGTCATGCTCTCTATCTCTTCAGATGTCTTTGGACATTGATCTCGAGACAGTGGTACTCCATGTCTAGAAGGTAGGAGGCCCTTCTTGGAGTCATGCATGTTAAACTTGACCAATATCTTCTCAATGTATGAAGATTGGGATAGGGCTAACATCTTATTCTTGTGATCACGCAAAAGCTTGATCCCTAAGATATAGCTGGCCTCACCCAAGTCTTTCATCTGAAATTGAGACGATAACTAAACCTTTGTGGATGACAATATACCTACATCATTTCCAATGAGCAATATGTCATCTACATACAGAACCAAAAATGCAACCGCTTTTCCACTTCCTTTCTTATACACACATGGTTCATCAATGTTTTGATCAAAGCCAAAAGATTTGACTGCCTGATTAAACTTGATGTTCCATGCTCTAAATGCTTGCTTAAGTCCATAAATGGACTTCTTAAGTTTACAAATCATGTTATCTTGGCCACTAGCAATGAAACCCTCTGGTTGCATCATATAGATGCATTCGTCCAGACTTCCATTAAGAAAAGTTGTCTTGAGATCCATCTGCCATATCTCGTAGTCATAATGACATGCGATGGCCAAGAGAATCCTTATGGACTTAAGCATAGCCACTGGTGAAAAGGTTTCCTCATAATCGATACCCTCTTTCTGAGTATATCCTTTCGCCACCAGTCTTGCTTTGAAGGTTTCCACCTTCCCATCCACTCCTCTCTTCCTCTTGTAGATCCACTTGCACCCTATGGGTTTGATCCCTTCAGGTGCATCTACAAGTTCCCAGACTTGATTGGAATACAAAGAAACCATTTCAGATTTCATCGCTTGCTGCCACATGTCAGCATCTATATCCGTTACGGCTTCATCATAACTAGTAGGATCCTCAACCAGATCTTCAGAGTCTGTCTTAAAAGACACTCCTAGATATATTTCTGGCTGTCTAGAAATTCTCCCACTACGACGAGGCTCCGGAGTGTTCAAAGGAATATCTTGTTCATCTACTGTCTCAGGATCTGGCATAGATGTTATAGGAGATCCCGGAAGAATCTCCTCAAGGGTTTCTTCACAACTAAGCTCTTGGTACATCATACAATCATCCTCCAAGTACCTAGCATGAGTGCTGATAAGCACTTTTTGCTCCTTTGGATGATAAAAGATGCCACCTCTCGTTCCCTTAGGATACCCAATGAAGTAGCACATTTCCGATCTGGGTTCCAGCTTGGTAGCTTTAGCATTCAGTACATAGGCCGGACAACCCCAAATGTGGATATGTCTTAAACTAGGTTTTCGACCTGTCCACATTTCTTGCGGTGTCCTAGGTACTGATTTAGAAGGTACCAGATTTAAAATGTATGCTGCTGCTTCTAGGGCATATCCCCAAAAAGATATAGGTAGGGTTGCATGACTCATCGTGGACCTTTCCATATCAAGAAGGGTACGGTTTCTTCTCTCTGCTACACCATTTTGCTGGGGTGTACCCAGTGCAGACAACTGAGACACAATCCTATGTTGTGTGAGGTACTCTTTGAACTCACCCAGGAGGTACTCGCCACCTCGATCAGATCGAAAGGCTTTGATATGTTTCCCTAGTTGTAACTCCGCCCCAGCCTTGAATTGCTTGAATTTATCAAACGCCTCAGACTTGCATCGCATTAAGTACACATATCCATACCTAGAGTAATCATCAGTGAAGGTGATGTAATACTCATACCCTCCTCGAGCCGGTTTGTTCATAGGACCACACACATCAGTGTGAATCAATTCTAACAACTCCTTTGGCCTTAGTCCCTTTCCAGAGAATGACCTTTTGGTCATCTTTCCCTTGAGACAAGATTCGCACTAAGGAAAAGGTTCGAAGTCTAATGAGCTCAAAGGCCCATCTTCTACCAACCTCTGAATCCGTTTTAGGTTAATGTGACCCAAACGTAAGTGCCAAAGATATGTGTCATTGATTGAAGATACCTTCCTTTTAAGGGAAGTTGAGTTTTGTTGTTGTACATTATGCAGTGTGGGAGCATTAGGATATATATAAAATAAGTTGTCATATATTCTACCGGAACATATAATATTTCCATCTCTACTGATATCAACACCAGAATAGAAAGAAACTGAATAATTAAATTCAATTAGTCTGGAAACTGAAATTAAATTCTTCGTCATGTCCGGAACATAGAAAACATTATTTAAAACTAATATCCTATCACATGGAAAATGTAAGGTAACAACTCCTACTGCAACTGCCCAAACTTTAGCTCCAGTTCCAACTCTAAAGGCAAACTCTCCTTTCTCAATCCTCTGCATTATCTGAAACCCCTGCAATGAATTACAGATATGATTAGTGGCTCCTGAGTCTACTATCCATGAGTCAGTAGAATCAACCACTAGACAAGTTTCAATGTAGTATGAAAAAGATGTACCTTTCTTAACTGAGGCTAGCAACTTGGGACAATCTTTCTTCCAATGACCTTTGAGGCCACACTTGAAGCATTTCCCTTTTGGCTTTCCATCTGTACCCTTGTCCTTTTTGCCAGTATTGTCCTTTTTCTGCTCTTTTCCCTTATTC
Organism: Litsea cubeba; assembly: GCA_012931725.1. Classification (NCBI taxonomy): domain Eukaryota; kingdom Viridiplantae; phylum Streptophyta; class Magnoliopsida; order Laurales; family Lauraceae; genus Litsea; species Litsea cubeba. The sequence goes on from WHSA01000370.1 coordinate 132,067, forward strand.
TGCTTCTTCTTGAACTTCTTCCCTTTCGGGTTTAGTTTAGAGGAAGACTGGAAAAAGTGAGCTTGGGCTTTGGGCTTCATGATGGCCTCCGCCGCCTGGAGTTCTTTCATTAACTCAGGTAGAGTCATGTCCATCTTGCTCATATTGAAATTGAGCTTGAACTGATTGAAGGAGTCTGGCAGAGTTTCAAGAATCATATCAGTTTGACTCTCTGCATCAATCTCAGCCCCTAGAATCTCAGCTACATTGAAACAATCCATTAGCTTGAGCATATACTCTCTGACAGGTGTTCCCTCAACCATCCTAGTATTCATGATGGTCCTTATAGCAGCTTGCCTAGCTATCCTGCTTTTGTCTGCGAACATCTCAGACAAGGACATCATGATTTCATAGGCCGTGTCCATTTGCTCGTGCTGTGTTTGCAACACGTTGGACATGGAAGCGAGCATGTAGCATTTAGCCATGCTATTCGTTTTCTTCCATTTCCTCTCAGCCTCTAACTGGTCATCGGTAGAATTAGCATCAATATCAGGACAGGTTTCGAACAAGACATACTTGTACTCCTCAGCAGTGAGTACTATGTCAAGATTTCTCTTCCAATCTACGTAGTTAGGTCCAGTCAGTTTGTTCTCACGAAGAATGCACATCAACGAACTAAAAGAATCTTTACCCATCTCTCTCTGGATATGAAATGGTTTATAATTAGACAGGCAGTATATATGTAATATGCATATGGTGCTTGTTATAAAAGGAAAAACAAAGCACAAAACTTTTTACATTATTTAACCCCGATCATAATGTATCAGTGTTTCAACCTCCTCATAGACCCTCCATTGAAGGGATGGCCGAGCCTACAGTCACGTTGAATTAAGATATGCTTATTTGGATTATCACTATCTGGATACACATATCCAGTGGTAGTCCAATCATTGATTTGTTTGGCCTCATATGACAAAGAACTCTTAACTCTCAGGGAGAGGTCATTACCGTCTTATGTCAAGTGATTTACCATCTCTCATGAAATTTCCCAGAATGTCTATGACTTAAGTCCTCCGGAGGGAAGTGACTTTTATCCATCCTAGAAGTGAACTTTAGTAAAGAGCTCCACCGAAGGGGTGGCCGCTCCCACCAACACTTCATTGACATTCTATAGAAGTGATCTTTAGTAAAGAACTCCACCGAAGGGAAGGCCGCTCCTACTAACAGCTCATTACGAATATTCATATTAGTTCACCCATTAACCCATCAAAGCGGTCTTTAGTAAAGAACTCCAATGAAGGGGTGGCCGCTCCTACTAACACCTTAATGAGATAACATGAACCGAAATTGGAAGGCCGTGGGGTCTTTCCAAAAACCCCTCTCCCACTTGATTATTTATCACTAGGGTTTATACTATTTGACCTTTACATTGTTTACTCAAAAGCTCTTTTAAATCTAGCAAACTTGGTTAATTAAATTTATGACTCAATGACTTAAGTCATCTTAAAAAATAAATAACATTTGCTTTAAAACATTTGAGAAAATCCCTTTAAAGAATCAAAAACCTAACTTGGGTTATGGAAACCCATAGGTAGCATCTAATTAGATTTTAGTTTAGCCTTCTTTGGAAACCAAGGGTACCAAGATAAACTAAACCCTATCCAATTTTAAACCTTAGACAAAATAGAAGGTGCTGGTCTAAGTTCTGTTTAAAACAATTCGCCAAACTAAAAACAATCTAATATAAAAAGATTCCAATTTTAGAACCTAATGGTGGCCATGTTTCTAGGTGACAATTATAGCAATTATATAAAGCATTCATCGATGCATTCCATATATAAGAGCAAATAAAAGTATGCAATCCTTGATGGCTCCCTGCTCTTCGGACTTCTAATCCTTATCGAACTAGGACATCAAAAATAGATCTCATCTTGCACCAAGAAGCCTTGTCTCCTCCACTACTAAGGAATCCGGTTACTTGCAACCTATCTTGCTTGAAACTTTCTTCTTCTTGCTTGTTCCAATAAATTAAATTTATATAAGCAAACCCATAAAAAACAAAACCCCAAATTACATTGGAGATACCTATGCTTTTTAAGAAAGCTTACATCAAGACTAGTTGGAATAAAAGTAAAAAAAGAATTACAACTTCCTATGATTGACAGGACCCTATTCACACTGGTTCAATTCTAGGAACCTCAATGTTTAGCCTGTAAATTTATGAGAAACTATTTGTATTCGATTTTCAACCAAACTCCTATTCTGGGATTTCAACCCACATGATATGACTAGGCTGTTCCAAGAGTACTAGAAGAGATGTGTTTAGCTTTTGCTAACCTGTATATGTCGACTCGAGATGAATGTGTATTTGTGCCTCTTGGCACCCCGTTTCTTACTATGCATATGATTTGATTTATCGTATTTGACCTATGAGTCGGCACCACTGAGCTTGGACGACCTCATTGGTTTGATCCACTGACTTGGAGCTCCTTCCCCTCCCGATAGTCAGCTGTAGTCTGGAACCCGCAGAGTTTTACCCGGTTAGCTACCGTGGTCCTGCAGAGTATATATATGTATATTATATTATCTTATCGTTGTCCATCCTCACCTTGTGCGACTGAGATCAATGATCCCGTAGGGTATGTGCTCTCTTCACATTAGTGAGAGAGGATCTAGCTTTGTGTGGTTGCCACCTTGATAGTCCCGAATCCTTATTACCCTACATGTTTTATTGCATATGTACCTTCTTTTAAATGATATATTATTCTTTTACGAAATTCATCATTTATATACAAGCTTTCTAACTCTTGCAAAATATCATTGTTTTATTATTGCTATATCCATTCACCCACCTGCCAGACCGTCGTGTCTGATCCATTTACTTTGGTACTCAGGTCCCGAGCTTATTGCCATTGAGGAGGAGCCTGAGGAGGCGGTCGGTGAACCGCAGCGAGTGATTGAATGGCAAGCCGACGATGTCATTTAGACATTCGGCCTTGCCTTGAGAACGACGCATTTTGGGGAACTTGTGATAACTTTATTTTGGGTTTCATTTGGTTGTATGGTCTTTGTTGACTGTTATTTTGGGGCATTAATCAACTGATCTTTTGTAAATACACTTAACTTTAATTTTGGGGAAATATGCTTATGAACATTGCTCATTCTGATATCTTGTCATGTTAATCATAGATCAGTCTTGTTTATGGGATGGAATAACATTATTATGATTTGCTACACGCTTCCGCAATCTTGAATATGTGTTTGATATGTTACATGTGAGATGATGTGTAAAGATAATCCTCACCGCGGAACCCTGTGGGAAATCACGTGCACGGATAAACATGTTCTTAACTCCATGTGCGGTTTAGCCAAAGAGATGCACGTGGTGTCACACCCTGAAACTGGGCCCTGCAGTGATTCGATCTCGGGATGCGAGATTTTGGAATAAATTTGAAACTTTTGTTATATTTCCCAAGATCCGCGTGAATGAGGATAATAAAATTCCATCACGATCAGAGTATATTTTCGCGGAAGCTAAACATGGTGTTACGACCCGGAATTCGTGGCCATCGGATTCCATGTCGCACTCGACCAATATCATAATACCATCATGAGAGCAGGCTGGCACAAATCATAAATCATAGCTCACTGAGCTGGTAGTAACAGGACTATTAAATTTCCCACATATTCAAATTATAATTAACAAGTGTCTTAATTACAAAGCCAATGAAAAAGGCTAACAAAGCCATACAAATAAACCACTAAGTGACATACTACCCCAAGTGATATTACGAGCTCCGATGCCAAACTTGACATCTAGATGATATCAATGGGCAGCCTCTCACGTCAGACCGGCGGCTCCACCGCCTCCTCCGATCAAACACCTAAAAACAGAAAGAGAGGAATCTGGCACCAAACAAACAGGGTCAGACACGACGGTCTGGCAAGCAAATAAACAAGTAATATGTAATATGGGCATTTATAAAACCTTATGGAATCATTGTAAATCCATTTAAAGAGTCTAAATAATAATAATAATAAATCATGATAAAACGATCGAAAGACCGAACATAAATATCAAGGCAAATAAACGAACAGTCTCTGGAGCATAAATATCTCGAAAAGATAGCAGCCTACACAAAACACTTAATAATTGGTAATACGTTTGAAATCCTGAAAAATAGAGACAATATGATAAAAGATAGGTTTCATAAACCTTAATAAATTCAAAGAATATACTGAGTATGAACAAACAAGAATCATAAAATAAATTAATAAACAGATAAAACATTGGTAACCATACATAACTATATTCTCCTATTACCGAAGTAACAAGAGCAGACAGAACCGTAGCCACTACACGTGGGACCGGAAATAGAATCAGAACCGTAGCCATACAAATGGGACCGACAGATCAAAATCAGAACCGTAGCCACTATGCGTGGGACCGGCAGATAAAAACCGTTGCCATGGTCGGTACAGACAGAATCCAAACTGTAGCTGGCGGACAAATTAAAGATCCCAAGTCGGGTGATCAGCCCGACAAGGTGACCTAAGCCTAGTGGTGCCTTTAGTTTTTAAAACTTGAACCAATACAAATCAAAATACTAATCCTTTTGGCTCATGGGCTCACACCACCGGGCTCTGGCCCCATCTCGCCTCAAGGTTTTATTTTTGAAATCATAGCCTCTTTGGCTCATGGGCTCGCACTACAAAGCTCTGGCCCCGTCTTGCCTCGAGGTTTTTATTTTCAAAATACTAATCTTATCGATGAAATCCCGAATGTGGCGAACCACTCCAATCTCCTTCCAAATCGATTCGGAGAAAACATACGAATTTTCCAAGGTAAACCACTCAAATACACATTAAAGTGATTTGTATAAAACTATGCGATCCCTCCTTTCGAACATGGAAGACTACATGATTTTATAACAAATCACCGATGCTATTCGAATTAGTTCACCGAAGAATACAAATACATAAACATTCTCTGACTTGAAATGGAATGGATAGTGGAGAATGACTTAATGACTTACCAAGGAACCATCTCAATACACATTTAACCTTTAAACATTGATTAATAAGGAGTATGTTTGATGCCAATGAAAATCCACAACATCTAAATGATAAAGTGCGCATTGAGACTCGAAAGGTTCCTGGGTAATTTCACATATGCTCATTCTCACATTATTCCCATTCCCATTTCACAATTTTCCGAGCATCACAAGTAAATCCCAAATCTCTTAAAATCAGGCCCACAGCTGGCCTGAACCCAAGCCCAAAACAGTCCTTAATTGGCTCAAGAAACAGGTCTAAAGAAACCCCAAAAGAAATGATTAAAACCTCTTTGAATCGGGCCCAAATCGGGCCTTGAACCAAACCCAAAACAGCCTTTAAATCTGGCCCAAACAGTCCCTTAAACTGGCCCATACAGACCTTGAAATGAGCCCATAAACTGACCTTGAAACAGGCCCAAAAACTGTTTTTAAATGGGCCCCAAAATCCAACCTGAACCAGGCCCCCAGGCTGGGCTGGGCTCGCTCGAGCGAAGCCCAGACAGAGCCTGGGTCGCTTGAGCTACCCAGTGGGTCGCTCGAGCGAGCCAGGCAGAACCTGGTCCGCTCGAGCGGCCCACTGGGTCGCTCGAGCGGACTGGGCTCTGTCCAGTCCGGCTCGTTGTGCATTTTCTCCCCTTTTTTTTTATCCTTTTTCATTCCCAATCTTTCATACAAATTTCCAGCATCAATTGGGCCCTTTCTTGACCTCTTCAACTCATCAAATCACCATTCATAAATCATTCTAATTAGCCAAACACAACACTTTTTAAATCAAAGTTTTCTCCCTTTTCTTTGTACACCAACCTTTAACACAAAGAAAGTAAATTTTCTAAATGACCAAAGTGAAAGCAAACTTCCAATACATTGTAAGACAATAACATAAGTGGAAATCAACATAACATTGCTTCATTCATTCAAAGTAAATCCATAAATCATAAAGGATTAGAACATAATGAGAAAAGCCATGAAATGAAACCAACTAAGAGGAATCATCATATTAATTGTGAAATCTACTTGCCTTAAGTCAAGATGAGAGAAATAACACTCCTCAAACAAAGCTCTAGGGTCTCAAGCTCCCAATCTACAAAAACCCCAAGATTTTCCCAAAGAGAACCCTAAAAAATCAATCCATTGCAAACCTCAAAGAAAGTCTTTGCATATTTGAGAAAAATACTCCAAAGGGTTTGAAAAACCTAGATCTCATGAAAAGAAAACCATTGCTAACCTTTGGTAGCTCAAACAAAGAAGAAAGGCATGGAAAAGTGGTCCCTCCTAGCTCAAATCTCTTGCAAATGGGTTCTTTGGAAAGCTAAGAGAGAGGAGAAGAAGATGGGAAGATCAAATCTCCATTTAGCATCCAAGAAGAGAGGTTTCCAAGAGGAGAGAGAAAGTGCTGGGAGGAGGGTTCTCTCTTGAGTCTAGGGTTTGCAAGAAGAACAAATGGGGAAGAAGAAGAACCCATTGGCTATATAAAGGATAAGTGGGCTGCGCCCCATGGGCCCCAAACTTACAAAGGCTGAAACTAACATTGCGGGTCCCGAATGAAGACGACGAAGAAGACAAAAACGATCAGCGAAATTTCTACTTTCCAAAAAGTATATTTTCCCCAATTTCTGAAATTTTCGAAACTCATGGACAGATTTAGTGTGAAAAGTCAGTTTTGCCCTTTTTCTCGAAAAACGCATTTTCTGATCATCAAATCATAATGGTCAAAACATGAAAGTTGTTAAACTTAATGAGACGAGTCAAAACACACCAAATTCGGAATTTTTAGAAATCAAAAGTAATTTCTCATAAAAATACATATCATATGGACCGGGTCAAACCAAGGTCAACGATTCTCAAAATCTCCAAGGCTATAAAAAAAAACTAGTCAAACTCAAAAACAAAGTCAAACCAACTCAAATCTTGCTTTAAAAGCTAAGCCACAATTAAAATAATACTAAATAAAAGGACTGGGGGTCGGGATCTTACACGTGGCGCGGCATCATTAGTGTCCCGATCCCGGATCTAGATCCCCTGACCCGGTCTGGGGTCGCGACAGGACTGGTATCAGAGCGGGACATGTTTCGGGCAATTAAAAGAAACTAGAAATCTTAAGTACGTGGCGAGGATTTCTTAGATAGAATCGTGTGAGCAATGTGTGACCACCCTGTACTTGATTTATATGTACTAACAATTTATTTTGCAGCGTTATGCCACCTCGCAAACGGGCAGCAAACAGTAATCACGTTGCTAGTAACAGTGAGAGTGCAGGGCCTATTGCAGAGGAACCACAGGACAACAACATGCAGAATCAATTCCAACAGATGATGCAGGCTATGCTAGACCAACAACGTCAGGCAAATGAGAACCAGGCTAGACTCCAAGCACAAGCACATGAGACACATACCAGATTGCAAGAACAGATGCTTAAGAAAGATGAAGATCATGCTAGGGAGATGGCTCAAATGCAGGCACAGTTGTTGGGTGTGCTAGAGAGGAGACCGGAACCAATCCCTGTTGCACCACCTGGTCTGGTTAACAATAGAGGGAATGACCCTAATGCGTTGTATGAAAGGTTCAGGAAGAGAGGACCGAAGGAATTCTTGGGGACTGAGGATCCAATGGCAGCAGATGATTGGCATGAGCACACAGAGAACATATTTGAGATCTTCACATGTACGGGTGTAGAACGAGTACAGCTTGCAGCCTCTATGTTCACGGGCTTAGCAAATATATGGTGGAAGACCATCAAGGTAGAATACAGGACAATGGCAAATGCAGAAGCTTGGGCTAACTTTAAGAGACAATTTGGGGAGAAATATGTACCTACACATGTTAAAAGGCAAAAGGCAGCAGAATTTCAGCAACTTGTGCAAGGGAACATGACAGTCCTCGAATACCTCACCAAATTCAAGAGATTGTCAAGGTATGCACTGGAGTTAGTAGACACGGAGGAGAAAAAGATAACCAAGTTCCTTGAGGGACTTCACCCGATTATTGAGAGGGATGCTACCAGGGTTGTACCACCCGTTACCTTCGAAGAAGCTGTCAAGAGAGCATACAAATTTGAGAACTTCCATAACAAGATCATCAAGAACCAAGGAAAGGGTCAAGGCCAGCAGCAGAACTATCACCAAAGAAACAATCAGAACAAAAGGCCAAGGCAAGAGCAGAATGCGCAGAATCCAGTGGCTTGTATCCACTGTGGAAAATATCATGGGAATGCCCAATGCCGTACTATCACAGGGGCATGTTTTAGATGTGGTTCGATGGATCACCAGATGAGGGATTGCCCGAGGCCAGAAAGGCAGAATAGACAGCAGCAAGGAGTGCAGCGTCAGGCACCACCTCAGAATGCGTTAGTAGTCCAGAATCAGGCAAGGCCACTACCGCAACAGGCACCATAACAGCAATATAGGCCACAGCAGCAACAACAGGCCCGTCGGCAAGGGCAGAATCAGAATCAGAATCATCGTCCTCAGAATCAGAACAGGAATGTACAGCAAGGCAGGCAACAACAAGGACAAAATAGGCCACAACAGAGGGCACAACTTTATGCTGTCAATAGAGCGGACGCAGAGGCGGAAGGCAATGTAGTAGAAGGTACACTTCTTGTCTGTGGTTTTGAGGCTAGGGTTTTGTTTGACCCTGGTTCTACTCACTCATTCCTATCTCCAAAATTTGCTGAGTCAATTGATATGCATGCTAGTGAGTTGAGTTTCATTTTGACTGTGACTACCCCTTTAGGTAAGGAAGTTGTTTGTAGGACTTTTTACCCTAGTTGTTTGGTCATGATAGGACAAGTAGAATTACCGGCAGATCTCATTTTATTAGAGATGCAGGATTTTGATGTCATCCTAGGGATGGATTGGTTAGCAGGATACCATGCTACTATGGATTGTTTCCATAAGACCTTAATTTTTAAGTTAGAGGAGACCCAAGCAGGGATGTTCTTTCAAGGAGAGAGGAGTAATTCTGGTGCAGGGTTTATTTCAGCATTGAAAGCTGATAAGCTTCTAAGAAGTGGTTGTGAGGGTTATTTGGCGTTTATCACGGAGGATAAACGGTCCCAAGGGGTGGAGGAGATCTGAATTATTTGTGAGTTTTCGGATGTTTTCCCGGAGGAGATACCAGGATTGCCACCCATTAGGGAGATAGACTTCACTATTGAGTTGTTACCGGGGACTGCCCCGATATCTATTGCACCTTACAGAATGGCTCCGGTAGAATTGGGAGAGTTGAAGATACAATTGCAGGAACTTTTGGACAAAGGTTTTGTGAGACCTAGTGTGTCACCGTGGGGAGCACCAGTTTTGTTTGTAAAAAAGAAAGATGGTTCTATGAGAATGAGCATTGATTATAGGAGATTGAACCAAGTGACCATAAAAAACAAGTATCCATTGCCAAGGATAGATGAATTGTTTGATCAGTTGCAAGGAGCTGCTTACTTTTTGAAGATTGATTTGAGGTCAGGCTACCATCAGTTGAGAGTTAGAGATTCAGATGTACCAAAAACAGCCTTTCGGACAAGATATGGACATTATGAGTTTCTAGTGATGCCATTTGGTTTGACTAATGCACCAGCAGTTTTCATGGCATTGATGAACAAAATATTTGTGGAGTATCTGGATCAGTTTACAGTGGTATTTATTGATGATATTTTGGTGTATTCCAAGACCGAAGAAGAGCACAAAGAACATCTGAGGATAGCACTTCAACTTTTGAGGGAGAACCAATTGTTTGCAAAGCTTAGTAAGTGTGAATTTTGGTTGGACCAAGTTACATTTTTGGGTCATATCATCTCGAAAGAAGGATTGTCAGTGGACCCGTCCAAGATTGAGGCAGTTATGAGTTGGGACAGACCGAAAAATGCATCAGAGATCAGGAGTTTTCTTGGATTGGCAGGGTATTATCGGAGGTTTGTGCAAGGATTTTCGTCGATTGCGTCACCTTTGACGAAGTTGACTAGGAAAAACACACCATATGTATGGACAGACAAGTGTGAGGCTAGTTTCCAAGAGCTGAAGAAGAGATTGACTACAGCTCCAGTCCTTACTTTGCCATCAGGGAGTGGCGGTTTCACCATTTTTACCGATGCTTCCAATGTTGGACTTGGATGCGTGTTAATGCAAGTTGGGAAGGTAGTTGCTTATGGATCTCGGCAGTTGAAAGATCATGAGAAAATCTATGCAACACATGACCTCGAGTTGGCAGCAGTCATTTTAGCTTTGAAGATGTGGAGACACTACCTCTATGGAGAGAAGTTTGAGGTTCACTCCGACCACCGTAGTCTACAGTACTTGTTTTCTCAGAAGGAGTTGAACATGAGGTAGAGAAGATGGATGGAATATATCAAGGACTATAATTTTCCGATCAAGTACCACCCGGGGAAAGCGAATGTAGTTGCAGATGCCTTGAGCAGAAAGTCAGTGAGCATGGCAAGTCTTCGAGGGACTTATGTGGTACAGCAGTTAGAAGAGTTGGGAGTAGATTTTCAGCCACTAAGAGAGGGTATCATGTTGGCAAACATGTCAGTGTCAGAGCCTTCTTTCATTCAGAAGATCAAAGAGAATCAGTTGCAAGACCCAGAGTTGGCTAAGATTTTTGAGCATTTAGCAGATCGTCTGGACTTTCGTGTTGTAGATGGAGTTTTGTACTACCGAGACCGGTTATGTGTGCCTAACTTGGAGGACTTTAGAAGTGATATCATGACCGAGGCTCACAATACTAAGTATTCCATACATCCGGGCAGTACGAAGATGTACCAGAACTTGAAGGGCAGATTTTGGTGGAATAACATGAAGAGAGAGATAGCAGCTTTCGTCTCTCGTTGTATGACATGTCAGCTGATCAAGGCAGAACATCAGAAGCCTCCAGGGTTACTACGGCCATTAGAGATTCCGGAATGGAAATGGGAGCACATTACTATGGACTTCATATCGGGTTTACCGAAGACTAGTAAGGGCAACGATGCTATTTGGGTCATAGTGGACCGTCTCACCAAGTCAGCTCATTTCCTACCAATGAAGACTGGGAAGAAGATGCATATGTTACCTTTGGCACAGTTGTTTGTCACAGAGATCGTCAGTCGTCATGGACAGCCAGTTTCCATCACATCCGATAGAGACAGTAGATTTGTCTCGAGATTTTGGAAGACACTACATGAGTCTATGGGTACGAAGTTACAGTTCAGCACAGCCTATCACCCACAGACCGATGGTCAGTCAGAGAGGACAATTCAGACACTTAAGGATATGCTCCGAGCTTGTGTGTTAGATTTCAAGACTCAGTGGGATGAAGCCTTACCGTTGTGTGAATTCGCTTACAATAATAGTTTCCACTCGAGTATTGGTATGGCGCCATTTGAGGCTTTGTATGGCAGAAGGTGTAGGACACCTGTTTGTTGGGAAGAAGTTGGCACTCGCAGTTTCCATGGACCGACCATTGTTAGTGAGACAAGTGACAAGGTCAAGTTGATCCAAGAACGTCTGAAAGTGGCTCAGAATAGATAGAAGAGTTATGCAGACTCTCACAGAAGGGATTTACAATTCAAAGAAGGAGATAAGGTTTTCTTAAAAGTGTCACCTACTCGTGGAACCTTGAGGTTTGGACAGAAGGGCAAATTGTCTAGGAGATACATTGGACCGTATGACATTGTGAGTAGGATTGGTGATGTGGCTTACAGATTAGCCTTACCACCTGAGCTTTCCGGCGTATACAATGTTTTCCATGTGTCTATGTTGAAGAAGTACGTTCCCGACAGATTACACATACTCCGTTATGAGCCGTTAGAAATCCGAGAAGATGCTACATATATTGAGAAGCCTAAACAGATCATTGACACCAAGGAACAAGAGTTGAGAACTCAGACTATTCAGTGGGTCAAAGTACTTTGGGAGAATCATGGACTGAAAGAAGCAACTTGGGAATTACGGGATCAAGTTCAGAAGAAGTACCCACATCTCCTACCGGAGGCGAGTTTTAATTTCCATTTGGAGGACCAAATGTCCTAAGGGGTGGAGATGTAAGACCCCGACCTGAGAGACCTCGATTAGAGTTAATTAAGTTGTGTTTTAGTTTTAAGTGTGTTTAGTGAGTTTTGATTAGTTTGGGATTAGAATAGCTTTTATTATAGCTTTGGGGAGTTTTGAGAGCTTTTTTACTTGTGGGACCCTTTGGGGGTTCTTGTTACGAATTGTGTGAGATTGGGGGTTTACCGATGATTTTTAAAAAAAAAAAATTTTGTTTTTAACCCATTGGACTTATCTTGTTAATCCCTACAACTTTCATGTTGACATCGTTTTCATTCGAGGAACCTAAACCCGACTTTTTACTAATTGAGGGCAAAATGGTCTTTTTACCCAAAATCTGGACACTGATTTCAATGTCCCCAAAACGTGCAAAATATATACTTTTTGGAAACTAGAAATTTTTCCGATCAACTTTGTCTTCTTCGTCGAATTCGTTTGAAGCCCCGAAAGCCATGTTTTTAGTCCGAGAAGTCTTTTAAGTTGTGGGCCCCATCCCCACTTGCTATATATAGAGAGCTTCTTCTTCATTTTCCCATTTCTGGCAAAAACCCTAGAGGAGAAGAGAAATCCCAGCCCTAAGGGTTTTCCCTTGTTCATCTTGCTTCCTTTCCCATAAATCCCCACAAGAACTTGGCTAGATCAAGAGATGGACCTTGCAATCTTCTTCCTCACTTCAAGATATCTCTATTGGTACCATTTATGAAGACATGCATCACCATTAGAGCTTCTTGTGAGCTCTCTCTACTTATTTGAACCACTTCTAGGTAAGTGATCCTTCCAAGCTTTTAGAATCTTGTTTGTTTAGCCCTAGGGAAGCTCCATTTCGTTTATTGGAAGATTTCGTTTTGCTTTACTTGGATTTTGATATTCTAGGGTTTGGATTTAGGGGTTTTGTGTAGATTTGGTATCTTGGCTTGGAGAGGTGTTGAAGCTTGATTTTCTTAGCATTGGGACCTAAGGCAAGTGGATGAATGGATTGATTTCATAATTGCATGTTTATAAAGATTTGAACTCTTATTCATTGCTTTCACCTAACTGATCTTATGAGTTTTCATGATTTTGGAAACATGCATAATGATAGGCTATTAATAGTTCTCTTGGAAAACATGTGTTTTATTGTCTTGCTTTTAGATCATTTATGGATTTTCATTTATGGAGATGTCTTGCATTGAATGAGGAGGAAGTGATGGAGAAATGAATGATTTATGGGAATGGTTGTTAGAGGAGTTGATGATGAATTGAATGGGTTGAAAGGAGGGTTTGAGACCCTCTATGGTGTGTATAAAAGGATGCCAAAGGAGGAGAAAAGGAAGGAACGAACTGTACTCAGAAAAATAGTTTCTGGACAGTTCGCTCGAGCGACCATGACACATCGCTCGAGCGAACCCGTCACAGAACCTCGTTGGCTCAAGCCAACCCTTTGATAGCTCGAGCCAACCTGATCCGAGCAGGTCCGCTCAAGCGAACCTTAAGTCCGCTCGAGCGAACCCCAGACAGAGAGCTGTTCGCCCGAGCGAACCTCCCAGTTCGCTCGAGCGAACTGCCTGTCTGTCATGGGTCAATGTCTAAGGGTTTGAAACTTTGTTTTTAGGCTTGGGGAGGTATCGTATGGAGCCCCAATGCCATGTAAGGACTTGTAAGGCGTTATATGAAGTCCGGAAGAAGGAGAAACCTCATTATGGAGATTCCATGAGGTTTTCTAGGTTGACCAATGTGTATGAGGACCCGGAATGTCCCTAACTCTTAAAGAGTACCAAATTACATCATGACCGACATACGGGACCCTATTCACACTGGTTCAATTCTAGGAACCTCAATGTTTATCCTGTAAATTTATGAGAAACTATTTGTATTCGATTTTCAACCAAACTCCTATTCTGGGATTTCGACCCACATGATATGACTAGACTGTTCCAAGAGTACTAGAAGAGATGTGTTTAGCTTTTGCTAACCTGCATATGTCGACTCGAGATGAATGTGTATTTGTGCCTCTTGGCACCCCGTTTCTTACTATGCATATGATTTGATTTATCGTATTTGACCTATGAGTCGGCACCACTGAGCTTGGACGACCTCGTCGGTTTGATCCACCGACTTGGGGCTCCTTCCCCTCCCGATAGTCAGCTGCAGTCTGGAACCCGCAATGTTTTACCCGGTTCGCTACCGTGATCCCGCAGAGTATATATATGTATATTATATTATCTTATCGTTGTCCCTCCTCACCTTGTTTGACTGAGATCAATGATCCCGTAGGGTATGTGCTCTCTTCACATTAGTGAGAGAGGATCTAGCTTTGTGTGGTTGCCACCTTGATAGTCCCGAATCCTTGTTACCCTACATGTTTTATTGCATATGTACCTTCTTTTAAATAATATATTATTCTTTTACGAAATTCATCATTTATATACAAGCTTTCTAACTCTTGCAAAATATCATTGTTTTATTATTGCTATATCCATTCACCCACCTGCCAGACCGTAGTATCTGATCCATTTACTTTGGTACTCAGGTCCCGAGCTTATTGCCATTGAGAAGGAGCCTGAGGAGGCGGTCGGTGAACCGCAGCGAGTGATTGAATGGCAAGCCGATGATGTCATTTAGACATTCGGCCTTGCCTTGAGAACGACGCATTTTGGGGAACTTGTGATAACTTTATTTTGGGTTTCATTTGGTTGTATGGTTTTTGTTGACTGTTATTTTGGGGCATTAATCAACTGATCTTTTGTAAATACACTTAACTTTAATTTTGGGGAAATATGCTTATGAACATTGCTCATTCTGATATCTTGTCATGTTAATCATAGATCAGTCTTATTTATGGGATGGAATAACATTATTATGATTTGCTACACGCTTCCGCAATCTTGAATATGTGTTTGATATGTTACATGTGAGATGATGTGTAAAGATAATCCTCACCGCGGAACCCTGTGGGAAATCACGTGCACGGATAAACATGTTCTTAACTCTGTGTGCGGTTTAGCCAAAGAGATGCACGTGGCGTGGCATCATTAGTGTCCCGATCCCGGATCTGGATCCTCTGACCCGGTCTGGGGTCGCGACAACCACCCTCTGGGCACCCACCTGTGAACTCCACCTAGACTACCCTAATCATTTCTTGGAAACCATCAATTAAGAAAAATCAAATCTAATTAATTGAAACCTAATTCTTTCCCAACCAAATATAAAGAGACACCCTTCATCAAAATACATCAACTTCTAATCAAATCCAACTTCGAATCAACCTAGAAACACAAAACCAACCCGAACCTCAAGACAGTGACTTGGGCACCACTCCTTGGGCGCCCAGTCAATCAATCCACCTAGGCACCATCCCTTGGGCGCCTACCCTACCCATTCCTTAGGAAACCATTAAACCTAATTAATTAAAACCTAATTCATCCCCAATTGAACACACGAATAAACACTTTCCATCAAATACACAGTCCGATCAATTCAAGTTTGAGTTGACCTAAGAATCACAAAACCTAACCAAACCATAAAACACATCCATCTGGGCACCACTCCCCTGGCGCCTATCCTACCAATTCACTTGGGCGCCCAGCTTACTCTTTTTCGGAAAAGCCCCAAATTCACAACTTATCTTAATTAATTAAAATTCCAAACCAATCACAATCAACATAACAAAACACTTTTAAACATAAAACACTGAAATCTTAATCGATTCGGACTTAATACCCAAAACCTTTTGGAACCGATCAAACCATAAAGATTCCACCTAGGCACCAATCCCTTGGCGCCCATCCTGCCATATCCACCTAGGCACCACTCCCTGGGCGCCTAGTTTATCAATCCACCTGGGCACCACTCCTTGGGCACCCAGCTTATCAATCCACTTAGGCACCACTCCCTGGGCGCCTATCCTATCAATCCACCTGGGCACCACTCCTTGGGCTCCCAACCTACACTCCAACTAAATTAAAAACAAATAATTAACACCTTACAACTTAAACTAATTAAGACCATAACCTAAATCAATCCCCGGACCCAAGGACCAGTAAGTAACTCCCATCCAGAATAGTTGTAAACCACAGGCAATCCATCTAGGCACCACTCCTTGGGCGCCCATCCTGCTAGATTCACCTGGGCACCACTCCCTGGGCGCCCATCCTGCCAATTCACCTAGGCGCCACCCCTTTGGTGCCTATCCTTCCACTTGCACTAAAACACGAATTCTTGATTTTGGTTCAAAATCCAGATCAGTATCACTCTGACATTGGAACATCAGAGACATTAAAACATTTCTCAGACTAAAACATAGCCCTTAAAACCCCCAGAATCCCGAAAAGAGATCGAAAAGTATGAAAAGCATAAACTGTCAGGATAGGCTCCACTCCCTGGGCATCTACCCTATTTTAATCTTGAATTGTGATTTTCGACTACTTTTTGGAATTCTGATTTAAATTGAAAATAACAGAATTTTTAAAAAATTTAAAAACACATTAGTCAGAACCATAAAACACCCTCAACCATTCTCAATCATAACCACAACTCAAAACAAATAGAATCAATTAAGATCTTACCCAACAAACCCAATGAGACCCAAATTAATGTGACAGGACAACCGTCGTGTGTTGCCGGCATCACATTAGACGAGAGGAAGAACCCACCCACTTATTTTCTCCCCACATTTCTTCGGCTTTCGTCGAAGAACGGTGTTACGGCCGTATTCGTAGCTGGCGATCGTGATCCATTGATTTTGAGGGTAGTCGGAATCCTCATTTTCGATGTAAAATTTAAATAGCATATATAGATGAATAGAGATTTCCCCACGCAAAATGCTCCTTTCTTTCTTTTGGGGCGGGGGGGGCGGGGGTCGAAATTCACATTCGACAGCCTAGCGATCGTGATGGGACTCTCCTTTTGTTTTCCTGTCATTTATTTGGGTCTTTTTGGGGTTTTATTCTAGGACACGAACATCCAATCAATGATCAGATGCCCGTGTCCCATTCAGTTTAGGGTTGTTATGAGTCTAGTCCGAAATTAAACCAAAGGTTCGAATGCACCGTCCACTAAGCTTTCCCCCATTACATCATAAGAAACAAACTTGCACCAACACTCACTACAAAACAACATAAAACGTGCTCTTCTCATCCCCTATTTCTCTCTATTCTCATCTAAATACTTCTTCACAAATGGAGGGTTACACGTTCAGGATGCCCGACTTTCAACCCCTCTCTCCCCCACTATTGCTCACCACCACTAGCGGGTCACACCAAGCCCCGCAGAGTATAGAATCCTCTAGAGTATTAGATGGATCCTCAGCAACATCAAGCCATGACCCACAACAGATGAGA
The DNA here is from genome assembly GCA_012931725.1 of Litsea cubeba. Classification (NCBI taxonomy): domain Eukaryota; kingdom Viridiplantae; phylum Streptophyta; class Magnoliopsida; order Laurales; family Lauraceae; genus Litsea; species Litsea cubeba. Next base: position 149,437 of record WHSA01000370.1, read on the forward strand.
CGATCCCTCTTCGAAGGAGGCCCCCTGCCAGTCAATACCATTACAATGGGAAGGAATCAGTCTAACACATCCACCCCATCTCATTCATCAGGGGAGAATCAACTCTCCTCACATTCAGGGGTAACTTACGTAGACTTAGTCAGTCCTACCGGCCAAATTATGAGGTATAGAGTTCATAATAATGATTTGTCGAGAGATTACTCTCTCCGCGCGACTGATCCCGTTGTCTCGCAAGTTACACCCTATTCTTCCCTGATTAGTCAGACCGAGCCGATTACATCTTCTATCCCACAGTACGGGATGCCTACGGATACGCCAATCACCACACCAGTTAGAGTCGTCGCACCATTCCGGACTCTCGCGACAAATGAGAATACGTATCATCAGACAAGTCATAGTCCAGTAAACATGGGTCAGTTGACGGCGTCCAACACCTCATACCATAATCCCTTGACTCATATAGGAACGCCAGATGTCTACCGACAACATGAGGTAACCCGACCCCAATTCCAGGTGATGACTCCTTCGCCAATCAATCAGGCAGGTTATAATCCTTTGACGGCTAGCACTGATATATTATACCCCCAGCCGATTCAATATGAGAGGACCCCTCCCATCTATCAAAATCAGACAGCCCCGATCTACAAAATACCTAACTCAGACCAGAGTCCCCCAGTCCAGAACGCGCAAGTTGTCAATCCCACAGGCGTTAGAAATCCTTATCAAACATATCAAGCTAACGAACCGTGCTATCAGCAGGTGTATCAGCCACCCGCTTTAAGTCCAATGGTTGACCCATACAGAGGACAGTCGGTCGCTCACGGAGGAACTCAGTTGAGCCAAGGCTATCAACCTATCCCGTAATCACATTTCCAAGACTAGCTCCAAGAGCCAACTTACGCCCCTGTTCCATTAGAACCACAAGGAGGATACTGGCCACAGATGATTCAATACCTAGATCCTCTAGCGTTCAAAGAACTGCAGAAAAATGTAGAAGAGCTTAAAAATGAGATCAAGAAAAGGTCCTCGAGCTCGATTGGAAGAAAGCTAGGATTCTACGATTTTACTAAAAAGTAAGAAAAAGAGAGGTCGCCTTTCCCTATTAGAGCTCCTAAGTTCATACCTTACGATGAGACAACTGACCCTCAGCACCACCGAGTCTCATTTTGCAACAAGTGCCATGCCATCGCTGACAATGACTCCATGCTCATAAATTATTTTCAGGAATCATTAACGGGGGATGCATTAACTTGGTATACGTCTGTATCTTCCCATGAGATTAATACCTTCGAGGATGTAGTAGAGAAATTTCTAGCACGATATCAGCACCTAACTAAAAACAAACCCCTGTGGCATGACTTAGCGAACCTCAAACAAAAGAACAATGAGGATTATGAGGAATTCACGATGAGATGGCAAAATCAATTTGCGCGATCAAACTGCAACATGCAAGAAGAAGAAAAAGTGAGGATGGCCATATCAAATATGAAAGATCCGATGAGAGCCTTAATGACGATCGGAGAAGTCGTTAGTTGGAGTGGCCTATACCGTAGGTTGTCCAGGATGAAACAAAATTTAGACGAAGGAGTATTGAACACCATCATTGACCATAAGAAAAACACGTGTAGAGTAGGCACAACTACCCAACCGGAAAGCCGCACAACCCCTAAAGTGAGCTCGAATCAAGAAGAGGTCTACCGACCATACCAATAACGCAACAGTGTTAGCTTTGATCAACACCAGAATCAAGGGCAAAGTGGCAATCCCAATTTCCAAGGTGGTAACCCGAATTATCAGAGGAACAACCATAATTATCAGCAGAACAATAAAAATTACCGAAATCCTCTAAGAAACAACCAAGGTTATGACCAACCAGCAAGGAATCAAGGACCCCTGGTGAATCAAAACTAGAATCCTAATCCTATACAACCGATTCCGAATTCGATAGTTCCGCCACAAAATCAGAACACAAATCCTCAACCCAGCTATGGTGCCATCCCCTTCAATTATAGAGACAATAATGGCAACCAAAATAACCCGAACAATGAGAATAGAAGAAGATTCGGAGCCAAAAGGGCGAACTACCCATCCCTTCCACAACCTTGGACCGCTGTCTTCTGGTCTCTCTTAAACCAGAATGCCTCCAACTCCCTCCGGAACGACCACAAGCCTGGTCGGAACACCTAGATAAAACCAAGTTTTGTGCCTACCATAGGATGTCAGGGCATGACCTCACCCAATGCTACACAGTTAGAGACTTAATCTATGATCTCAATGACGAAGGCATAATCGATTGGAGCAATATCAGGCCGATGGGCGCGAACGACCCGCGGAACGCCCCTCCTAATAAAAATGCAACCCCCAATCCAGTGCAAAATGTTCCTAACATGCAAATCTATACCAACCCGCTGCCTCAACATGGACCATCAACCTCTGGACAAAGCCCACAGACTCAATTGATAAACATCGCCATGATAGGGCACCGATGTGTTGATGCCCCGGCCCAAGGGAACATAAACCATAGCCAACCATGCCACGATGAACTCTTTGAGGAAGATGACTATCGAAAATACGTCACGCCATGGGATGGGAAAACCAAATTCAAAATCTTCAATTCTGGAATGGGCGCGATCGTTGATTCTCCTAACCTTTACAAGGTGAACTTTGATGAGCTAGACGACCAAGAACTAGACGACCAAGAACCACCGATCCTTACAAATTCCCAACTAGATCCTCACCTAGATACAAACGCGCCTCATGCTCACCTCCGATCTGGATGGATCCATCCTCCCCGGCTACCTCCTCACCTTATTGCTCTAAACTTAGATTCTCATAATCCCAACACTCAGGTCGAGGAGACAGTTGATGAAAGAGCTTATACTTCGATAGAAACGGGGATAGAGTATGACCTCTTGGGACACCTCACAAAGATCCCAGCTAAGGTATCCATCCTCGATTTGATTAAAACCTCACCCAAACATCAGCAACAATTACTTGAGGCTATTACACGCTTGCAAGTCCTTATAGGCATAACCCCCAAAGAGTTGGGAATTACCATCGTAGCCTTAGCCCTTGGAGCTCTCTTCCCTGCCGTCACTTTTACCGAACAGGAACTAAAAGAAATACCACCTGAAGCGAGGACATCTCCCCTACATTTAACGATTAAGATAGCAGGAAAGGAAATGTCAGGAGCCTTGGTCGACACCGGCACGTCACTGAACATATGCCCCTTGAAAACCTACAAAGCTTTAGGATTCGCAATAAAGGACCTAACTCCAGCCCCTATGGTTGTAACCGATTATGACGGGAATAAGAAAACAGTATGTGGAAAAATTATGCTATTGGTGCAAGTGGGCCCGATCTCGATGCCAAAAGAATTTTATATCATGGATATCCCCGCCACTTTCAACTTAATCTTGGGACGTCGATGGTTGAACCATATAAACGCTGTCATGTCAAGCAGACACCAATGTGTCAAATTCCCTTACTTAGGCAAGATCATGAACATGATGGGGGACCCGCCTGTCATTGAACCAGAGGAACGTCAGATACTCCCAACCCTACAACCCTCTCTTATGACGCCAGAGATCAAAATTCATGGATACAAGGCTGACTCTCTCATCTCCTTAATGGACATGAACCCCATGCAAAATACATTCTCTGAATTATCTTCCTTGCAAAGCCCAACAACAAACAACGAAAGTCAAGCCCGAGGATGGACTCTAATGAAGAAGATGGGATATCAACCCGGGTTTGGGCTAGGAAAGAACGGAGAAGGTATTATCGATCCTTACATACCATATCCTAGAGCAAGAGCGGAAGGATTAGGTTACGATACGCATGGTAATATGAGGTATAAACGAGAGGACTGGGCCTTAGATGAACACTTTGTAAGACACAATAAAACCTTAGATCCCAACACACCATCGACTAAGGAGGGATGCTACAATTTGGATCCAAATGACAAAGGCAAGGCCATTTTAGTAGAAAATTAGGAAGACTCTGTGTCATCCGAAAGCGAAACTTATGAGGAAATTTTCGGCACTTGGAGAGAGCTCCATTCACCAAAAAAAGTGGACAATGCAGACCACACCATTGATCTAGGGTTCCATATCCTATCATGTAACATGCCGACTGTGAGCAAGCTGACTCATTTACCAAAAAAAAAAACATAGATTGCCAAACTCCAAGAGAGTCGCGAAACATGGGAAATTGAAGACCCTACTAGTGAAGAAGTGGTATATTGGCCCATTGCCTGGCGCCATTGGCGAGGAGACCCCTCTCAAGAAGACCGTGAAATATGGGAAACCAGTGACCTCGATGATCACGAAGTGGTATACCGCCCCACTGCCTGGCCACTCCAGCGGGGAGGATCCTCCTCGGTAGATGGCCCATCTCAACCCCACCTGTACCATATCATTCCAAAAATCCCAAAAAATCAGAAAACCCCAAAAACCCAAAAAAAAAATAGAAAATAGAAAACCCAAAAACATAGGAACCGTAGTGGTAGAAGATTTTGGTCATCATCAACATATGGGCAATCTAAGGCGATGGAAATTACCCCAGGTAGAGCAGTCTCGACTAGAGGAAATTATGGCCAACATTGATAAGTTTGAAAGAACATGCTATACAGATCTGAAAGTCTCATACCAAGAGACGTCCATGGCTGATTTGTAACAAAATAGATTTTATAAAATCTGATCTGGGCAGCGCAGATCAGCCATATAAATCGCGTAAAAACTCCATGGTTTCATGATCAACAATTGTATAAACAAAGGAGATATAAGAAGACTATTAACTTGATGATATGAAGACTTCAAATATCTGAAATTAAAGATCTGAGAGGGCTGATATCAGATCTGCAATCAGCAAAACAAGTTGCTGTAATTTTCTGCAGCAGCTATGCAATCAGTCTTCTCCTCTATTCCACTTCCAAATCTGATTGGCTAAGATTGTGGGATCTAAATATGGATTTCTTGAAGGGTTTTTCTGAACTATAATGTATGGAAAAAACCAGACCTAATGCTCACTTCAAGGAGGAAGAAGAAGAAGCCTGGGCGTGTCTTCTTTTTTTTTTTGGGTGTGGACGGCCAAGGGAATACATATCCCTTTTTATAATTGCAAACCTAGGGATTTCTTTCCCTTAAAACTTTTCCTACTAATCCTCTTGGATGCCCCAAAAGGAAATACAATGCTAAGATTTATTTCCTTCTAAGTTCTCTCCAATTAGATAAGGAAAATAAAAGGAACATCCCATAAACTTAGCAATTAGTTACCTTAGGTGTGCAACACCTACTAACTTTTAGTTTCTAAAATAAAAAGGAAACTTTATTATAGGAATTCTTATCCAAAGATGAGTCCAACCTTTCCAAGTAAAGAACCTACTCAAAGTTGGAAACCTCACACAAGGAATTCCCATTATGGCCGACCCACATGATAATTAATCACACCATGGCCCACAAGATAATTAATCACACCATGGCCCACAAGACAATAATTTAGCTAGAGTTAAATTCACGTATGCCATCAAAGGCCTATTTGAATTTAAACTCAAAATTACTTTTCCACTAAAATAATTCAACCACATATTATCTAAACAAATTCGGAAACCATGCCAATATAGGAAAGTGGCTAGAGGAGGGACCAAAAGACATAATGTCCCAAAATGACCAAAATGTCCATGCTAAACCCATAGCAACATTAAGACCATTTTAACCTTAACTCATTCCACTAAAGAGTTATGGGAGACAAATATTTAAATATGATTTTAAGCTAGTCAGAAAGTGACTGTCGTCTTCGACCTACTAAGTGAAATGACCAAAATGCCCCTCTATGTAACATCCATAATCAAGTCAGGTTATCAAATGCACTATCAACCTTCTCGATTACATCTCAACCTTAGAACTTCATATCCTTGACTTAATCATCATCCGGATATCATTGTCTTGGTCCAGGGAGCGACCCACAAGTTCAATATCCATATGGAACATCCATATACTAAGATCTTAGATTTTTATGATTAATCAGATAATTCTAAGGGGACGATCACTCCATCACTAGATGGCATAGATTCTTTATTGCATCTGCACGTCCCAACTAATCAAGCCCGAGCACCCAAAACACAGAGCTGTTGACCCATGTGAAGGATCTCACCCATAGTGAATTAAAGCACAAGAACTCGACTTCATCAGTTCATCCACAAATGCTCAAGATTAAGAGCACTGGTCACTCAGTAGCATGAGGTGACTCGATCTCTCTCAGTGATAGTACTATTTTAGAGATCACACCTACAATGGTCCTGTTCAATGCATGACATATGCACTAATGAGATAAATCCGGGAAAGGCCTCCCGTGACTTAGGTAAGTCACCCTGAATACAGGAGAGTATCTCACTATAACTTACACAAGATGAAGTGCCTAACTCCATCTCTTAGTTATGAACAAATTTATTGTTTCCAGTGTCCATGAGTCAGACCTATCTGTGTGTAGCCACTACACACCTAATTCATTTACTAGAAACAATGGGCCTTACACAACCATACATATATACATGTTTAAAGAGAAAAGAGTCATTCCATTAAATAACCAGTAAATATCCAGTGACAAAAGATGAGAGTGCAGCTAGTGGGCTTTAGGGCATACACCAATCCCAACAAAGTTAGGCTGCGAATCTCGACCTGTTGTTTCAGAACCTGAAACCTCCGCGCAACATGCGACCATCAATGATGGAATGGGTGTTTACGAATTAGTGGACGCTGAAGAAGGGGATAATGAAGTTTCTGAGGAATTTAGGAGAGTCGTCAAGAAGTTTGATGAAGAGACACATGCAGCTGCTGAGAAGACAAAAGAGATAAACCTGGGAACAGAGGAGAGGCCCAAGCAGGTTTAAATCAGTGCATGCCTAGAACCTAATGAAGAAAGTGAAATCCTTGAGGTCTTAAGGGAATATCAAGACGTTTTTGCATCAAATTATAACGACATGCCTGGACTTACACCCGACCTAGTAGAGCATCGGATCCCACTAGAAGATGAGGCTAGACCCGTCAAGCAAAAGTTGAGAAGGATGCTCCCCGACTTTGCCCTGAAAGTAAAGGAGGAGGTTGACAAACTCCACCAAGCTCAATTCATCAGGGTCGTGTTGTGTCCTCAATGGGTTGCCAATATAGTCCCGGTAAAGAAGAAAGACGGATGTGTCCGAGTCTGTATCGATTTTCGAAACTTGAACAAGGCATCTCCCAAAGACGATTTCCCTTTACCTCACATCGACCTTGTTGATAATACCGCAGGATACGCCATGCTCTCATTCATGGATGGTTACTCAGGGTACAACCAAATCAGGCTGTCACCGGAAGATCAGGAGAAAACCTCATTCACTATGCCCTAGGGAACTTACTGTTACGTTGTTATGCCTTTTGGCCTAAAGAATGCCGGTGCCACTTATCAAAGAGCCATGATGGCGATATTCCACGATATGATACACGATTGTGTGGAGGTTTACGTAGGTGACATTCTAATCAAATCCAAAACCCGTGAGGACCATGTTGTGGCTCACGGAAGAGTACTTCAACGATCTAGGGACACCCAGCTGAAGATGAATCCAAAGAAATGCATTTTTGGAGTATCCTCCGGCAAACTCCTGGGCTTTATGGTAAGCAATCGGGGAATTGAAGTTGATCCTTCTAAGTTGAAGGCTATCCTTGAAATGCCACCCCCGAAGAACCTCAAAGAATTGAGAGGCCTCATAGGGCGGTTATAATTCATCAGAAGATTCATTTCACAGCATTCGCAAAGATGCGAACCATTCTACAAACTGCTAAAAGGAGGCATGGATACCACTAGGACGATAACTGCAAAAAGGCATTTGAAGATCTAGAGAAATATCTATTGAGTCCTCCCGTTCTGAAGCCCCCTACCAGAGACAGGCCCCTCATTTTGTATGTATCAGTGACAGAATCTGCAATAGGCGTGGTCCTAGGTCAACATGATGAGACCGGCCGAAAGGAGAACACAGTCTATTACCTGAGCAAATCTCTCTTACCCTATGAAAGGAAATACTCCCCAATGGAAAGAATATGTTTAGCCGTAGTTTGGGCTGCTCAAAAATTGAGACACTACTTTCTAGCCCATCAGGCCAAACTTTTAGCCAGGATGGACCCTTTGAAGTACATTTTCTAGAAACCCGTCACTTCGGGAAGAATCGCGCGATGGCAAATGCTCTTGGCCGAATTCGACATAACCTATGTTACCCAGAAGTCCGTAAAAGGACAAGCGATTGCTGAGCATCTGGCACACCTCCCTCTGGCCCAGTAAGAGCAAGTCAGAACTGATTTCCCCGACGAAAGCATTGTGCTTGCAAGCATTGAAGAGGCCAAGGATGATGATTTATGGACCATGTACTTTGATGGAGCTTTAAACCAAAATGGAAAAGGAGTCGGAGTAGTGCTATTATGCCCGGAAGGAGTTGTCATCCCGAAGGCCTACAAGATCGGATTCCCAGCGACCAATAATACGATGGAATACGAAGCTTTACTAGTAGGACAGAGAGAAGCCCAAGCCCTAGGAGTTGAGAAAATGAGAGTCTTCGGTCCAAAGTTGTCATTTCCCAAGTAGCCGGGGAATGGAAGGTTAGTGCCCCTAAACTTACACATTACCACGAGAAAGCGAAAGAACTAATGTCTGACTTCAAGAAGATTTCCTTTCTCTACATCCCTCGAGCCTTGAACCGACTGGCTGACTCATTAGCATTCTTAGCTTCGATCATAGAGATGTCCGACGACAAAGATTCTGAAGAGTTCCTTATTAGAAGGCTAGACTCTCCATCCGTCAAACCAATAGACCTGACCAGAGGGGACCCTGCCGAAGTTCTGCCGAAAGTTCCAAAAGAAAAGAGTAAGAAAGCCAAGGCCAAAGAGTCCGATCAGGAGAAAGATTCTAAGCCCGAAGAAGGAGTCTTAGCTCGCATACAGCATGACGATGACCTGTTGGACGATCACCCGTGGTACTATGATATCTGGAATTACCTACATGATGGCTACATCCCTGAGTATACCACTCGATCAGATAAAAAGAGCATTGAAAGAAATGGTTCAGAGATATGTCATAGTCGCAGGACTATTGTACCGTAGATCGTTCAGTGGAATTCTCTTACGATGCGTAACCACAAAAGAAGGGCAAGAGATAATTGAAGAAGCACATTCAGGAGAGTGTGGAGGACACATCAATGGCCAAATGTTAGCTAAGAAAATCATCTGTTTAGGTTACTATTGGTCATCCCTAGAGTCAGATTCAGTCCATTATCTTAGAAGATGCAAGGAATGTCAACTGCATGCTGACCTAATCCATGCCCCCGCATCATCCCTTCACCCTACCATAGCTCTATGGCCTTTTTCGACTTGGGCCTTTGATATCATAGGACCCCTGGCCCCTACCTTAGAGAACACACAAAATAAAGCATTCATATTGATAGCCACATAATATTACACTAAATGGACAGAAGCAGAGGCATATGTTAATATTAAGGCTACCACTATAGTCAAATTCATTAAAAAGAATATAATAGCTAGGTTTGGCATCCCTAAAGCATTCATAACAGACAATGGCCCACAGTTTATATCCCAACAAATGAATGAGTTGTGCACAAAATATGATATAGAACTGCATCATTCAACCCCATATTTTCCCCAAGCAAATGGTCAATCCGAAGCAACCAACAAGACCTTACTAAAGATCATCAAGAAGACTGTGCAAACTGCCAAAGGTAGTGATTGGCCAGACCGTCTGGTCGAAGCGTGGTGGGCGTACCGGACTTCTATAAGAACTCTTACAGGAGAAACCACATACTCTTTGACTTACGGAATGGAAGCAGTCCTTCCACTCGAAGTTCTTCATCCATCTCTGCGCGTCCAGCTAAATGAAGATATAACAGAAGACCAGATGAGAGAAGCATTGCTACTTCAGCTAGAGCTACTCGACGAGAAAAGAATGAAAGCAGCAGAGCATGCACAAGTATACCGGAAGCGAATTGCCAGAGCCTACGACAAACATGCCAAACAAAGAAAATTCAAGATTGGCGACTTTGTGCTAAAGCGCATCACTCCATCCCAGCTTCCGCATCCTAGAGGTAAGTTACGACCCAATTGGGAAGGCCCTTATGTAATTAATGAAGTATATCCTGGAAATGCATATAGACTAGTGAATGCAAAAGGGGAAGAGCTCCCCGATCCATGGAATGCTATGTACCTGAAAAGGTACATAGTATGACCCCTCCCTATTTCTTACGGAATATGACCCTCCTTGCTCCTTGACGTAGTTGTAAAAATCCCGTATGAGGACCGAAGAGATGCACTCTGATCAAGCTTGGAACTCGAACAAACATCAACAATAAAAAATACACAAAATGGTGAGTCTGCCCCCACACAAATTCCTCACGATTAAACCCATCCAATGTGATGGTTTGTAGGTAAGTTTGCCCATGTCATGAAAGCTTTTTGATCGTATGTCACAAAAAAAAGAGAGGGTGTTTAGTTAGAATTAGTCTTGAAAAAAAATAAAAAAGTTTCGCGACTAGTTTGGGTTCGTAGCCTTTTTAACCCGAGCCAGGAAGCCCGTAGGGGTATTTACATACCTAATGCCCTAAAACCATCTGGTTTGGGAGTCATTGGCTTAATGCTCATTACATGGGTTAATTAGAAAGCTTAAGGGACCTAGACATTGCACAGTCAGATGCTTAAAAAAAAAGTAATTAGTTAGAAGTCTTGAAAAAGAATAAAAGTTTTGTGACTAGTTTGGGTTCGTAGCTGTTGACACCAAAAATGTCACCTTGCTTCTTCAAGCTCCAAAAGGCTACATGAAGTCGCAACCTGCCATAAATAGGAAATGCTACTTCCAAAAAATCGAATCTTGTCAGAATCAAACAAAAACTGCAAGATCCTTCAAGACAGCCAAAAGAGGAGTACACAAGAAGTTTCGGGCCATTTCAAAATCATTTGGCCTAACTTCGCTTCTCGGCACTGAAAAGGAGCTCCCGGCGGTGAAAGCATCGGAGACACCAAATCTTCGATCAGAGCCGATGGATGGTCTCAAAATACATCCAAAAGGCTCACGTCAAGTTCCGAGTCAAACCGACAACGTTTGACCCTACATCAACCCTCGAATAGCTAAATCAAGCCTCTCGGCGAGAGAACCACCGAGGCCATCACTCATCAGATAGAGCACATGGACGGCTTCAAAATGCTTACAAAGGGTTACACGTTAAATTTCAGGTCATTTCGACAACATTTGACCAGACTTTGACGCTCGAAAGCCAAATCGGGCCTCTCGGCGGTGAACTCCCGGGACCGTGGTTTCCAAGACAGAGCCTATGGATCATCTTAAAATGACTCCAATAGGTTTCCTGTCAAATTTCAAGTCAATCGGACATCGGTTGACCGCACATTAAGCCGCGACGTCTTCATCGCGACAAAAGCAAGTCTACTAGTGATAGGACCCCAAACGGCTTCAAAACTCAAAAAAGCATATGGTGGTCTTATTTATTGCTCAGGAGGCTTCACACCAAATTTTAGGTCATTCCGACATCGTTTGACCCTGTTTCAGCTTCTGACGGAAAATCGGCAGCTCTGCGCGACAAAGTCTTCGGCTTTCTCAGAAAATTGGAAACTTTACAAAATAAAATGCGAGGATTCTCATTAGGTTTTCTACAGGAAATCAGGCCAATAAATGATAAAAAATGTCAAGGAAAAATACAGAAGAAAAAAGAATCGAAAAACAGCAAAAACGGACACAAAACGGTACAAAAGGGGGGAAAACCCCCCAAGGTCGCCGGCGGCCCTGGAGCTCGGGATCGCCGGGAGGGCCCCGGAAACTCCGTTTTTCGCCATTTCTTCGCCATTCGAAGCGTCCGACTCCTCTGATTTTCCAAAATTCATACTTTTGAGATACCAAATCCTCTGACATCCGTCAAAAACATGGGTCAATCATCAAGAGTATCGAAATCAAAATTGATCGCCAACAAGTCAACCAAAAAAAAGTGTGCTTTCTACCCGACCGATCGAGAAATCGACAGGACAGATGGCACCGACCCGCTGTTGGCAACCAATACCTGAAGTTACATGGTCATCTGATGCCGATCTACATGAAGATCCATCATTGATCATCACCAGGAATCCAAAAGACGCGGCACGGCCCGCGACTCTTCACTGCTCGGCGACCACTTAATGCGATTAATTGACTAGCTTTATTACAGTCATTAATCCATTTCTTTGGATGGCCCAATCAGAAGCAAGCATCCGGGAGTTACAAGTCAAGAGATTTATGACATTTGAACCATGAAACTCCTCCCATCATGGCGATTAAAGGCGATTAAATGCCCTCAATCTCCTCCGGCCAATCAGAAGCCAAGAAAAAGGAGTTACAAAATAAAAGAATTAAATCCTGTAACTCCTCCCATTATGCGGCTTAATGACAATAAAAAGCCCATAAACCCTCCTAAATGGCTACTAAAAAGCCTATAAATAGGAGAGCACTCCAAGAAGAAAAAAGAAACACAGCAGAGAAAACACTCAACAGACTACAGAAAATCCAGAAACTCAGACAGAAAAAGGCATCAAAAAGAGAAAACTCAGCGGAAATCCTATACCGACCGCCGCTACAAGGTGACAAAAGTCCCTTGGGGGGGTACCCCCCCACAAGGTCCTTGCCTTCTCATTCTGCCTCCAATGGCTTAGATGTGGCTTTTCAGCCCGTCTACTTAGTTTTTTATTGGACATAGGACCTCCATTTGGTCTTTGTCCTCTAAAAACCTGAGGTTATAGCCAAGCCAAGCGAATCAATAGCATCCTCTGTTCTCATCTGCATGGATGATGGCGAAGTCCACATATGGCTTGCGACCGTCAATCTGAACGGGTCCCCCACAATCTCCTGAGAAGTTAGATCCTCATTTTCTTGCTTTTCATTGTAGTTGTATTTTTTCAAAAGAGACAAAAATCACAACTCTTGTCCTTCATTATTGATAAGGATGTAAATCGGCTATAAATGCCAAAATCGGCTATAAATGCAAAAATGGCTATAAACGCCAAAATCGGCTATAAATGCCAAAAAATCGCCTTTCACGGCAAATCAAGAAATGTCTCTTTTCTTAAATATATGTGCAATGGAAACTTGAAAGAAGTTGATTTCCTTTTACTTGCGAAGGTTGATCTCCGGATCACCACGGCAATTCAAGTAAAATAGAAAATCTGGCACACCCACACAAAAAAATGTTGATGCACGCCTCTGCCCCCCTCTGTTATGAAGGGTCGGACCCAATGGACTCCCACGTCCTCCGACCTGGTAGAACCGAGCGGGCAGAATGCGCCGGTCCATCAAGCTGGCACACCCGTGGTGGACTCGTTCATTTGAGAACACGATGCTAGAAATGAAATATTTGCATATCATATCTATTGCTCTATGCTTATACTTCTTTTCTTGATTCCTTGGCTACTTTCTAATTGGTGGCCTATGTTGGATTCCACATCTAAAAAAAATGAGATGAGATTTTTGGAAATTTCTAATTCTTTGAATTTATTTCCACTCTTTCTCTTTTCAAAAAAAAAATCAGATTTTTCATTTTGGATTCAAAATTGATAAACCTTGATCCTTTCCTATCGTTCATCGTGCTTGCAGAAATGTTGAGCCTGTTCGACTAAGGTTTTGGGCCATCGTTTCTCTTCGATGAGTTCATTAAAGATCTAAAAAAAAAAACAAAAAATTAGTTTTTTCATTTTGGATTCAAAATTGAGAAACCTTGATCCTTTCCTATCGTTCATCGTGCTTGCAGAAATGTTGAGCCTGTTCGACTAAGGTTTTGGGCCATCGTTTCTCTTCGATGTGTTCATTAAAGATAAAAAAAAAAACAAAAATCAGATGTTCTCATTTTGGATTCAAAATTGAGAAACCTTGATCCTTTCCTATCGTTCATCGTGCTTGCAGAAATGTTGAGCCTGTTTGACTAAGGTTTTGGGCCATCGCTTCTCTTCGATGAGTTCATTAAAGATAAAAAAAAATCAGATTTTCTCATTTTGGATTCAAAATTGAGAAACCTTGATCCTTTCCTATCGTTCATCATGCTTGCAGAAAT
>WHSA01001010.1:0-192514 GCA_012931725.1 Litsea cubeba
TGTAAGCGGGATTCAACCTATTCAGAAATCTGTTTTATATTTTTCTCTTCTGTATCAATCAGGTCCTTGGCATATTTTGACAGCTTCGTAAAGAGATGAAACATTACGCTTGTCACAGTCATCTGTCATTGCTTCAAATTCAAGAGTTCTGATTCCTTCTCTATCTAACATGGTCAGGAACAAAATTTCTTTCGAATTGTTTCCTAAAAGTATCCCAAAGTGTGGCTGCAGGTGTTTCAATATTGCACCCTTCACCACCCTTCCACCATTCTTGTGTTACATCCCGTAGCATTAAAGAAGCAAGCAAAACTTTTTGCTTTGGGGTACAAACTATTATTTCGAACACAACTTCAATGTGTTCAATCTATTTATGAGCTACTAAGGCATCTTCCTTTCCTTGAAATTCTGTAGCTCCTCTCTTCCGAAACTGTTCATAAAGAACATTCGGATCTTTCTCTTTGCTTGTACCACCACTTGAGTAGTCACCTGAGGTTGTGGGCTAACTTGGTGGTACAGGTGGAGCTTGCAGCCGAGCTTGCAGTTGTGCTTGTACTTGTAACATAGCAGTGATCTGGGTTTGCATATTTAACTGCGCTTCACGGCTTTTAGCCATCTGCTCACTATTCCGAACTAGTAGCTCCATAAGTGCAGTGAACCTAGCATCACTATCATTCGGGGTAGGAGGTGTAGGAATAGGACCTTCATTCCCACTGACAGTATGATCAGGGTTGTCATTCCCATTGCCACCACTTCCAGAACCAGATGCCATTCTGAAAAGCATATAGGAAGATAAGATATGTATATCTATAACTTCCATCACATAAATCACTTATGAACATTATTCATATTAAGTGAAATTAAAGCACAGACAGTGAAAACAGTAAGCCTTAAATCCAATATAGGATTTAATTCCCCATCTAACATTTCCTTATTGTGTTTTATCGTCCTATGGTTGTTACGATTACTCCTTGTTTATGTTACTTATGCTCTGATACCATATAATAAATATGTCACGACCCGAACCCAAAATTTTAATTAAATCGAGTTAACCGGAGTCGAAACCATATTTACTCCCGTGAATTTTAAGTACATAAAACTCACAAGGGATAACAGTATACACATAATGCGGAATATAAACCAATATATACATTGATTTCAAAATTTATTTACAACATGATCATAATTATCACTTGTATATGTAAAACAATGCAAGGATCATAGTATGAAACACATATAAAAGTTTCCATTTTCATTTACAGGATTTACAACAAAAAGATAATAACAAATATGTCGTCATTTCCATTCCACTAATCCTCCTGGAGGAAATGAAGTGGTCTCCTCCGCTGCCGGTGCGGTCGCCCTAGTGGTAGGGGCAGCTGAGCCTGTAATGTCATCAATAACACTTGTGAATTCAACAATTCAACAAAGTATAAATAGTGTTTATGATCATACATGCTACTTATAGAGACAACTTGTCTAATAGTAAACAGTAGACAGTAAACAATTCAGTAAGGGTCTTATAATTCATTGGCATTGGCAACTAACATAATATTTCCAGTCAAATCAAGTCAATTACCATCTTCCTTAAGAGGAAGAACTACCATCTCCCTAAACAAGGAGAGATTACCATCTTCCTTACGGAAGAATAATATGTGGGAATTATCAGTGTCCGGGCCAAGAACTACTGACATCACCACGGAGTTCCGGAACACTCCTCAAATAAGCTGTTGCAGACGGTATCAGCTCAATGAGCTTGTGGAAATCATTATGTAATGCCAACTCATGTGCAATTCATGTCATTAATTTTGATTACATATAATGAACGGTTACGATTCAACCTTTATAGTTTCAATAACAATTTAAATGATTACCAACCAAATGGGTGTAATTCTAAGTGATTTAATGTACATGTGTTATGCTCGATGGACATTACAGTTCTTATGAAAAATCGTACATTAAAGTCCCTTAATTAACGCCTATTGGAGGTATAACCAATGCGAATGACCTCGATTAACTCAAGAGGCTTCTCATTTAGAAAATCAGTCATTACATCTGAAATCCCAATTTCGGTTACCTTTCGGTTAACCGATAGTGTTCGGCTAACCGATCGTTGTTCGGTTCGAAATCCAGAGACATTTCTCTGAATACAGAAAATGGACATTTCGGTTAACTGAAATGCCTACTTCGGCTGACCGACCTGTTTCGGTTAGGTTTTCGGTCAGAAATCCAGAGACGTTAATTTCCCTGATTTTTACACTGACGGTCAAAATTTCGGTTAGCTTTCGGCTAACCGATGGTGTTCGGCTGACTGGATTTTACCCAGAAACAGAGAATTCAGACACGAATTCTGTTCTTCTCAAACTTATTTCTAACCTACACAAAACCATTGGAACCTCCTGTTCCCTTCTCTACACATCATTTAAACATAATATCACTTCTATTCCATTCAAAATGAATTCAACACCCTATCATATCATTCATTCAAATGATAGAAACAAATTATCAATCCATCCAATCAAATCCAACACCACAAGGATTCAAAGTCATAATGAAAGAACTAACATGCAGTAGCATTGAAGCATATAAACTTATTTATACTTGCCTTTACTGAAGCTGAATCCAAAAACCCCCTTTTTTGTTCACTTGTGGTTTGAGAGGATAATTTCCCTCAATAGAACTTGGATGCTCTACCAAGAAAACTCCAATTCCAAATGCCAAGCTTCAAGAGAACTCAAGCAAAGAGAGGAAGAAAATGACAGCACCCATTTTCCTCTTTGACAAAAGATCCAAAGCTTCTACTTCAACCAAGGTACCAAAGCTTCAAACCCATTTGAATAGCTCAACGAAGAAGAAGAAGAAAGAAAGAACAATGAAGGAAGAAAGAAAACCCAAGATGAAAATTTCTCTCCTGTAGCTACTTGGACGGGGACGATGCAGCAGCTACAACTAATTTCTTGCATGATAAGTGTTGTGCTGGAACACTTGCATGAGTTTCTCTTGACACCTCATAATGCATTTTTGCATTTAAACCCTTCTCATCTTACTTATTTCCATTTTGAGTCAAATCACAACTCACTCGATTCATCTCAAGTCAAATGACTTCATGTGTATTATCAAAATTGATGTACTCATCGAGATACACACGATGATATCAAATTTCACCTCATTTGACGAAATATGTATTACTCCGTATTTACGGAAAAATCCTTCATTTCACTACTTTGAGTCTAAAACTCAACTATTAACTTAATGCCTTCCAAATCATTTCCTTAGGCTTTATTCATTCTTCCAAAACTAATTCAACTTACTTTGATCATTAATCACATTTAAATCGATTAATCATGCTTAATCCACATTAATCTCGATTAATTCGAGTTAATCAAAATTAACTTGGGACGAGGTGTAACAAATACCCGGCCTTAAAACCTACAAAACTTGCCCCATCAATGAGTACTAAGGCCTGATGCAGTGCTCTATCCTTATAGTATCTTCGTTCAGTCTTTGCCTGTTTTATTTTCTTATTGCATAGGCCTCTTCTTTTTCAGCTATCCCCACGTTGTTTTGTTGTTTAGGGGACCTGTGAGTGTAGTTTTTAATTTATACATTCAGATTGTTCTAGGTACACCGACATGGATAAGAGCTGGATGAAGATTGAGGATATCCGACACCCTAAGTACATAGATTGAGGTAAACAGTTCTTGGAGTTTGCAACGATGATTTGGTTGATTTTGTTAGGTATTTTGGATATGAGGAATTAAGGTATGCATGTTAATTAAGTTATATTGTATGCCCTTTCAATCTATCATTCATACATGTATAGATGCCTTTTCAATCTATCATTCATACATGGTATTGCTTATAACTTATGATTCCTGAATGCAAAAAATGAGCAAGAGAAACGAGAAGAACCAGGGAAAGCAGAATATCGGCCATATTGTCGGGACGATGGCTTTTGTTCGGATTAGCTATGATAGTGTAAACTTCACTTATAATATTTAGGGAAATTTATTATTAAATATATATTATATGTGTTAACTTGTGTAATGACAGCGTGATCCTGAGACGAGACGAGCCCTCCCGGACTAACTTGTGGTTCACTACTCGATTTAGTTAGAAGAAAAATGCTTGGTTGGATTTGGCTTCATAGGAAGTCTACGTAACTTGAGGCATTGCTTGGACCAGAGAGATCATGATATATGCGTGGTCGTGGGGCTGGTCCAAAGCCCATGACGTCTACAACTGGGCAGTGAATCCATGTACAGCTAGAGAGGGAGAATGATGAGTTCAGAAAGCGAGCTGATGCAGCTAGGAGGCTCCATGAGTCGATCGAAAATGAGAAGCTGAGCTAGAGTCCCGGTGTAAGACCCCGACCTAAGAGACCTCGATTAGAGTTAATTAAGTTGTGCTCTAGCTTAAAGTGTGTTTAGTGGTTTTTGAATTAGTTTAGGATTAGAATAGCTTTTATAATAGCTTTGGGGAATTTCGAGAGCCTTTTTACTTGTGGGACCCTTTGGGGGTTCTTGCTACGAATTGTGTGAGATTGGGGGCTTTCCCATGATTTCCAAAAATTATGTTTTAATCCCGTTTGACTTATCTTGTTAATCCCTACAACTTTCATGTTGACATCGTTCCCATTCGAGAGCCCTAAACCTGACTTTTTACAATTTGAGGGCAAAATGGTCTTTTTACCCAAAATCTGGACACCAATTTCAATGTCACCAAAACTTGCAAAATATATACTTTTTGGAAACTAGAAATTTTGCCGAACAACTTTGTCTTCTTCGTCGAAGTCGTTTGAGGTTCCAAAGTCGATGTTTTGAGCCCGAGAAGTCTTTTAAGTTGTTGGCCCCATCCCCACTTGTTATATAAGGAGAGCCTTCTTATTCATTTTCCTCTTTCTTGCTAAACCCTTGAAGAAGAAGAAGTTCCAGCCCTAGGGTTTCTCCCTTGTCCCTCTTGCTTCCTTTCTCATTAATCACCACAAGAACTCTTTTCAATCAAGGAATGGACTCCATGATCATCTTCCTCACCTCAAGAACTTCTTATTGGTACCATTTGTGAAGACATTCATCACCATTCGAGCCCCTTTTGAGCTCTTTCTACCTATTTGAAGCACTTTTAAGTAAGTGATCCTTCCAAACTTCTAGATTTATGTCCTCCTAGTCCTAGAGAGACTTAATCTTGGTTATTGCAAACTTTCTCTTTCTATTATTTGGTTTTGATGGTTTTAGGGTTTGTATTTGGGGGTTTTGTGTAGATTTGGTGTCTTGGCTTCGAGAGGTGTTAGTGGCTTGATTTTCTTAGCATTGGACCTAAGGCAAGTGGATGAATGGATTGATTTCATGATTTCTTATTTATAAAGATTTGAACTCTTACTCATTGCTTTCACCTAATTTATCTTTATGAGTTTTCATGGTTTTGGAAATATGCATAATGATAGGCTACTCTCTATTAATCGTCCTCTTGGAAAACATGTGCATCATTGTCTTGTTTATAGATCATTTATGATCATTTATGGATTCTTATTAATGGAGTTTTCCTTACATTGAATGAGGTGGAAGTGATGGTGAAGTTAATGATTTGTTGGAGTGGTTGTCAGAGGATTTAATGGTGAATTGAATGGGGCTTAAATGAGGTTTTAGAGACCCTCAAATGTATGATTAATGGGTGCTCAAAAGAGGATGAAAGGAAAGAAAGAAGAAGGGCCGAATTGTACACAGAAAACAAGTTTTTGGACAGTTCGCTCGAGCGACCTTGACACATCGCTCGAGCGAACCCGTCATAGAACCTCGTCGGCTCGAGCGAACCTTAGTCCGCTCGAGCGAACCCCAAACAGAGAGCAGTTCGCCCGAGCGAACTTCCCAGTCCGCTCGAGCGAACTGCCCGTCATGCCTGGGTTAATACTTAAAGACTTGAAACATTATTTTTAGGCTTGGGGAGGTATTGTTTGGAGCCCCGATGCTATGTAGGGACTGTAGGGCGTGGTATGAAGTCCAGAGGAAGGAGAAACCTCATCATGGAGATTCAGTGAGGTTTTCTAGATTGGCCAATGTGTATAAGGACCCGGAATGTCCCTAACTCTTAAAGAGTACCAATTTATATCATGACCGACATACGGGATCCTATTCACACTGATTCAATTCTGGGAACCTCAATGTCTAGCCCGAAAATATATGAGAAACCCCTCGTATTCGATTTTCAACCAAACTCTTATTTTGGATTTTAAACCCACGTTATATGACTAGACTGCCCCGAGAGTATTGGAAGTAATGTGTTTAGCTTTTGCTAACCTGTATATGTTCGACCTGATATGAATATGTATTTGTGCCTATGGGCACCCCGCTCCTTTACTATGCATTTGATTTGATTTCTCGTATTTGACCTATGAGTCGGCACCACTAAGCTTGGACAACCTTGTCGGTTTGATCCACCGACTTGGAGATCCTTCCCCTCCTGTTAGTCAGCTGCAGTCTGAAATCCGCAGAGTTTTTACCCGGTTCGCTACTGTGGTCCCGCAGAGTATATATATGTATATTATAATATTTTATCGTTGTCCCTCCTCACCTTGTGTGACTGAGGTCAATGATCCTGTAGGGTACGTGCTCTCTTCACTTTAGTGAGAGAGGATTTAGCTTTGTGTGGTTGCCATCTTGTCAGTTCCTTATTCTTGGTACCTTTATTGCTTTATATCGTTCATGTCGTTATTTAATAAATGATGCATTGTCTTTTATGAAATTCATTATTTATACACATGTTTTCTAAATTCTTGCAAAGTATCATTGTTTTGTTTATTGTCATATTTTTTCACCCACCTGCCAAACCGTCGTGTCTGATCCATTTATTTTGGTACTTAGGACCCAAACCCATTGCTATTGAGGAGGAGCCTGAGGAGGCAGTTGGTGAACCGCAACGAGTAATCGAGTGGCAAGCAGACGATGTCCTGTAGACATCCAATCTAGCTTTGAGAACGACACTTTTTGGGTTATGTTTATCATCTTTTGGGTTTATTCTAATTGGATGTATTGGCCTTTGTTGGCCTTTATTTTGGGGAAATCTATAGAACTGATCTTTGTATAAACCTTAACTTTACCTCTAGGAATTATGCTTATGAACATTGCTCATTCCGATATCTAGTCATATTTATTATGAATCGGTCTTGCCTAAGGCATAGAATGGCACTAATATGATTTACTACACGCTTCCGCATATTTCGAATGTGAATTTTATATGTCTATGTGTAAATGATTGGGATGTGTAATCCTCACCGCGGAATCCTGTGGGAAATCACGTGCACGGATAAATGTATTTTATAATTCCGTGTGCGGATTAGCCAACCAAGAGATGCACGTGGCGCGGCATCACCAAGTCCGATCCCGGATTTGGTTCCCTAGCCCGGTTCGGGGTCGCGACACCCGAGTAGCCTCACAGCAAGCACATGTGCTTGCTCAGGTGCAAGCTGAGCTAAAGTCTCGGGTCACCACCCTCCTCCAGTAGTTCAAAGAGTCAGGGCAAATTCTGATGTGATGCATAACTAATTAAAAGCATTATGATCTTAAGTTTTTCCATTAAATTCTTATTTTATTATGATGCAAACTTAACTTTTGTCTCTCAAACATGTTGAAACTTAAATTTTAAAATCTGAAGTAATATTTCAATGCCTGATGGTGATGGAAGTTTCATTTGTTTCATCTTGTATAAGCAGGTTCATGAAAATGAGATAAATGAAAAGGAAAGAAAATTAATAAATTAATCTTATTTTTAATTTTAGACTTTTAGCCACGACAACAAGTCACTAGTATAAGTATTAGTTAAATTGCCGCTAAAAGTTAAACTTTTAGCTGCGATTGTAAGTCGCCACTAAAACTACCACCAAAATTAGTATAACTAATACTTTTAGTGGCAATTTGTGCCGGCGGCTAAAAGTTTAACTTTTAGCTGCATCAATGAGTCGTCACTAAAACTATAATACATAATACTTTTAATGACGACTTATAGTCGCGGCTAAATGTTAAACATTTAGCCACAACTAAAAGTTCCCACTAAAACTCCTGCGACGACTTTATATGTTTAGTGGAAACTATTTTTTAAATTAGTCGTGGTAAATCTTGTGACTAAATATTAGAATTTTAGCGACAGTCTTGGTGTTGCAGCTAAAAGTATAATATTTAGCCGCGATGTTTTAAAATTACAGCTAAAATAATTAGTGACAGCACTTTTAGTGACAGCTTAGCGGCAATAAAAGTATTGCCAATAAAACCTTTAGTGGCAACTTTGAAACCTTTAGCTGCGAAGAATTTTGCGGCAAAATGTCAAATTGCTTGTAGTAAAGATAAGTATGTCATTTCTTTTATAAAACTACCATTATTTTATCCCAAGCCCTAATAGTCTCTCTCAATTTCTCCCATTCACATGAAGCCTAATCATGTATTTAAAAATCTCATCAATCTAATAGTGGGTTGTGACCGGATTGGGTCAATTATAACCGATTATAAGTACAAGTATTGATTGTCATTGTGGTCGATTTAGATTTAATGAAATGGGCCCCGTATTGATAAAAATAGATTTATGTAGGTTTACTCTCTCCCACTAAATATACTATAGTAATTGTTAATATTACAAGATTTAAAGAAAAATAAATCCAAGCTTTTGAGATTATGCATAAATGGATAAGGAGATGGACACATGTATCATTTTACTCTAAAAACTTATGGTGGCTATAAGGCTACTAATTTTGGGACATGGAAGGTATTAAAATTAAAAAGCAAGTAGATATAGACAAATATTGAAACCACATGGGCTTATTTACAAATCCTAGAAACCTTAGGGGGTATATACAACAAACTAAAAAAAAAAAACACAAATAGAAATGGAAGTCTCTCTACATTCCTTTTTTCCTCTACTACTCTCTCTTGAATCAGCCCCCACATTTCTCTATGTCTTCTCTGTGGCTCACCCAACTCAAATCCCTCTCTTTCTATGTCGATATTTTGAACCAGCTCACGTCTCCCTAAAACCCTAAAACATATGAGAGATAGAGAGAGAGAGAGGATAATAGGGGAAAGGAATATGAGAAACAGTTCGGTTCTTCAATGTACCCTGCGCATATCCCCACCCAGGTATCTCTCTTACATTCTCCCCTCCATCTCATTTGTGGAGGAAAAAATCCGTAAAAGAGAAATGGGTCTTGCTCCACCACCGATTTAGGTGAGACCTTGGGTTTCTATCATGGAAGACTTTTCTTTTCTGAAAGAAAATCAAACCCCTCAACAAAACAAATGATTGATTCTACTTGTGAAAAGTTTTTGGATTTCGGAGTATGGTCGAAAATGGTCCTCAAATGCCTGAATTGACATGCTTGATTTGGAAAAACTTATATCCCCAAATACCGACTTTATAATGGATCTGGAAAAAAATCATATAATTTTTTAATGTCATCTTTGTTGTAACTTTCCCCTTTAATTTTATCTATCAAATATTTTTTATTGTAAAAAAGAAAACTATTATTTCATATTTCTTTTGTTTTGATAGGATGGATATGGTCAAATTGTTAGATTGTATGATCTCAACCTAGTGGGTGACATGACCATTTTGATTTATTATCATAATTGATATATATTCATGCTTTTATTCATGAGATGAATAGGATTATGTTTAATTATTGCACATATTTGATACAAAATGACATCGTTGTTCATGAGATGAACATGAGCCCTTAAGTATATTAAATGTGATCCATGTGTGTGGATAAGATTCACATGCTGGAGACATAGGTTACAATTCTTATAGTTAGCATGTTCCACACTCGGTGATGAGACTGGGCATCTCATCTGAAAGGATGTAGCACTGCAGTTACTATGAGACAGTGTGGTTTGTCTCAACCATCAGAGTGGAAGATTCTAAATTGTTGCGCTGGTGTATTAGATGTATTGAAGGAACATGAGTAGCACAAAATATTATCTTTAATTAAAGAATGCTCTCATAATTTCGAAGCAATAGGCTCTCAATCCTGAGGGAGTAATGGACTCAAGTTTCTGTTATACATTACTTTAACTTACCAACGGGTGACGCCAACTATAGGTCAACACTTTGGTATTTTGGGTAGATGGCGGTGGAACTGTGGAATTATATAATGGAATTTATCATCGGTAAGTGCACACCCATTCGGATTAAGAGTTAATCAGATGGTATTGATGATTGATGTGATTAACTGGGTCATAAGGATAATAAGAAGTGGATCCACATTGGTTAGATAGTTTGTATTCCAATGGATCCATGGACATAACTGATGGAGGGTCTTGTTTGCAATAATTGACAAGTTTAGGGTCTTCTTATAAAATTCTTAGGACTGGAGTGCAATTGTGTTTATAAAGTAATGTTATTTGCAATTAACTATTGGCCAGGAACTTATGAGATGTGAGGTCTAGATGCATCAGTTACAGCCAAATCAGAGGAATCCCTAGTGGTCCCTATGCTAGCCCTAAGAGAGAGTTATATTAAAAAAAGAACTCATAAGAGTAAGAGAACTAGAATTGTGGGATTATAAAAGCAAGAGAGGGCTGGACGTCTAAGGGACTACTTGTACGTCCTTAGTGTTCTTCTCCTCTCCTCTTTTCTCCCTTTCTCTGGTTCTCTAGTTGAGTGCTTTTGAGGAACAACTTCTCAATTAAGATCCCACCATTTTCTTTGAGAATAACTCTCGATTGGGTAATAGCTTTGTTGACACCAAAAATGTCACTTTGCCTCTTCAAGATCTAAAGAGCTACATGAAGTCGCAACCTGCCATAAATAGGCAATGCTACTTCCAAAAAATCAAATCTTGTCAGAATCAAACAAAAACTGCAAGATCCTTCAAGATAGCCAAAAGACGAGTACACAAGAAGTTTCAGGCCATTTCAAAATCATTTGGCCTAACTTCGCTTCTCTGACAGCTGAGAAGGAGCTCCCGGCGGCGAAAGCATCGGAGACACCAAATCTTCAATCAGAGCCGATGGATGGTCTCAAAATACATCAAAAAGGCTCCACGTCAAGTTCCGAGTCAAACTGACAACGTTTAACCCTACATCAACCCTCGAACAGCTAAATCAAGCCTCTCGGCGGCGAGAACCTCCGAGGTCATCACTCATCAGATAGAGCACATGGACAGCTTCAAAATGCTTACAAAGGGCTACACGTCAAATTTCAGGTAATTTCGACAACATTTGACCATAGTTTGACGCTCGGAAGCCAAATCAGGCCTCTCGGTGGCGAAGCTCTCCGGGACCATGGTTTCCAAGATAGAGCCTATGGATCATTTAAAATGACTCCAATAGGTTCCCTATCAAATTTCAAGTCAATCGGACATCGGTTGGCCGCACATCAAACCGCGACATCTTCATCGCGACAAAAGCAAGTCTACTAGTGATAGAACCCCAAATGGCTTCAAAACTCAAACAAGAGCCTATGGTTGGTCTTATTTATTACTCAGCAGGCTTCACCCCAAATTTCAGGTCATTCCGACATCGTTTGACCCAGTTTCAGCTTCTGACGGAAAATCGACAGCTCTGCGCAACAAAGTCTTCGGCTTTCTCAGAAAATTAGAAACTTTGCAAAACAAAATGCAAGGATTCTCATCAGGTTTTCTACAAGGAAATCAGGCCAATAAATGATCAAAAATGTCAAGGAAAAATACAGAAGAAAAAAGAATAAAAAAACAGCAAAAACGGACACAAAACGGGACAAAAGGGGGAAAACCCCCCAGGGTCGCAGACCCCTGCGACCCTGGAGCCCGGGATCGCCGGGAAGGCCCCGGAAACCCCGGTTTTCGCCCTTTTTTTGCTATTCGAAGCGTCCAGCCTCTGGTATTTTCCAAAATTCATACTTTTGAGACACCAAATCCTCTGACATCCATCAAAAACATGGGTTAATCATCAAGAGTATCGAAAACAACATTGATCGCCACCCGGTCAACCAAAAAAAGTGTGCTTTCTACCCGACCGATCGAGAAATCGACAGGACAGATGGTACCAACCCGCTGTTGGCAACCAACACCTGAAGTTACATGGTCATCCGATGTCGATCTACATGAAGATCCATCGATGATCATCGCCAGAAGAATCCCAAAAGACGCGGCACGGCCCGCGACTCTTCAACTGCTCGGCGACCACTTAATGCGATTAATTGACTAGCTTTATTATAGTCATTAAACCATTCTTTGGACGGACCAATCAGAAGCAAGCATCCGGGAGTTACAAGTCAAGAGATTCATGGCATTTAACCCATGAAACTCCTCCCATCATGGCGATTAAAGGCGATTAAATGCCCTCAATCTCCTCCGGCCAATCAGAAGCCAAGAAAAAGGAGTTACAAAATAAAGAATTCAATCTTGTAACTCCTCCCTTTATGTAGCTTTATGACAATTAAGGCTCATAAACCCTCCTAAATGGCTACCTAAAAGCCTATAAATAGGAGAGCATTCCAAAGAAATCCAGATCGGAAAAAACACAGAGATCATCGGAAAAACGAGACAGATCCCAGATCAGAAAAAAGCACAGAAATCCAGAGTAAGAAAGAGAGAAAACTCTGCAGAAGTTCTACACCGACCACCGCTACAAGGTGACAAAAGTCCCTTGGGGGGTACCCCCCCCAAGGTCCTTCTCTTTCTGCCTCCAAATGGCTTAGACGTGGCTTTTCAGCCCGTCTACTCAGCTTTTTATTGGACATAGGACCTCCTTTTGGTCTTTGTTCTCTAAAAACCTGAGGTTATAGCCAAGCCAAGCGAATCAATAGCATCCTCTATTCTCATCTGCATGGATGATGGCGAAGTCCACATATGGCTTGCGACCGTCAATCTGAACGGGTCCCCCACAATCTCCTGAGAAGTTAGATCATCCTTTTCTTGCTTTTCATTGTAGTTTGTATTTTTTTTAAAGAGACAAAAATCACAACTCTTGTCTTTCATTATTGATAAGAATTGTAAATCGGCTATAAACGCCAAAATCGGCTATAAATGCCAAAAAAATCGCCTTTCACGGAAAATTAAGAAAATGTGTCTTTTCTTAAATATATGTGCAATAAAACCTTGAAAGAAGTTGATTTCTTTTTTTTACTTGCGAAGGTTGATCTCCGGATCACCACTTGTAATTCCAAGTAAAATAGAAAATCTGGCACACCCACACAAAAGAAATGTTGATGCACGCCCTTGCCCCCCGGTTACGAAAGGGCCGGACCCAACAGACTCCCATGTCCGCCGACCTCGGTAGGACCAGGCGCAGGAGCGCGGTCCATCAAGCTTGGAAGATAGTGAGGTTTGGGAGATCGTTTCTACGAAAGAGTTTTGTAGAGACAAAGGCTAAAGACTCGATTTGAGCACAACAGAGATCCTTAGGTATAGATTGTTCGGGTTCGTTTCAGAAATTATCGGAATCGGCGGATGTGGAAATCCGTGGATCCAACCCTTTCGTAACCCGAAGAGGGCGGACAATCATATTTTGATTTAAGCACGGGTATGCCAAATTTTCTATTCCACTTGAAAAGGAAAAGAAATGATCCGTAAATCAACTTTTTCTTCTAGAAAAGAAACCAAATCATTTTTCAACTTTTCATTGCACATGTGTTTAAAAGAGACATAATTTGATTTTTTGAGATTTCTGAATGACGTGAAAGGCGATTTTTATTTTTTTTTGCCGTGAAAGACGATTTTTTTTTGCCATGGAAGATGAATGTTGGTGCCATGAAAGGCGATTTTACAACTCTCATTAAAAAAGACAAGACTCGTGATTTTTGTCTATTTTACAATACAAATACAATAAGAAGAAAAGGAAATCTGGCTTCACAAAAGATTGTGGGGACTCATTCGGCTTGGGGGAAGCAACCCAAGTTTGGGCTCCTCCAACGTTCCTCGGATGATAACATAAGATGCATTTGATTCTTTGTCTTGGCTTGATCCTCAAATTCTTAGAGAATAAGGATCAAAGGGAGATCCTATTTTTAATAAAAATTCAAGTAGACGGGCTAAGGAGCCACGTCTAAGCCATGGATAGAGGAGAAGGAGAGAGCCTTGGGGGGGGGGGGGGGGGGGGGTTGGCCCTCGAAGATCTTCAATCACTTGTGGTGGTGGCTGCTGTGAAACTTCTTCAACGATGCAAAGATCATTGTAGGAGTGTGGGAGCAATGATGTAGACTTGGTGCGATGAGCCTGTCTCTCCTAGAATGGTGGGAGTGAGCCCTTTTTTTAGGCTTTTGGTGGAGCATATGGGAGGTTATTGGGTTGGAATGCATTAAGGCTCCATGATGGGAGGAGTTATGCATTTTATTATCATGGATCCGAAACTCCTTTATCTTGAAATCTGATTGGCCGATTGTTGCGACCCCAGACCGGGTTATGGGCCTGATCCGGGATCGGGACTAATGATGCCGCGCCACGTGCATCTATTAGTTGGCTAATCCATGTAAGACCCCGACCCGAGAGACCTCGATTAGAGTTAATTGAGTTGTGTTTTAGTTTTAAGTGTGTTTAGTGGTTTTTGGATTACTTTGGGATTAGAATAGCTTTTATAATAGCTTTGGGGAATTTGGAGAGCCTTTTTACTTGTGGGACCCTTTGGGGGTTCTTGCTTCAAATTGTGTGAGACTTGGGGTTTACCAATGATTTCTAAAAAAAAATTGTGTTTTTAACCCCATTTGACTTATCTTGTTAATCCCTACAACTTTCATGTTGACATCGTTCCCATTCGAGAGCCATAAACCCGACTTTTCACAATTTGGGGACAAAATGGTCTTTTTACCCAAAATCTGGACACCAATTTCAATGTCACCAAAACGTGCAAAATATATACTTTTTGGAAACTAGAAATTTTGGCGATCAACTTTGTCTTCTTCATCGAATCCGTTTGAAGCCCCGAAAGCCATGTTTTTAGCCCTAGAAGTCTTTTAAGTTGTGGGACCCACTTCACTCCTTGTATATATAGAAAACCCACCTTCTTCATTCCCCTTCTACTCTAATTACTGTACAAGAGAAGTCCCAGCCCAGCAGCCACCGATTCTCTCTCCTTTTCTTGTTTTCTTTCTCACAAAAATCACCATCAAGCTTTGCTAAATCAAGAATGGACCTTGCAATCTTCTTCCTCGTCTCAAGGGCTTCATCTTGACACCATTTTCGAAGAAAACCGCCCACTCCAAGACTTCCTTTGGGCAACACCTTGCTTTTTGAAGAACTTCCTTGTAAGTGATCTTCCTAAAAGTTTTAGAATCTTATTTGTTTAGCCCTAGGGAAGCTCCATACCTATTATTGGAAGTTTCCTCTTTGTAATTCCCGATTTTGACATTTTAGGGTTTGTATTTGGGGGTTTTGTGTAGATTTGGTGTCTTGGCTTGGAGAGGTATTAGGGGCTTGATTTTCTTAGCATTGGACCTAAGGCAAGTGGATGAAACGATTCTTATGTGTGGATGAAACGATTCTTATGTGTTTATCATGTTTTACGCAAAACTTTGATTTATCTTTATTGATAGTTTTAATGGTTTGACATGCTTGATAGTTTGATTCTATTGATTATTGAATGATAATTTGATGAGTTGAGGAGGTTAAGAAAGGGCCCAAATATTCATGGAGTTATGTTTGGAAGAAGGGGAAAGAAAGGAAATGGATAGGGATTGGACAAAAAAGGAATCCAACCAAATAGGCTGAGATTCGCCGCTGTCCGATCGATCGGACTGTGGGCATTTCAGGTCCGATCAATCGGACTGTAAATAACTGAGAGCATTTCAGGACCGATCGATCGGCCAATGAGTCCGATGGATCGGACTGAAATAAGAAGAGCTGCAAAAAGGGGATTGTTGGACTGTTCACCAGACTCACTTCAAGCCCATATTCAAGTCCAATTCAGCTCTATCCCTTCTCTTCTTATTTGAAGCCATTGAACCTGTAACGATGCATAGAAGCCCATGAAAGATTTGGGTAAATTGTGATGTGATGTAGTGGGGAGGTATTGTTTGGAGCCCCAATGCTATGTAAGGACTTGTAAGATGTTGTATGAAGTCCGGAGGAAGGAGAAACCTCATCATGGAGATTCCATGAGGTTTTCTAGATTGGCCAATGTGTATAAGGACCCGGAATGTCCCTAACTCTTAAAGAGTACCAAAATTTCATCATGACCGACATACGGGACCCTATTCACACTGATTCAATTCTGGGAACCTCAATGTTTAGCCCGTAAATGTATGAGGATCCACTCGTATTTGATTTTTAACTGAATTTTTACTCATGGAATTCAACCCATGATATGTGAGTATACTTGACCCGAGGGCATTGTTTTACCATATTGTAATCTGTTTAGACCCGTCCCGACATTTATGCATTTTGTACCTATGGGTACCCCGCCCTGTTATGTGTATTCATTTGTTTTGATTTTCGCATGTTACCTATGAGTCGGCACCACTAAGCTTGGATAACCTTATCGGTTTGACCCACCGGTTTGGATATCCCCCTTCTGTTATACCAGCTGCAGCATGGTTCCCGCCCCGATATATATATATATACCCGGTTCACTACCGTGGTCCCGCAGAGTATTATATGTATTTATTGTATAAAAATTGTTGACTCTCCTCACCTCGTGTGACCGAGGTCAACGTCGTTGATTCTCCTCACCTCGTGTGACTGAGGTCAATGTCCCGATGTGCTCTCATCACTTTTGTGAGAGAGGATTTAGCTTTGTGTGGTTGCCACCTTGTTAGTCCCGAATCCTTGTTACCTTACATGTTTTATTTGCATATGTACCTCTTTTAAATGATGCATTCTTCTTTTATGAAATTCATTATTTATCCAGGTTCTACTATGTTTCTAAAGGCATCATTGTTTTGAATTATTGTTATATCTATTCACCCGCCTGCCAGACCGTCGTGTCTGATCCATTTATTTTGGTACTCAGGTCCCGAACCTATTGCCATCGAGGAGGAGCCTGAGGAGGCGGTCGGTGAACCGCAGCGTGTGATAGAGTGGCAAGCCGACGATGTCATGTAGACATTCGTTCGGGCTTTGAGGACGACATTTTGGGAACTTGTGATAACATCTTTTGGGTTTTGTTGGATGTATGGTCTTTGTTGACCATTATTTTGGGGCAATTAACTAACTGATCTTTTGTATATACAATTAACTTTACTTTTGGGAAATATGCTTATGATCATTGCTCATTCTGATATGTTTTCATGTCAATTATAATCAGTCTTGTTATGGAATGGAATAGCACTAAAATGATTTGCTACACGCTTCCGCAATCTTGACTACGTGTTTGATATGTTTATTTGTGAGATAATATGTATGGATAATCCTCACCGCGGAACCCTGTGGGAAATCACGTGCACGGATAAATGCATTTCTTAATTCCGTGTGCGGATTAGCCAAAGAGATGCACGTGGCGCGGCATCAACACCGTCCCGATCCCGGATTTGGCTCCCTAACCCGGTCCGGGGTCGCGACAGGGCGGGACATGTTTCAGGCAATTAAAAGAAACTAGAAATCTTAAGTACGTGGCGAGGATTCGTTAGACTCTCGTTAGATATAATCGAGTGAGCAATGTGTAACCACCTTGTACTTGATTTATATGTGCTAACAAATTATTTTGCAGCGTTATGCCACCTCGTAAACGAGCAGCAAACAGTAACTACGTTGCTAGTAACAGTGAGAATACAGGGCCTATTGCAGAGGATACACAGGATAACAATATGCAGAACCAATTCCAACAGATGATGCAAGCCATGTTAGACCAGCAACGTCAGGCCAATGAGAACCAGGCTAGACTCCAAGCACAAGCACATGAGACGCAGACCAGATTGCAAGAACAGATGCTTAAGAAAGACGAGGATCATGCTATGGAAATGGCTCAAATGCAAGCACAGTTGTTGGGTGTGCTAGAGAGGAGACCGGAACCAATCCCAGTTGCACCACCGGGACCGGTCAACAATAGAGGGAATGATCCCAATGTGTTGTACGAACGGTTCAGGAAGAGAGGACCGAAGGAATTTACGGGAACCGAGGATCCAATGGAAGCAGATGACTGGCTTGAGCACACAGAGAATATCTTCGAAATCTTCACATGTACGGGTGTAGAACGAGTGCAGCTTGCAGCTTCTATGTTCACGGGCTTAATAGATATATGGTGGAAGACCATCAAGGCAGAATATAGGACAATGGCTGATGCAGAAGCTTGGACTAACTTCAAGAGATAGTTTGGAGAGAAATATGTACCTGCGCATGTCATGAGGCAAAAGACAGCAGAATCTCAGCAACTTGTGCAAGGGAACATGACAGTCCTCGAATACCTCACTAAATTCGAGAGTTTGTCAAGGTATGCACCGGAGTTGGTGGACATGGTGGAAAAGAAGATAACCAAGTTCCTTGAGGGACTTCACCCAATCATTGAGAGAGATGCTACCGGGGTTGTACCACCCGTTACCTTCGAAGAAGCTGTAAAAAGGGCATACAAGTTTGAGAACTTTCATAACAAGATCATCAAGAACCAAGGAAAGGGTCGAGGCCACCAGCAGCAGAACTATCAGCAGAGGAACAATCAGAACAAAAGGCCAAGGGAAGAGCAGAACACGCAGAATCCAGTGGTTTGTATCCACTGTGGGAAAAACCATGAGAGTACCAATTGCCGTTTTATTGCGGGAGCATGCTTTAGATGTGGCTCTATGAACCACCAAATGAAGGATTGTCCAAGGCCATATAGACATAATAGGCAAAAGCAAGGAGCACAGTGTCAGGCACCAACTCCTGAATGCGTTGGTGGTCCAGAATCAGGCAAGGCCACTACAGCAACAGGCACCACAACAGGAGTATAGGCCACAGCAACAGCAACAGGCTCGTCAACAAGGGCAGAACCAAAATCAGAACCAGCGTCCTCAGAATCAGAATAGGAACGCAGAATAGGGCAGGCAACAGCAAGGACAGATCAGGCCACAACAGAGGGCACAACTCTATGCTATCAATAGAGGTGACGCAGAGGCGGAAGGCAATGTAGTGGAAGGTACACTTCTCGTTTGTGGTTTTGATGCTAGGGTTTTGTTTGACCCTGGCTCTACTCACTCATTCCGAGAGTTGAGTTTCATTTTGACTGTGGCTACCCCTTTAGGTAAGGAAGTTGTTTGTAGAACTTTTTACCCTAGTTGTTCAGTCATGATAGGAGAAGTAGTATTACCGGCAGATCTCATTTTATTGGAGATGCAGGATTTTGATGTCATCCTAGGGATGGATTGGTTAGCAGGATACCATGCTACTATAGATTGTTTCCATAAGACCCTAACTTTTAAGTTAGAGGAGACCCAAGCAGGGGTGTTGTTTCAAGGAGAGAGGAGTAGTCCTAGTGCAGGGTTTATTTCAGCATTGAAGGGTGATAGACTTCTAAGAAGTGGTTGTGAGGCTTATTTGGCGTTTATCACGGAGGATAAACGGTCCCAAGGGGTGGAGGAGATCCCAATTGTTTGTGAATTTCCGGATGTTTTCCCGAAGGAGATACCAGGATTGCCACCCATTAGAGAAATAGACTTCACTATCGAGTTGTTACCGGGGACCGCTCCGATTTCTATTGCACCTTACAGAATGGCTCCGGCAGAATTAGGAGAGTTGAAGATACAGTTGCTAGAACTTTTGGACAAAGGTTTTGTGAGACCTAGTGTGTCACCGTGGGGAGCACCAGTTTTGTTTGTGAAGAAGAAAGATGGTTCTATGAGAATGTGCATCGACTATAGAAGATTGAACCAAGTGACCATCAAAAATAAGTATCCATTGCCAAGGATAGATGAATTGTTCGATAAGTTGCAAGGAGCTGCTTACTTTTCGAAGATTGATTTGAGATCAGGCTACCATCAGTTGAGAGTCAGAGATGCAGATGTGCCAAAAACAGCTTTTCGGACAAGATATGGACACTATGAGTTTCTAGTGATGCCATTTGGTTTGACTAACGCACCGGCAATTTTCATGGCGTTGATGAACAAGATATTTGCAGAGTTTTTGGACCAGTTTACAGTGGTGTTTATTGATGATATTTAGTTGTATTCCAAGACCAAAGAAGAGCACGAAGAACATTTGAGGATAGCACTCCAGCTTCTGAGGGAAAACCAGTTGTTTGCAAAACTTAGTGTGAATTTTGGTTGGACCAAGTCACATTTTTGGGCCATATCATCTCCAAGGAAGGATTATCAGTGGACCCATCCAAGATTGAGGCAGTTATGAATTGGGATAGACCGAAGAATGCATCAGAGATCAGGAGATTTCTTGGATTAGCAGGGTATTATCGGAGGTTTGTACAAGGATTCTCGTTGATTGCATCACCTTTGACGAAGTTGACTAGGAAAAATGCACCATATGTTTGGACAGACAAGTGTGAAGCTAGTTTCCAAGAGCTGAAGAAGAGATTGACTACAGCTCTAGTCCTTACTTTGCCATCAGGGAGCGGCGGTTTCACCATTTTTACCGAAGCTTCCAATGTTGGACTTGGATGTGTTCTAATGCAAGATGGGAAGGTAGTTTCTTATGGATTCCAGCAGTTGAAAGATCATGAGAAGGACTATGCAACACATGATCTCGAGTTGGCAGCAGTTGTTTTAGCATTGAAGATGTGGAGACACTACCTCTATGGAGAGAAGTTTGAGGTTCACTCCGACCACCGTAGTCTACAGTACTTGTTTTCTCAGAAGGAGTTGAACATGAGGCAGAGGAGATGGATGGAATATATCAAGGATTATGATTTTCCTATCAAGTATCACCCGGGGAAAGCGAATGTAGTTGCAGATGCCTTGAGCAGGAAGTCAGTTAGCATGGCAAGTCTTCGGGGGACTTATGTTGTACAACAGTTAGAGGAGTTGGGAGTAGATTTTCAGCCACTAAGGGAGGGTGTCATTGTTGACACCAAAAATGTCACTTTGCCTCTTCAAGATCCAAAGAGCTACATGTTGGGATTGGTGTATGCCCTAAAGCCCACTAGCTGCACTCTCATCTTTTGTTACTGGATATTTACTGGTTATTTAATGGAAAGACTCTTTTATGCTTAAACATGTATATATGTATGGTTGTGTAAGGCCCATTGTTTCCAGTAAATGAATTAGGTGTGTAGTGTCTACACACAGATAGGTCTAATTCATGGACACTGGAAACATCATATTTGTTCATAACTGAAAGATGGAGCTGGGCACTTCATCTTGGTAGAAGTTATAATGAGAGACTCTCCTGTGTTCAGGGTGACTTACCTAAGTCATGGGAGAGATTTTCCGGATTCATCTCATTAGTGCATATGCAATGCATTGAACAGGACCATGGTAGGTGTGATCTCTAAAATAGTACTATCACAGAGAGAGATCAAGTCACCTCATGCTACTGAGTGACCGGTGCTCTTAATCTTGAGCATTTGTGGATGAACTGACGAAGTCAAGTTCTTGTGCTTTAATTCACTATGGGTGAGATTCTTTTCATGGGTCAACAGCTCTGTGTTTTGGGTACTCGGACTTGATCAGTTGGGACATGCAGATGCAATATAGAATCTATGCCATCTGATGATGGAATAATCGTCCCCTTAGAATTATCCGATTAATCATCAAAATCTAAGATCTTAGTATATGGATGTTCCATATGAATATTGAACTTGTGGGTCGCTCCCTGGTTCAAGAGAATGATATTCGTATGATGATTATGTTTAAGGATATGAAGTTCTAAGGTTTAGATGTAATCGGGAAGGTTGATAGTACATGTGATAACCTGACTCGATTATGGATGTTACATAGAGGGGCATTCAGGTCATTACACTTAGTAGGTCGAAGACAACCGTCATTTTATGACGAGCTTATTATATTATATATTTGTCCTTGGAGTTCAACCATAACTCTTTAGTGGAATGAGTTAAGGTTAAAATGGTCTTAATGTTGCTATGGGTTTAGCATGGACATTTTGGTCATTTTGGGAGCCAATGGCAAATATGTCTTTTGGTCCCTTCTCTAGTCACTTTCCAAGATTGGCATGGTTTCCTAAAATGTTTAGATAACATTTGGTTGAATTATTTTAGTGGAAAAATAATTTTGAGTTTAAATTCAAACAGGCCTTTGATGGTATACATGAATTTAACTCTAGATAAATTGTATGTGGGCCATGGTGTGCATTGATATGTGGGACGTCCATAATAGGATTTCCATGGGTAAGGTTTCCAACTTTGAGTAGGACTCTCTACTTGGAAAGTTGGACTCCTCTTTGGATTAGTATTCCTATGAGATAGTTTCCTTTTTGGATTAGGAACTTAAAATTAGTAAGTGTTCTACAACTAGGATTACTAATTGCATGGGAAGTTCCTTTTGGTTTCCTTTTCTAATTAGAGTGTTTCTTAAAGGAAATAAGTCTTTCCTTTTTGGATAACAATGAGAATTAGAAGAGATAAGCTTCTAGGAAAAGGTTTCCTAAGTTTCTATAAAAGGGAGAGAGCCTTCCCTTTGGACGTCCATACAAGGAGAGTCAAAAAAGTTGCACACGTCCAGCCCTTTGGAGGTTTTCTTATTCATTGAAGAAGGCTTAAGGTCTGAGATTTTCCTTGGAGAAATACTTCTTGATTCCTAGATTAAGATCCCACCATCTTAGCCAATCAGATTTGGAAGTGAGATAGAGGAGAAGATCAAAGGCAATACTAGTGCAGAAAATTCCAGCAACTTGTTTGCTGATTGCAAGTCTGAGTTCGGGCCTTTGGATCTATTTTTCTCAGAGATTTGAAGTCTACAAATCTTCGAGGTATTAGTCTTCTTCATTCTCCTTTAATTATATACTTGTTGGTCATGAATTCATGGAGTTCTCATGCAATCTATATGGCTGATTTATGCTGGCCAAATCAGATTTTTTAAAATCTGTCATGTTACAAATTAGCCATGAATATCTTCTGCTAATTCAGATCTGAATCGCAGTTTCTTTCAGTGGTATTAGAGCCACTCCATGTGAAATCATGATCCCATGTTGTGTATAATTAATCCTAAATTGATTATGGGTATGGTGGCACCCTATTAAAGTTATGTTGTGTGCAAGTTTCATTAACATTGCTGGAATTTATTTTCCAGATTCGTTTAATGATGCACATAGTGAGTTTGCATGCACTAACCTCTTTGTTTGCAGCCATGTATTGCATCCTTGATGGTTCGCATGATTGTTATGTGGATTTGGATGTTTTTTCATTAGTTGGAAAGTGTACGATTGCGCGTTTAGCAATCATAGGAAGTTGTAATTCTTTCTTTACTTTTATTCCAACTAGTCTTGATGTAAGCTTTCTTGAAAAGCATAGGTATCTCCAATGTAATTTGGGTTTTTGTTTTTTATGGGTTTGCTTGTATAAATTTGATTTATTGGATCAAGCAAGAAGAAGAAAGTTTCAAGAAAGGTTGCAAGTAACCGGACTCCTTAGTGGTGGAGGAGACAAGACTTCTTGGTGAAAGATGAGATCTATTCTTGATGTCCTAGTT
Organism: Litsea cubeba; assembly: GCA_012931725.1. Lineage (NCBI taxonomy): Eukaryota > Viridiplantae > Streptophyta > Magnoliopsida > Laurales > Lauraceae > Litsea > Litsea cubeba. The sequence goes on from WHSA01001010.1 coordinate 23,455, forward strand.
CAATAAGGATTACAAGTCCGAAGAGCAAGGAGCCATCAAGGATTGCATACTTTTATTTGCTTTTATATATAGAATGCATGGATGAATGCTTTATATAATTGCTTTAATTGTCACCTAGAAACATGGCCACCATTAGGTTCTAAAATTAGCATCTTTATTGTATTAGATTGTTTTTAGTTTGGCAAATTGTTTTAAACGGAACTTAGACCAGCACCTTCTATTTGTCTAAGGTTTAAAATTGGATAGGGTTTAGTTTATCTTGGTACCCTTGGTTTCTAAAGAAGGCTAAACTAAAATCTAATTAGATGCTACCTATGGGTTTACATAACCCAAGATAGGTTTTTGACTCTTTGAAGGGATTTGCTCAAATGTTTTAAAGCAAAGGTTATTTGATTTTAAGATGACTTAAGTCATAAATTTAATTAACCAAGTTTGCTAGATTTAAAAAGAGCTTTTGAGTAAAGCAATGTAAAGGTCAAAAAGTATAAATCCTAGTGATAAATAATCAAGTGGGAGAGGGGTTTTAGGAAAGACCCCACGGCCTTCCATTTTCGGTTCATGTTATCTCATTAAAGTGTTAGTAGGAACGGCCATCCCTTCGGTGGAGTTCTTTAACTAAAGACCGCTTTGATGGGTTAATGGGTGAACTAATGTGAATATTCGTAATGAAGTGTTAGTAGGAGCGGCCATCCCTTCGGTGGAGTTCTTTACTAAAGATCACTTCTATAGAATGTCAATGAAGTGTTGGTGGGAGCGGCCATCCCTTCGGTGGAGCTCTTTACTAAAGTTCACTTCTAGGAAGGATAAAAGTCTCTTCCCTTCGGAAGACTTAATCATAGACATTCTGGGAATTTCATAAGAGATGGTTATACACTTGACATAAGACGGTGATGACCTCTCCTTAGGAGTTAAGGGTTATTTGTCATATGAGGCCAAACCAATCAGTGATTGGACTACCACTGGATGTGTATCCAGATAGTGATAATCCAAATAAGTCTGCCTTAATTCAACGTGACTGTAGGCTCGGCCATCCCTTCGATGGAGGGTCTATGAGGAGGTTGAAACACTGATACATTATGATTGGGGTTGAATAATGTAAAAAGTTTCGTGCTTTGTTTTTCCTTTTATAACAAGCACCATATGCATATTACATATATACTGCATGTCTAATTATAAACCGTTTTATATCCAGACAGAGATGGGTAAAGATTCTTTTAGTCCGCTGATGTGCATTCTTCGTGAGAATAAACTGACTGGCCCTAACTACGTAGACTGGAAAAGAAATCTTGACATAGTACTCACAGCCGAGGAGTACAAGTATGTCTTGCTGGAAAACTGTCCTGATATTGATGCTAATTCTACCGATGACCAGCGAGAGGCTGAGAGGAAATGGAAGAAAGCGAATAGCATGGCTAAATGCTACATGCTCGCTTCCATGTCCAACGTGTTGCAAACACAGCACGAGCAAATGGACACAGCCTATGAAATCATGATGTCCTTGTCTGAGATGTTTGCAGACAAGAGCAGGCTAGCTAGGCAAGCTGCTATGAGGACTATCATGAATGCTAGGATGGCTGAGGGAACACCTGTCAGAGAGCATATGCTCAAGCTGATAGATTGTTTCAATGAAGCTGAGATTCTAGGGGCTGAGATTGATGCAGGGAGTCAAACTGACATGATTCTCGAAACTCTGCCGGACTCTTTCAATCAGTTCAAGCTCAATTTCAATATGAGCAAGATGGACATGACTCTACCTGAGTTAATGAAAGAACTCCAGGCGGCAGAGGCTATCATGAAGCCCAAAGCCCAAGCTCATTTTTTCCAGTCTTCCTCTAAACTGAACCCGAAAGGGAAAAAGTCCAAGAAGAAGCAGAATAAGGGAAAAGGGCAGAAAAAGAACAATGCTGGTAATAAGAAGGACAAGGGTACAGATGGAAGGCCCAAAGGGAAATGCTTCAAGTGTGGCCTCAAAGGTCATTGGAAGAAAGATTGTCCCAAGTTCCTGGCCTCAGTTAAGAAAGGTACATCTTTTTCATACTACATTGAAACTTATCTAGTGGTTGATTCTACTGACTCATGGATAGTAGACTCAGGAGCCATTAATCACATCTGCAATTCATTGCAGGGGTTTCAGATAATGCAGAGAATTGAGAAAGGAGAGTTTGCTTTCAGAGTCGGAACTGGAGCTAAAGTTTGGGCAGTTGCAGTAGGAGTAGTTACCTTACATTTTCCATGTAATAGGATATTAGTTTTAAATAATGTTTTCTATGTTCCGGACATGAGGAAGAATTTAATTTCAGTTTCCAGATTAATTGAATTTAATTATTCAGTTTCTTTCCATTCTGGTATTGATATCAGTAGAGATGGAAATATTATATGTTCCGGTAGAATACATGACAACTTATTTTATATATATCCTATTGCTCCCACACTGCATAATGTACAACAAGAAAGCTCAACTTCCCTTAAGAGGAAGGTATCTTCAATCAATGACACATATCTTTGGCACTTACGTTTGGGTCACATTAACCTAAAACGGATTCAGAGGTTGGTAGAAGATGGGCTTTTGAGCTCATTAGATTTCGAACCTTTTCCTCAGTGCGAATCTTGTCTCAAGGGAAAGATGACCAAACGGTCATTCTCTGAAAAGGGACTAAGGTCAAAGGAGTTATTAGAATTGATTCAGACTGATGTGTGTGGTCCTATGAACAAACCGGCTCGAGGAGGGTATGAGTATTACATCACCTTCACCGATGATTACTCAAGGTATGGATATGTATACTTAATGCGACGTAAGTCTGAGGCGTTTGATAAGTTCAAGCAATTCAAGGCTGAGGCGGAGCTACAACTAGGGAAACATATCAAAGCCCTTCGATCTGATCGAGGTGGCGAGTACCTCCTGGGTGAGTTCAAGGAGTACCTCACACAACATGGGATTGTGTCTCAGTTGTCTGTACCGGGTACACCCCAGCAAAATGGTGTAGCGGAGAGAAGAAACCGTACCCTTCTTGATATGGTAAGGTCCATGATGAGTCATGCAACCCTACCTATATCTTTTTGGGGATATGCCCTAGAAGCAGCAAGCATACATTTTAAATCTGGTGCCTTCTAAATCAATACCTAGGACACCCCAAGAAATGTGGACAAGTCGAAAACCTAGTTTAAGACATATTCACATTTGGGGTTGTCCAGCCTATGTACTGAATGATAAAGCTACCAAGCTGGAACCCAGATCGGAAATGTGCTACTTCATTGGGTATCCTAAGGGAACGAGAGGTGGCATCTTTTATCATCCAAAGGAGCAAAAGGTGCTCATAAGCACTCATGCTAGGTACTTGGAGGATGATTGTATGATGCACCAAGAGCTTAGTTGTAAAGAAACCCTTGAGGAGATTCTTCCGGGATCTCCTATAACATCTGTACCAGATCCTGAGACAGTAGATGAACAAGATATTCCTTTAAACACTCCGGAGCCTCGTCGTAGTGGGAGAATTTCTAGACAGCCAGAAAGATATCTAGGAGTGTCTTTTAAGACAGACTCTGAAGATCTGGTTGAGGATCCTACTAGTTATGATGAAGCAGTAACGGATATAGATGCTGACATGTGGCAGCAAGCGATGAAATCTGAAATGGATTCTTTGTATTCCAATCAAGTCTGGGAACTTGTAGATGCACCTGAAGGGATCAAACCCATAGGGTGCAAGTGGATCTACAAGAGAAAGAGAGGAGTGGATGGGAAGGTGGAAACCTTCAAAGCAAGACTGGTGGCGAAAGGATATACTCAGAAAGAGGGTATCGATTATGAGGAAACCTTTTCACCAGTGGCTATGCTTAAGTCCATAAGGATTCTCTTGGCCATCGCATGTCATTATGACTACGAGATATGGCAGATGGATGTCAAGACAGCTTTTCTTAATGGAAGTCTTGACGAATGCATCTATATGATGCAACCAGAGGGCTTCATTGCTAGTGGCCAAGATAACATGGTTTGTAAACTTAAGAAGTCCATTTATGGACTTAAGCAAGCATCTAGAGTATGGAACATCAAGTTTAATCAGGCAGTCAAATCCTTTGGCTTTGATCAAAACATTGATGAACCATGTGTGTATAAGAAAGGAAATGGGAAAGCAGTTGCGTTTTTGGTTCTGTATGTAGATGACATATTACTCATAGGAAATGATGTAGGTTTATTGTCATCCACAAAGGTTTGGTTATCCTCTCAATTTCAGATGAAGGATTTGGGTGAGGCCAGCTATATCTTAGGGATCAAGCTTTTGCGTGATCGCAAGAATAAGATGTTAGCCCTATCCCAATCTTCATATATTGAGAAGATATTGGTCAAGTTTAACATGCATGACTCCAAGAAGGGCCTCCTACCTTCCAGACATGGAGTACCACTGTCTCGAGATCAATGTCCAAAGACATCTGAAGAGATAGAGACCATGAGGAGAGTTCCATATGCATCCGCTGTTGGAAGCCTCATGTATGCTATGTTATGTACTAGACCAGATATTTGCTTTGCCGTTGGCATGGTTAGCAGATATCAGTCAAACCCTGGACCTATGCATTGGACAGCAGTTAAGCATATATTCAAGTATCTTCGGAGAACGAAAGATTATATGCTAACCTTTCGAGCAGATGATCTAACGCCATTGGCGTATACAGACTCTGATTTCCAATCTGATAGTGACGCCAGAAAGTCTACCTCAGGGTATGTCTTTACTTTGTCAGGAGGGGCTATATCATGGAGAAGTGTCAAGCAATCCTGTATAGCTGATTCTACCATGGAAGCAGAGTATGTGGCGGCATCGGAAGCTGCAAAGGAAGCGGTATGGCTTAGAAAATTCCTGTTGGAATTGGGAGTTGTTCCTGCAGTGCATAAACCGATTGTCATGTACTGCGATAACACTGGTGCTGTAGCACAGTGCAAAGAGCCCAGGAATCACAAGAAAGGCAAGCACATTCAGAGAAAGTACCACTTGATCCAGGAATTCATTCAGGATGGAGAGATAGTGGTGGAGCATATTGTTTCAGCAAATAACTTAGCTGACCCATTCACTAAGACTCTTACTGAGAAAGTCTTCACTTCTCATGTTGAGTCTATCGGTGTTAGGTTAGGAAGTAGTGATCTTTAGTGCAAGTGGGAGTTTGTTGGGATTGGTGTCTGCCCTAAAGCCCACTAGCTGCACTCTCATCTTTTGTTACTGGATATTTACTGGATATTTACTGGTTATTAATGGAAAGACTCTTTTATGCTTAAACATGTATATATGTATGGTTGTGTAAGGCCCATTGTTTCTAGTAAATGAATTAGGTGTGTAGTGTCTACACACAGATAGGTCTAATTCATGGACACTGGAAACATCATATTTGTTCATTACTGAAAGATGGAGCTGGGCACTTCATCTTGGTAGAAGTTATAATGAGAGACTCTCCTGTTTTTAGGGTGACTTACCTAAGTCATGGGAGAGTTTTCCCGGATTCATCTCATTAGTGCATATGCAATGCATTGAACAGGACCATGGTAGGTGTGATCTCTAAAATAGTACTATCACAGAGAGAGATCAAGTCACCTCATGCTACTGAGTGACCGGTGCTCTTAATCTTGAGCATTTGTGGATGAACTGACGAAGTCAAGTTCTTGTGCTTTAATTCACTATGGGTGAGATTCTTTTCATGGGTCAACAGCTCTGTGTTTTGGGTACTCGGACTTGATCAGTTGGGACATGCAGATGCAATATAGAATCTATGCCATCTGATGATGGAATAATCGTCCCCTTAGAATTATCCGATTAATCATCAAAATCTAAGATCTTAGTATATGGATGTTCCATATGAATATTGAACTTGTGGGTCGCTCCCTGGTTCAAGAGAATGATATTCGTATGATGATTATGTTTAAGGATATGAAGTTCTAAGGTTTAGATGTAATCGGGAAGGTTGATAGTACATGTGATAACCTGACTCGATTATGGATGTTACATAGAGGGGCATTCAGGTCATTACACTTAGTAGGTCGAAGACAACCGTCATTTTATGACGAGCTTATTATATTATATATTTGTCCTTGGAGTTCAACCATAACTCTTTAGTGGAATGAGTTAAGGTTAAAATGGTCTTAATGTTGCTATGGGTTTAGCATGGACATTTTGGTCATTTTGGGAGCCAATGGCAAATATGTCTTTTGGTCCCTTCTCTAGTCACTTTCCAAGATTGGCATGGTTTCCTAAAATGTTTAGATAACATTTGGTTGAATTATTTTAGTGGAAAAATAATTTTGAGTTTAAATTCAAATAGGCCTTTGATGGTATACATGAATTTAACTCTAGATAAATTGTATGTGGGCCATGGTGTGCATTGATATGTGGGACATCCATAATAGGATTTCCATGGGTAAGGTTTCCAACTTTGAGTAGGACTCTCTACTTGAAAAGCTGGACTCCTCTTTGGATTAGTATTCCTATGAGATTGTTTCCTTTTTGGATTAGGAACTTAAAATTAGTAAGTGTTCTACAACTAGGATTACTAATTGCATGGGAAGTTCCTTTTGGTTTCCTTTTCTAATTAGAGTGTTTCTTAAAGGAAATAAGTCTTTCCTTTTTGGACAACAATGAGAATTAGAAGAGATAAGCTTCTAGGAATAGGTTTCCTAAGTTTCTATAAAAGGGAGAGAGCCTTCCCTTTGGACGTCCATACAAGGAGAGTCAAAAAAGTTGCACACGTCCAGCCCTTTGGAGGTTTTCTTATTCATTGAAGAAGGCTTAAGGTCTGAGATTTTCCTTGGAGAAATACTTCTTGATTCCTAGATTAAGATCCCACCATCTTAGCCAATTAGATTTGGAAGTGAGATAAAGGAGAAGATCAAAGGCAATACTAGTGCAGAAAATTCCAGCAACTTGTTTGCTGATTGCAAGTCTGAGTTCGGGTCTTTGGATCTATTTTTTCAGAGATTTGAAGTCTACAAATCTTCGAGATATTAGTCTTCTTCATTCTCCTTTAATTATACACTTGTTGGTCATGAATTCATGGAGTTCTCATGCGATCTATATGGCTGATTTATGCTGGCCAAATCAGATTTTTTAAAATCTGTCATGTTACAAATTAGCCATGAATATCTTCCGCTAATTCAGATCTGAATCGCAGTTTCTTTCACTACATGAAGTCACAACCTGCCATAAATAGGCAATGCTACTTCCAAAAAATCAAATCTTGTCAGAATAAAAAAAAAACTGCAAGATCCTTCAAGACAGCCAAAAGAGGAGTACACAAGAAGTTTCGGGCCATTTCAAAATCATTTGGCCTAACTTCGCTTCTCTGACAGCCGAAAAGGAGCTCTCGGCGGTGAAAGCATCGGAGACACCAAATCTTCAATCAGAGCCGATGGATGGTCTCAAAATACATCCAAAAGGCTCCACGTCAAGTTCCGAGTCAAACCGACAACGTTTGACCCTACATCAACCCTCGAATAGCTAAATCAAGCCTCTCGGTAGCAAGAACCACCGAGGCCATCACTCATCAGATAGAGCACATGGACGGCTTCAAAATGCTTACAAAGGGCTGCACGTCAAATTTCAGGTCATTTCGACAACATTTGACCATAGTTTGACGCTCGGAAGCCAAATCAGGCCTCTCGGCGGCAAAGCGCTCCGGGACCATGGTTTCCAAGACAGAGCCTATAGATCATCTTAAAATGACTCCAATGGGTTCCTTGTCAAATTTCAAGTTAATCGGACATCGGTTGACCGCACATCAAACCGCGACATCTTCATCGCGACAAAAGCGAGTCTACTGGTGATAGGACCCCAAACGGCTTCAAAACTCAAACAAAAGCCTAAGGTTGGTCTTATTTATTGCTCAGGAGGCTTCACACCAAATTTCAGATCATTCCGACATCGTTTGACCCAGTTTCTGCTTCTGACGGAAAATCGGCAGCTCTGTGCGATAAAGTCTTCGGCTTTCTTAGGAAATTAGAAACTTTGCAAACCAAAATGCAAGGATTCTTATCAGGTTTCCTACAGGGAAATCAAGCCAATAAATGGTAAAAAAATGTTAAGGAAAAATACAGAAGAAAAAAGAATCGAAAAACAGAAAAAACGGACACAAAACGGGACAAAAAGTGGGAAAACCCCCCCCAGGGTCGCCGGTGACCCTGGAGCCCGGGATCGCCGGGAAGGCCCCGAAAACCCCTATTTTCGCCATTTTTTCGCGATTCGAAGCGTCCGGCCTCTGGTAGTTTCCAAAACTCATACTTTTGAGGCAGCAAATCCTCTGACATCCGTCAAAAACACGGGTCAATCATCAAAAGTATCGAAAACAACATTGATCGCCACCTGGTCAACCAAAAAAAGTGTGCTTTCTACCCGACCGATCGAGAAATCGACAGGACAGATGGCACTGACCCGCTGTTGGCAACCAACACCTGAAGTCACATGGTCATCCGATGTCGATCTACATGAAGATCCATCGATGATCATTGCCAGAAGAATCCCAAAGACGCGGCACGGCCCGTGACTCTTCAACTGCTCGGCGACCACTTAATGCGATTAATTGACTAGCTTTATTACAGTCATTAATCCATTTCTTTGGATGGACCAATCAGAAGCAAGCATCCGGGAGTTACAAGTCAAGAGATTCATGGCATTTAACCCATGAAACTCCTCCCATCATGGCGATTAAAGGCGATTAAATGCCCTCAATCTCCTCCGGCCAATCAGAAGCCAAGAAAAAGGAGTTACAAATAAAAAATTAAATCCTGTAACTCCTCCCATTATGCGGCTTAATGACAATAAAAGCCCATAAACCCTCCTAAATGGCTACCTAAAAGCCTATAAATAGGAGAGCTCTCCAAGAAGAAAGGACGACGGAGAAAATCACAAACACACAGACAATAGACTGCAGAAAATCCGGAAACTCAGATAGAAAGAGGCATCAGAAATCTAAGAGAGAAAACTCTGTGGAAATCCTACACCGACCACCGCTACAAGGTGACAAAAGTCCCTTGGGGTACCCCCCCCAAGGTCCTTGCCTTCTCCTTCTGCCTCCAATTGCTTAGATGTGGCTTTTCAGCTCGTCTACTCGGTTTTTTATTGGACATAGGACTGGCGCTTGCGGAAATCATGGTTCATTTCTTTCTGAGCACTGGCGCTCGCGGAAATCGCTGAGCCCATGTTCAGATTGGAATACCATCTGCTCTCTTTGATGAATCCAATCTTGACCTTTCAAAACAGAGAATCTCATCTCATGGATGCGGTCTCAAAACATTTGTGTCTAGCGGTACTAGTACGCCCTTTCAGGGTCTACTGTATTGCGACCGGCACATCTGTAACTCCAAACTTTATATTCTTCTTATCTCGAGCAAGCTTTGCTTCTCGATAAGTCGAATTTAAGTTCACAATTGCTTCTAGCAGTCACTGGGACGCTCATTCTGGGCTTACCATACCTGCGATCAGAACAATTGTACCCTCTATGGCATTTTGCCTTCCTCATATTGCTTGGGTCATCTCCCTCGAGCAATTTGAAAAGACGAAACCATAGAACTTTCCATTTATGATCATTATATTCTTGTGATTACTAATGGATGTAGTCTTGTTTCATAAATTTTCAAAAAAAAAACTAACAATGGCAGCATCACTTACCATTACCTTCGATGAAAACAAGCACCAACTCATGCTTCAACAGAAGCAAACCACGCGCACTTACAAGCGCCCCATCAGCTGCCGAAGCGTCAACTCCCTCGGTAACTCTCTGAACTCCGGGTCGACCTCGACTCCCCGGACTATCGTCTTTGGGACGCTGGGACCATTCCCACTTCCTGAGGAACAAACTGCTCCCTCCAAGAAGCAGAAACTCGCCTCTCAACGTGTCACTACCGTGACACCAAAGGCTAGCACCAGAAGGCCTGAAGCCCGTGGCACCCCCACGAAGCCTCGACCTGCAAACAACCAGGTCTATCCCAAGACTTGGTCCCCAAGACCTTCACCAAAACAAAGAAGGTCCCAAACATCTACCAAGCCAGCATTCCTGGCCCCACTCAAGGAGAACCAGTTCTACCCTCTTGCTTACATGAAAGAGGAGAGACCCATCTCCAACCTGACTCCCAAGTCAACCCAACATGAGCCGGCTTGTTCCTACAAGCCCAAAATCAAGTCATGCATCACAAGGCCTCTGCAAGCACCTGCTAAGGCCTACAAACCTGCAGTTCGACCCTTCATCTCTACAGGGGCCGAACTCCAAAAATTCAAAGCTTCGCTGCAACAGGCGAAGGACAGGGTTCGCATCCTGTCCTTGCCCAGCTACAAAGAAGACAGGCTCGGCTGCTGCGCTCGAGGGAGCACATCCTTCATCGTCAAAGCCCAGCTAGAGCTGACCGAAGCTCAAATTGCTCGTCGTATACGCCGCCGCGCGTCATACCGGCAAAAGAGACTAGAGAAGCAAAGGACCCAGCCTCCTACACTTCAAGTCTCTCCCAAATGGGTCGAAAAAGAAAGACCCAACCAAGTTGCTGCCGTCCATATGGTTGGAAAAACCAGAAGGCGCCAAAAGTCAGCAACAAAAATCCATGTCCGACGTCCGACGACCCGCAGTGTCTCAAGGACAAGAAGACATTCAGAAGAATCCCCTGCTCCTTCAAGCAAAGGACAGCAGAGTGATCCTTCCTCAAGCTCTTCTTCAAAAAGAATGAGCCCCAGCTCAGTCACCAGGACAGTTTCTTCGTTCGAATCACGAAGGATGAATGTCTTGGCTACAAATTCTGAGCCACCACCCAGTAATCCACCTCCAGAAGATGCGATCACCAGCATCCAGCAGTTGGAACAAGGCCAGCAGAGGATTGAAACTCTGATGGAAAACCTTCTCCTCGCCTTCCAAATCAGGCGAACAATGAACCTCCTCCGAATCATCAAAACGATGAGGTAAATGGAGAAGAAAATGAGTCACGCGCCCTTACCAAAAAGGACGTAGACAGTATCCTCGTCAAAGCAAAAGAAGAGGATATACTCAAGGAGCATGGGATTAAGCCACCATATCCCTTATGGATGGACTCGGTCCCGTTCCCCACCAAATTTAAGCATCCTACTCTCCAAACATATACGGGGAAAGGATCAGCCCGACAGCATGTCATCCACTTCAAGATCCTGACGGGAGCTATCGCGGATCAAGATGCACTCAAGATCCGCCTCTTTGCAAGTACCCTAAAAGGTACGGCCTTCGATTGGTACTCCACTCTGCCGGAGGACTCAATCCAAAACTGGGCCATGCTAGAGACACGCTTCCTGACTCACTTCAAAGGTGAGGATCATCCCGCTACTATGGCTCAACTGTGCAGCCTAAAACAGGGGGAGAATGAATCAACATATGAATTCATTCACAAGTGGAAAGCAATGGCACACAAATGCTCTGATGTATTGCCACAAGCGTCGCTAGTCGACATTTGCCGAAACAACATGAGAGCCAGAATCCGCTCCATGATCATCGGCAACAAATCAAAAAACCTGGGAGAACTCCTAGAAGCTTCCATGGAAGCTGAAATGGTGATTAAAGACCTCAACAGTCAGAAATCATCAAGAAAAGAGCCAACCGCCATTGCAACCTCTAAACCAAAGAAAAAAGAGGTCCTCAATGTGCAGACCAAGTCAACTCCTCAGCCACCAAAGAAAGCTAAAAATAAAGTTGCTGGTAAGAGACCTGAACTCTCAGATGCCTTCAAAGAACGAGTAGAGAAGAAATACCCGTTTGATGAAGATGTTGATTAAATCTTCGGGGCTCTTGTGGCAAACGGCAAGCTCACCTTGCCTGAACCAAAAAGACCGGGTGATGTTGGCAAAACCAACGATCCTCGGTACTGTCCATACCACCAGATGATCTCACATCCTCTCAATCAATGCTTCATTGTGAGGGAGAAAATAAACGAGATGTGGAAAAATGGAGTCATCACCTTTGACAAAAACTATGGGCCTGCCTCCGTCAACATGGTGACATGTGGACAAACATCAAAATCACCGAAGAAGAAGATCACTACTTCCTTCAAGGTGATAAACTCAATCCAAGCGTCCGAGGAACTGGTTCCTTACCCGACACCAGACGGACAACCGATATGGGTACATCCCGATCTCCTGGAAGATGAAAATTGGGAGGTCATGAAAACAAAGCCTACAGCTCAACAGCGAAGGTAGGCTAGGAAGCATCTCCTCAAGCTCAAACGGCAAGAGAAGACCTAGCCAAAATAAGAAGTCCAAGAAAAGGCAGAGGCTTCCTCTACCACTTCACTGGAGGCAACAAAAACATCCCTTCAAGAGACTTCAAAGGGGGTAAGAAAATTCACTCTCAGTGATTTCATGCCACCTCAATTCAAAGAAGCCACGCAGGAGACATCATACTCTTGCAATTCGGTAGTTGGATTCTCCATTGATGGATACGAGTCCAGCGACACCGATGATGGATTCGAATCTAACTACACAAACGAGTGGGAGGAGTCCCTTGAACAGGAGAATATCTCTCCGATGAAGAATGGGTTCCTGAGTCTCATCTTATGCCAGTAATCTGGTATAACCCCCTACAGCCACAAGGATCCTGGTCTGATGATGAAAAAGACCAAGAGGCTGTACAAGAAAATGCTGCTGACCCAACACCTCTCATTACTCCAGTGGAAATCAACCATGTTGAGCCACAAGGAGTTGATGAAGAAGAAGATCCGGCTCCCATGCCTGATCTTGAAGAATATGCAAGGATCTTGCAGCATCTCGCTCTAGAATAAGAGCAAGACCGCGTCAACGAGCCTCCTCACAATCCAGAGCCTGAAGTCCCTGAAGACCATCAGGTACATCCTCCCTTAACTCCTGAAAATGGAGAAAATTGCTGGATAGACGATCCTCTTACATCCGAGGATGAGTCTGACTCCGATCAGGCAACGTCTCCCGTCAGAGCTTCCTGTAATATGATAATTCGGGATTATAGCTCTTCCGAAGCATCGTCTGATGAGAGCACTTACACTCCGGCGACGCCTAGCAATGTATCTTCTGGAGCCACCTCGTCTCACGTGACTTTCACTGAGATGACACCCTCTCAGGTTTTTTCTCCTGAGACTGTGACTTCAAAGTTCACACCCTTCCTGACTGAAGAATTCCCAGCTATTGATGCTTGGGACGATGAATTAGTCAACGAAGAAGAAAGGTTGCTGGATGCTGTTCAGGACTTGTTCCCGGAAAATGCTCCGTGCAACACGATCACTGAGGATGGCAACTCTGCTGCTGATTCATCCTCAGCAAATGAAAAACGACAGCCTCTTGATCCTGAGGACAATCTTCCAAACGAAGACCCTTCTCAAGAAGCTCTCGAAGTTGGTAGAGGCACCCGCTCTGGCCGGGACTACCACAAAAATTACAACCAATCTTCCTTTACATATGTAAATCCTTCGAGAAAAGATGTTGTAAGCGCCTCTAGTGGCAACAATGATGAACATGCAGGCCCTATGGAGGCTTTCAAGTATGACTTGATTGAACACTTCAGGCACATACCTGCACGTCTGTACATCCTAGATTTGTTGCGAATGTCTCAGCACACTCGTGCTAATCTCATCTCGGAATTACAAAAGCTGAATGAGGATGTCGACAAAAATGCCTCGCAAGTCCTCCAAATTGAAATGGATTACCGGGTCAAAAACTTGTTGACACCAAAAATGTCACTTTGCCTCTTCAAGATCCAAAGAGCTACATGAAGTCGCAACCTGCCATAAATAGGCAATGCTGCTTCCAAAAATCAAATCTTGTCAGAATCAAACAAAAACTGCAAGATTCTTCCAGACAGCCAAAAGAGGAGTACACAAGAAGTTTCAGGCCATTTCAAAATCATTTGGCCTAACTTCGCTTCTCCGACAGCCAAATCAGGCCTCTCGGTGGCAAAGCTCTCCGGGACCATGGTTTCCAAGACAGAACCTATGGATCATCTCAAAATGACTCCAATAGGTTCCCTGTCAAATTTCAAGTCAATCGGACATCGGTTGACCGCACATCAAACCGCGACATCTTCATCGCGACAAAAAGCAAGTCTACAGGTGATAGGACCCCAAACGGCTTCAAAACTCAAACAAAAGCCTATGGTTGGTCTTATTTATTGCTCAGGAGGCTTCACACCAAATTTCAGGTCATTCCGACATCGTTTGGCCCAGTTTCAGCTTCTGACGGAAAATCGGCAGCTCTACGCGACAAAGTCTTCGGCTTTCTCAGGAAATTGGAAACTTTGCAACATAAAATGCAAGGATTCTCATCAGGTTTCCTACAAACAAATTAGGCCAATAAATGGTCAAATTTCAAGGAAAAGTACAGGAGAAAAAAGAATCGAAAAACAGCACAAACGGACGCAAAACGGGACACGAAAGGGGGAAAACCCCCCCAGGGTCGCCGGCGACCTTGGAACCCGGGGTCGCCGGGAAAGCCCCAGAAACCCCGGTTTTCGCCGTTTTTTCGCGATTCGAGGAGCCCAGCCTCTGGTACTTTCCAAAATTCATGCTTTTGAGACACCAAGTCCTCTGACATCCGTCCAAAACACGGGTCAATCATCAAAAGTATCGAAAACAATATTGATCGCCACCCGGTCAACCAAAAAAAAGTGTGCTTTCTACCCGACCGATCGAGAAATCGACAGGACAGATGGCACCGACCCGCTGTTGGCAACAAACACCTGAAATTATATGGTCATCTGATGTCGATCTACATGAAGATCCATCGATGATCATCGACAGAAGAATCCCAAAAGACGTGGCACGGCCCGCGACTCTTCAGCTGCTCGGCGACCACTTAATGCGATTAATTGACTAGCTTTATTACAGTCATTAATCCATTTCTTTGGACGGCCCAATCAGAAGCAAGCATTCGGGAGTAACAAGTCAAGAGATTCATGGCATTTAACTCATGAAACTCCTCCCATCATGGCGATTAAAGGCGATTAAATGCCCTCAATCTCCTCCGGCCAATCAGAAGCCAAGAAAAAAGAGTTACAAAACAAACAATTCAATTTTGTAACTCCTCCCATTATGCGGCTTAATGACAATAAAAGCCCATAAACCCTCCTAAAAGGCTACCTAAAAGCCTATAAATAGGAGGGCTCTCCAAGAAGAATCATCATCGACAGCAGACAGACATCAGAAACATCAGAGAAAAAAGCACAAGCACACAGACAGAAATCCAGAGAAAGGAAAAAGAGAGAAAACTCTGCGGAAATTCTACACCGGCCACCGCAACAAGGTGACAAAAGTCCCTTGGGGGGTACCCCCCCCCCCCAAGGTCCTTGCCTTCTCCTCCTGCCTCCAATGGCTTAGATGTGGCTTTTCAGCCCGTCTACTCGGCTTTTTATTGGACATAGGACCTCCTTTTGGTCTTTGTCCTCTAAAAACCCGAGGTTATAGCCAAGCCAAGCGAATCAATAGCATCCTCTATTCTCATCTGCATGGATGATGGCGAAGCCCACATATGGCTTGCGACCGTCAATCTAAACGAGTCCCCCACAATCTCCTGAGAAGTTAGATCCTCCTTTTCTTGCTTTTCATTGTAGTTTGTATTTTTTTAAAAGAGACAAAAATCACAATTCTTGTCTTTCATTGTTGATAAGGATTGTAAATCGGCTATAAACGCCAAAAATCGGCTATAAACGCCAAAATAGGCTATAAATGCCAAAAAAATCGCCTTTCACGGCAAACCAAGAAAAATGTCTCTTTTCTTAAATATATGTGCAATGGAAAACTTGAAAGAAGTTGATTTCCTTTTTACTTGCGAAGGTTGATCTCCGGATCACCACTTGCAATTCCAAGTAAAAATAGAAAATCTGGCACACCCAAAAAAAAAAAAGAAATGTTGATGCACGCCCCCTTTGCCCCCTGGTTACGAAAGGGTCGGAACCAAACGGACTCCCACGTCCGCCGACCTCGGTAGGAACCCGGGCATCGGGAGCGCGGTCCATCAAGCTGGCATCACCCGGTGGGACTCGTTTATTTGAGAACACGATGCTAGAAATGAAATATTTGCATATCATATATTTTGCTCTATGCTTATATTTCTTTTCTCGATTCCTTGGCTACTTTATAATTGGTGGCCTATGTTGAATTCCGCAAAAAAAAAAAAAAAATGAGATGAGATTTTTTGTTTGGAAATTTCTAATTCTTTGAATTTATTTCCACTCTTTCTCTTTTCAAAAAAAAAAAACAAGAAACAAAAAAAAAATCAGATTTTTCATTTTTGGATTCAAAATTGAGAAACTTTGATCCTTTCCCTTCTGGGCACTGGCGCTCGCGGAAATCGTTGAGACCGTGTTCGGATCGGGGGTTGGGCCATTGTTTCTCTTCGATGAGTTCATTAAAAATCTAAAAAAAATATATATATATATAAAGTATAAAAAAAAATTTTAGATTTCTCAATTTGGATTCAAAATTGAGAAACCTTGATCCGTTCCTATCGTTCATCGTGCTTGCAGAAATGTTGAGCCTGTTCGACTAAGGTTTTGGGCCATTGTTTCTCTTCGATGAATTCATAAAAATAAAATAAAAAAAAATATAAAAAAAAAGACATAGACCACTAAGGTTAAACCAACTGTGTTCTTTGATCATGGTTGATTCAAAGAAACGCCTTGTCCAGAGTGTGGAGACAGCTTGACTGTTCTAGGCAAGGGTCCTCCAAACGGGTTCATTAAGTAATCCTACCCTTACCTGGGGGCAATTCTATCAATCAAGATTTCATAAGACCGGGTTAGGAGGCCTATGTGTACTCTCTCGTCTTTTAAATAAATTTCTTTTTTCAAAAATAAAATTTTTAAAAATAAAAATTTAAAATAAAAAATAAAAAATAAAAAAAATTTTCAAAAAAAAAATCTTAAAAAAAAAAAAAAAAAAAAAAAAAAAAAAAAAAAGATTTTAAAAAAAAAAAAAAAAAAAAAAATCTTCAAAATCTTCAAAAAAAAACTTCCGTCATTTTGGGTTTAGATTAGAGAAATCTTGGTCTTCTCCTTTCTGAGCACTGGCGCTCGCGGAAATCGCTGAGCCCGTGTTCAGATTGGAATACCATCTGCTCTCTTTGATGAATCCAATCTTGACCTTTCAAAACAAAGAATCTCATCTCATGGATGCGGTCTCAAAACATTTGTGTCTAGCGGTACTAGTATGCCCTTTCAGGGTCTACTGTATTGCGACCGGCACATCTGTAACTCCAACTTTATATTCTTCTTACCTCGAGCAAGCTCTGCTTCTCGATAAGTCGAATTTAAGTTCACAATTGCTTCTAGCAGTCACTGGGATGCCCATTCCAGGCTTACCATACCTGCGATCAGAACAATTGTACCTTCTATGGCATTTTGCCTTCCTCATATTGCTTGGGTCATCTACCTCGAGCAATTTGAAAAGACGAAACCATAGAACTTCCCATTTATGATCATTATATTCTTGTGATTACTAATGGATGTGGTCTTGTTTCAGAAATTTTCGAAAACTAACAATGGCAGCTTCACTAACCATTACTTTCGACGAAAACAAGCACCAACTCATGCTTCAACAGAAGCAAACCACGCGCACCTACAAGCGCCCCATCAGCTGCCTTAGTGTCAACTCCCTCGGCAACTCTCTGAACTCCGGGTCGACCTCGACTCCCCGGACTATCGTCTTCGGGACGCTGGGACCATTCCCACTTCCTGAGGAACAAACTGCTCCCTCCAAGAAGCAGAAACTCGCCTCTCAACGTGTCACTACCATGACACCAAAGGCGAGCACCAGAAGGCCTGAAGCCCGTGGCAGCCCCACGAAGCCTCAACCTGCAAACAACCAGGTCTACTCCAAGACTTGGTCCCCAAGACCTTCACCAAAACAGAGAAGGTCCCAGACATCCACTAAGCCAGCATACCTGGCCCCACTCAAAGAGAACCAGTTCTACCCTCTTGCTTACATGAAAGAGGAGAGACCCATCTCAAACCTGACTCCCAAGTCATCCCAGCATGAGCCGGCTTGTTCCTACAAGCCCAAAATCAAGTCATGCATCACAAGGCCTCTACAAGCACCTGCTAAGGCCTACAAACCTGCAGTTCGACCCTTCATATCTAGAGGGGCCGAACTTCAAAAATTCAAAGCTTCGCTGCAACTGGCAAAGGATAGGGTTCGCATCTTGTCCTTGCCCAGCTACAAAGAAAACAGGCTCGGCTGCTGCGCCCGAGGGAGCACATCCTTCATCGTCAAAGCCCAGTCAGAGCTGACCGAAGCTCAAATTGCTCGTCGTATACGCCGCCGCGCGTCGTATAGACAAAAGAGACTAGAGAAGCAAAGGACCCAGCCTCCCACACTTCAAGTCTCTCCCAAATGGGTCGAAAAAGAAAGACCCAACCAAGTTGCTGCCGTCCATATGGTTGGAAAAACCAGAAGGCGCCAAAAATCAGCAACAAAAATCCATGTCCGACGTCCGATGACCCGCAGCGTCTCAAGGACAAGAAGACATTCAGAAGAATCCCCTGCTCCTTCAAGCAAAGGACAGCAGAGTGATCCTTCCTCAAGCTCTTCTTCAAAAAGAATGAGCCCCAGCTCAGTCACCAGGACAGTTTCTTCATTCGAATCACGAAGAATGAATGTCTTGGCTACAAATTCTGAGCCACCACCCCACAATCCACCTCCAGAAGATGCGATCACCCGCATCCAGCAGTTGGAACAGGGCCAGCAGAGAATTGAAACTCTGATGGGAAACCTTCTCCTCGCATTCCAAAATCAGGCGAACAATGAACCTCCTCCGAATCATCAAGACGACGAGGTTAATAGAGAAGAAAATGAGTCACGCGCCCTTACCAAAAAGGACGTAGACGGTATCCTCGCCAAAGCAAAAGAAGAGGATATACTCAAGGAGCATGGGATCAAGCCACCATATCCCTTATGGATGGACTCGGTCCCGTTCCCCACCAAATTCAAGCATCCTACTCTCCAAACATATACGGGGAAAGGATCAGCCAGACAGCACGTCATCCACTTCAAGATCCTGACGGGAGCTATCGCGGATCAAGATGCACTCAAGATCGGCCTCTTTGCAAGTACCCTAAAAGGTACGGCCTTCGATTGGTACTCCACTCTGCTGGAGGACTCAATCCAAAACTGGGCCATGCTAGAGACACGCTTCCTCACTCACTTCAAAGGTGAAGATCATCCCGCTACTATGGCTCAGCTGTGCAGCATAAAACAGGGGGAGAATGAATCAACATATGACTTCATTCACAAGTGGAAAGCAATGGCATACAAATGCTCTGATGTATTGCCACAAGCGTCGCTAGTCGACATTTGCCGAAACAACATGAGAGCCAGAATCCGCTCCATGATCATCGGCAACAAATCAAAAAACCTGGGAGAACTCCTAGAAGCTTCCATGGAAGCTGAAACCGTGATTAAAGACCTCAACAGTCAGAAATCATCAAGAAAAGAGCCAACCGCCATTGCAACCTCTAAACCAAAGAAGAAAGAGGTCCTCAATGTGCAGACCAAGTCAGCTCCTCAGCCACCAAAGAAAGCTGAAAACAAAGCTGTTGTAAGAGACCTGAACTCTCAGACGCCTTCAAAGAACGAGTAGAGAAGAAATACCCGTTTGATGAAGATGTTGATGAAATCTTCGGGGCTCTTGTGGCAAACGGCAAGCTCACCTTGCCTGAACCAAAAAGACCGGGTGATGTTGGCAAAACCAACGATCCTCGATACTGTCCATACCACCAGATGATCTCGCATCCTCTCAATCAATGCTTCGTTGTGAGAGAGAAAATAAATGAGATGTGGAAAAACGGAGACATCACCTTTGACAAAAACTATGGGTCTGCCTCCGTCAACATGGTGACATGTGGACCAACATCAAGATCACCGAAGAAGAAGATCACTACTTCCTTCAAGGTGATAAACTCAATCGAAACGTCCGAGAAACTGGTTCCTTACCCGACACCAGACGGACAACCGATATGGGTACATCCCGATCTCCTAGAAGATGAAAATTGGGAGGTCGTGAAAACAAAGCCTATAGCTCAACAGCGAAGGCAGGCTAGGAAACATCTCCTCAAGCTCAAACGGTAAGAGAAGACCCAGCCAAAACTAGAGGTCAAAGAAAAGGCAGAGGCTTCCTCTACCGCTTCACTGGAGGTAACAAAAACATCCCTTCCAGAGACTTCAAAGGGGGTAAGGAAATTCACTCTCAGTGATTTCATGCCACCTCAATTCAAAGAAGCCATGCAGGAGGCATCATACTCTTGCAATTCGGTAGTTGGATTCTCCATTGATGGATACGAATCCAGCGACACCGATGATGGATTCGAATCCAACTACACAGATGAGTGGGAGGAATCCCTTGAAACAGGAGAATATCTCTCCGATGAAGAATGGGTTCCTGAGTCTCATCTTATGCCAGTAATTTGGTATAACCCCCTACAGCCACAAGGATCCTGGTCTGATGATGAAGAAGACCAAGAAGCTGTACAAGAAAATGCTGCTGAACCAGCACCTCTCATCACTCCAGTGGAAATCAACAATGTTGAGCCACAAAGAGATGAAGAAGAAGAAGATCCGGCTCCCATACCTGATCTTGAAGAATATGCAAGGATCTTGCAGCGACTCGCTCTAGAACAAGAGCAAGAACGCGTCAACGAGCCTCCTCGCAATCCAGAGCCTGAAGTCCCTGAAGACCACCAGGTACATCCTCCCTTAACTCCTGAAAATGGAGAAAATTGCTGGATAGACGATCCTCTCACATCCGAGGATGAGTCTGACTCCGATCAGACAACGTCTCCCGTCAGAGCTTCCTGTAATGTTATAATTCGGGATTATAGCTCTTCCGAAGCATCGTCTGATGAGAGCACTTACACTCCGGCTTCGCAAACACAAACTGCGAATGAATCCATTGAAATGCTTCTTCGGCGTCTCGTCGGGTAAGTTCCTCGGATTCTTAGTTCGGAAAGCTGGAATAGAGCTTGACCCCATAAAAGTCAAAGCCATTCTAGAAATGCCCTCTCCAAGAACCTTGAGAGAACTCAAAGGGCTTCAAGGGAGATTGGCCTACATCAGACGGTTCATCTCCAATCTTTCGGGGAAATGCCGTCCATTCTCCCGATTGATGAAAAAAGGTGTAAACTTTGTCTGGAATGCTGACTGTGAAGCTGCTTTCCAAGACATCAAGTCATACCTGACAAAACCTCCAGTGTTAGCTGCTCCTACCACTGGAAAACCATTCATCTTGTACACAAGAGCCCTTGATCACTCTTTGGGAGCTCTGCTTGCACAAGAAAATGATCAAAGAAAAGAAGCTGCTCTATATTACCTCAGCCGAATGCTAGTAGGTGCAGAGCATCGCTACTCTCCAGTCGAAAAAGAATGCCTTGCAGTGATGTTCGCCGTACAAAAGCTGCGTCACTACTTGCTTTCCAACATAGTATACCTGGTCTCGAGGGTCAACCTCTTGAAGGTCCTTGTCACAAAGGCAGGTTCTCTCAACGCTCGACTGGCAAAATGGTCCATCCTTCTGTCACAATTTGATATTAGGTATGTACCACAAAAAGCAATCAAAGGGCAAGCTCTAGCGGACTTCCTCGCAGAGCATCCATTGCCTAAAGATTCTCCGCTCAGAGATGATCTCCCAGACGAACCAGTCTACAATGTGGAGACCTTCTCGCAAAGTGCCTCCTGGGACATGTACTTTGACGGTGCAACCAGGACGAATGAAAAAAGACAGCTGATCTCGGGAGTTGGCATCCTCTTTGTTAGCCCCGACAAATACATGATTCCACACGCTTTCTCGCTACTGGAACCATGCACAAACAATGCAGCTGAATAACAAGCTCTAATCCTAGGATTGGAACTCGCCATCGAATCCGGTATCACCACGCTGGAAGTCTTTGGAGACTCTCAACTGATCGTCAACCAGATGAATCAGAAATTTGAAGTCAGGAAGCCAGATTTACTACCTACTACAACAAGGCACAATCACTTCTGCAAAAGTTTGACATCTGTCACATCACCCACATTCGTAGAGGTGAAAACATACGTGCAGATGCCCTAGCCGGACTTGCCGCATCCATGGCAATCCAGGAAGGCGAAAACATGCAAATCAAAGTGTGCGAAAGAAGAATCCTTCCTCCTCTTAACACACACCAAGCTGTTGCTGAATGCCACCAAGTGGTCGGAAGTCGGATTTCAATCCTTCAAACTTCAATCGGCGACTGGAGGGATCCGTTCATTGATTACATTATGTTCGGAATCCTACCTGAAGATCCAAAAGAATGGGTAAGCATCCAAAGGCGAACCCCAAGCTTTCATTTGGATATTCTTTCAAAAATCCTTTATAGGAAATCCTTCAACGAAATACTTCTACGCTGCTTGTCACAACAAGAGGTTGAAGAAACACTCAAAGAAGTTCATGCTGGTCTTTGTGGAGCTCATCAGGCTGGACCTAAGCTCTATGATCAGATAAAAAGGTTAGGATATTACTGGCCTACCATGGTAGCTGACGCAATGCAATTTGCTAAGCGCTGCCAACAATGCCAAGTTCATGGAGATTACATTCACATGCCTCCAGAATGGCTGCATCCTACAGCGATCTCATGGCCTTTCGAAGCCTGGGGTATGGACATCATAGGTCCTATTTCTCCCCCTTCAAGCAAAGGTCATCGCTTCATCTTCGCCGCCACGGATTACTTCTCCAAGTGGTCAGAAGCATTTGCGTTTAACGAAATGAAGACCTCATCAGTCCTTCAGTTCCTGCGCACCAACATCATTTGTCGTTTCGGCATACCCAAAAGATTCATCCATGATAACGGATCACAGTTCCGGGATCATCGATTCTACAGGTTCTGCGACAAATACAAAATCCAGAGCTGTCCTTCGACTCCATACAATCCGGCAGCAAACGAGTTAGCAGAAGCTTTCAACAAGACACTCTGCAAAACCCTCAAAAAAATGGTCTCTAGTCACAAAAGAGACTGGAGCGACAAAATGTCCGAAGCTTTGTGGGCCTATCGAACTACCGTTCGAGGACCAACCCATAGCACACCATTCTCCTTAGTCTATGGATGCGAAGCTGTCGTGCCCTTGGAAGTACAAATTCCTTCCTTGAGGGTATCCTTGCAAAATGACATGACTCAAGAAAGCAATGTCAAATTGCGACTCCATGAGCTGGACAATCTCGATGAGAGACGGCTCGAAGCTCAACAAAGCATTGAACTTTACCAAGCACGTATGGCAGGATCTTTCGATAAAAAGGTCAGGCAACGCGCCTACAAAAGAGTGACTTGGTTCTTGCGGTAAAAAGACCAATGGTCTTCGCTCACAAGTCCAAAGGCAAATTTGAGCCAAAATGGGAGGGACCCTACGTCATCGACAAGGTTTTCTCGAACGGCGCATACGCACTCCTAAACATGGAAGGTGACAGATGTATGCTGCCCATCAATGGCAAGTTCTTAAAGCGGTACTACCCTTGAAGACTTACCCAACTGGGTAAGAGCAATGCCTGTACGGCCAAAAACCGGTTTCCAGGTACACGCTCGCTAAACCCACCCTTTTTTAGAATTTTCATGTCAAATATTGAAATTTCTAGAAATCTAAAACAATGCTTACTTTCATCGTTTCATTGTTTAAAAAAACAAAAAATCCAAGTTTAGGAACCTTTCCCTAACTTGACCAAAATTATCAACCCTTGAACCCAAAATTCATGGTTTGAAACAAAATCCGGATTCAGGGATTTCCACCCTAGTCCACCCTGCCTTTTACCGCCAAAGTGGTTTTAGGTCAAAACTTATAACCCTCGTGTCTTAAAAAAAAAAAGGTTTCTCAAAAACCGCGAGGAAGCGACGCTTAGTCGATACTCGCACAAATCGGAAGCAAGCGAACCACATTCGACACTTCCAAAATCGCAGGGAAGCGACATTTCGTCGATACTTAAAAAATCCAAAACCGTGGAAACGCAACATTTCAGTTGATATCCACAACCCAATTTCAAAGGTTCGAAAAAACCTAAAAAACTGTGGAGACGCAACATTTCAGTTGATATCCATAACCCAAAGGTTCGAGAAAACCACAAATTTCAAAAAATCGTGGGGAAACGACATCAAGTCAGTACCCGCAAAACCAAAATTTTGAAAAGCAAGGATGCGACATTCCATCGATACTTGCACCCAAATCCGCGAGGATGCGACATTCCATCGATACTCGCAACCGAATGAGCAAGGATGCGACATTCCATCGATACTTGCAAGAACATTCAGCAGGGAGGCGACTTTTAGTCGATACTTGCATTTTTTGAAAACCAAACCGGCTATAAATGCCATCAAAACAGGCTATAAATGCCACAAACAGGCTATAAATGCCACAAACCGGCTATCAATGCCACCAAAAACAAAACCGGCTATCAATGCCACAAACAAAAAAAAAACTTGGATTTCAAAAAACCCGGCTATCAATGCCACCAAAACAAAACCCGGCTATCAATGCCACCAAAACAAAACCCGGCTATCAATGCCACCAAAACAAAACAGGCTATCAATGCCACCAAAAACCGGCTATCAATGCCATCAAAACAAACCGGCTATCAATGCCACCAAGATTGGCTATAGATGCCACACACACAAAAAAAAAAACTCGGCTATCAATGCCACAAGAAAAGCTGGCTCTCATGCCAAAATTGGCTTCCATGCCACAAACAAAAAACCTGGCTTTCATGCCAAAACAATCACTTGACAAAAGATTTTCACAAATGACGACCTTTTGATCAAATCCCATTTAGCAATTACTTTTATCACAAAAAGTTTCAAGTGAGCGTAGGGATAACAAAAAAAAAGAAGAGCATCCATTTAGCAATTACTTTTATCACAAAAAGATTCAAGTGAGCGTAGGGATAACAAAAAAAAAAGAAAAGAGTACCAAAAAAATACATGTGGTACCAAAAAAAGAGAGAAAGTGTTCACAAGCACTACAAAAAATAAGTACAAAAAAAAAATACAAGTGGTACCAAAAAAAAAAGAGAGAAGGATGGTTTCTGTAAAAAAAAAAAATATATACAGGAGCTCAATCAAAAATGGTCTCCAGCCAAGAGTTCAGCTCCCCAAGCAAACTTTTAGCCTCAGCCGTCAAGGATTCCAAGGCACGCTTCTTCAGGAACCTGCCATGAGATGCTGGAGTGGGCTGTACCCCTTCTTTCACACCAGGAAGCTTACCTCGAGCAGTTTGCCATTGTTCCTCCTCATCAGACTTCCTTTTGAGAACCCGTTCGACATCTGCAACCTGGTGAATCAGAGCACTCTCCCTGTCGCGAGCCTCTATTATGGCAGTCCACTTGGCAGCGACTTGTGCCTGCAAATGCTCAAGACGTTTCCTGGCCTCATCGACCTCCCTGTCAAGGATGTTAAGGTCATGTGTCAGCCTGATGATGGCTATCTCTTCTAAGTTCCTCTTTCGAACTGCCTGCTTCTTGCTTTCTGTAGCCTCATCCAGGTCAGACTTAGCCTTATCAGCAGGGTCCAGGAACATCTCCTTGAAGAACTGGTCATCAGCCAAACTCACAGTCTCAAACCACTTGTCACCCAGTGCAATGATCCTATCAACGATCGCCCTGGCACCTGTGACATCCAGACCAGCCTCTTCAGCATCACTGAGAATCTCCTGCACATGCTGGATCATGCCAAATCCGGCTTCCAAGTGCCCAGAAAAGAGAGTCTCAATCCAAGAGCTCAGAACTCGCATCACCACCTTCTTCGCAAAAAGAAGAGATGGCCCAGCTGAGGATTCGCCCAACTCCGTTGGTCGGCTACTCATATCATCATCTGTTGGAAGAGTAGCAAAAGAACTCTTTCCAGCTGAAGCTGCTCCTACTCGGGAAGGAATCTCAGCGCGAGGAATCTCCTCAATATTGTCAGAGCTGGTCCCAAGAATCTCTACCTCTGGATTAACCTTTGGCATCCCTTGCTCTGGAAGCGACGGATCCTCCTCTGCCACTTCAAAACCTGCAAAAGAAACACAAAAAGGTATGAATATGACCCTGTTTGAAAATCAATATCAGGGTTATAACTACAAAATACCTTCTTCGACGACTGGTGGAACACTTTCCTCCTCCATGAACTCATCGGAAGCATCATCAACATTTGCGTCTATCGATGGTTCAAAGTCATCGGAATCCTGTGGCAAGTCAGCTGACAAAAAAAAATGTGTTAGTCAACCGAGTCACAAACAAAAAAAAAGGGAGCAAAAGAAGTCGTACCAATTGGAGATTCTGGATTTACTCCAGAGTCCCTCGGTTCTTCTTCAGGTGCCTCAAAAGGATCCATCACCACGTCATCGGTTGGGACCTCAGGCATCACCAAGTCTTCCTCTGCTAAAAAAAAAAAGAAGAAAAGCAGAAAACAAGAAGCAAATCATAACATGGAAAAAATCCCATGAAAAGAAATGGAAAGAGAAGAAGGAAGAATCATACCTTCACCGACGGTCTCTTCTTCTCGGCTTCTCTTCTCTGGAGGCTCGTCAGCATCCACTGGCACATCCTCATTGATAGTAAGAGGAACTTCCAAGTTAGGAGAGTCCTCATGCTGCCCCTTGCTGCGATGATGACTCCTCCTCCTCTTACCTCTGCGGGCTCGCTTCTTAGAGGAACCTGCCCCGCTGTCAGAGTCAGGTTTCCCACTTGACTCCTCACTGGATGGTCTGCTCTTGCCAGTAGACTCCACGGAAGCTTGCCTCTGTGCCGCTTGCATCCAAGCGCCAAGTTCGGCTTCCGCCTGTTCTAGCTGCTCCAAAGCCTCATCAGGTATTTCTCGAACAGCTTCAGAACCAATGACGCCCTGGTCACCGAGAAAGCCTATCTTGTGCTTCTCTCCAGAAAGGAAGGCCCAAACTTCCTCTTGCCGGATGCCATCCGACTTTCCAAGGCCCTTTCCAGATGCCAGCTTCACATCAAGCTCCTTCTTGGAAAGCCCCCGATATGCCGAAAAGCTCTCCGCGAACCACTTCGCAAAGCCGGCAGTCCGGGAAGTCAGCAACACAGGATAAGAAATCATGGCTGTAGTGTCTTCAGCACTATAGAAAGCCCATGCATTTCTCCCATCCTGTAAGCCTCCAAAGCGCTTCACCATGCTTGAAGGCGCTCCAACAACGCCTTGAGAAAAGCCCAGCTGCAAAGCAAAGCGAGAGGGTACATACGGCTGGATGTCGACGAAAAGATGTCTGCGGTACACCATCGTGCCGACACGTATGCTGAAAAGCCACTCTCTCTCTGCATTTGTCAAGGAATAATGCCTTCCCGACCCTGCCCTGGTAGAGTCTCGGGAGGCACCAAAATCAAAAGCCTTCTTCCGCAACTCCGGAGAAAGCTTCACTGAAGATTGCCCCATCTCGACGTCCCTGAACCGTCGGATCCTCATGCGGGCAAACAAAGTGATTCGGACACGGCTTTGCCCTTAGCCAGTCGAATCATCAGAGGATCATCATCCTGAGCAGCACCCAGCCGATGGAAGCCAGGACAGTGGTATGCATACCACGAATAAAAGATATGGGCTGAAAATACCCTATTCATGGGAAGCCCAAGCCGAACCAAAAAAGCAGCAGCCTGCAGTTCGGTACACAGGTAGGAGTAAAGAGCTGGCACCAAAGCAAGCTGCTCTCCAAACGCCATCTGACAAGCCGGAAAAATACAATGCGGCCTGATGTGCGTTCCATCTCCTCCAGCAAAAAGAGCTTCACCAAGCCAATAAGTGAGGTAAACAGCGAGATCTCTCCGCAGTGCAATGTCAGGACATATGGCGTTTGTACTTGCACAGAAATCTCTCAACTCTTCTTGCATGGCCAAGATCTTCTTTGAACTTGGATCCTGAGCTCCGGCTTCTTGGGTCACGCTATCAGAAGACTCCCTGCTATCAAAAAAGTTGGGGAATGAAGAGCTAGAACTCTTCCAACTGCTGTATCTAACTTTCAAACCCTCTTTCTCCTTCAAAAAATCATAGAAGGCGACGAGCTGAAAGTACAGAAGCCTGAACTCCTCAGACTGCCCCTCAAGGACGATGTCAATCGGCATAAACTCCTCATAGAGTTTGCTGAGGATGGGTAATCCAGTAATGGCGCTCAGCTCCTTTAAAGAAAAACCAATCTCGCCATTCGTCACAACGAAGGTATTGGTTTGTGGGAGGAATGATTCCAGCATAGCCATGAAGGCCTGGTCGGAAAAGATCACGGTCTCCCTAAAGGCACGGACCGCATCAAAAATCCCGGCTTCCTTCAAAACGGCGCCACCAATCAGCAGGACGCGATCAGTCCACGACTTCCACTCGGAGTCAGCATTGAAGCGGCCACGAAGTCGGAAAGACTTGATCCAATTGCTGCCGTCACCACTGAAAATACCAAGGCCCACCGGTCTCAAGTCGACTGACGGATAATCAGAGCCCTGGTAGCCGCTGGATGGCATCAACAGGTCCATGTCAACAGGCGACCTCTCCGTATATCCAGGAGAACCGCCAACAAAAACCCCGGTCTTGATTACATTTGTCCTGCTCACCCAGCTCGGGGGATCTTCCCTCTTAGGGCACGTGGGGGCAAGGCTCAGAATCGAGACGGTGCGATCAAACGTCGACCGGGTAGCAACAGTCTTCTTCTCACCATCTGCTGTGAAGGAAAACTGAAAACATCTCCTCTGGTATGTCATGTCATCAGGGACTGCATCACCAAAGAAGAAGGTAGGCTTGGGCAAAACGCTCTGATCTTCCATCACCCATGACGACTGCTTACCATGATCTTATAGAATTCCTCTCCCTTGAGAGTGATCAGTCGCTGCCTCATCTCATCTCTGTTGAGGGAGTCGCACTCTTCCAGATTTCTCTCAACATACTGGACCTTCTCAAAAGCCTGCTGAACGGCCGGATTAGAAGATCTAGAAGATCGACGAGGTACGCTTGTAGCAGGCTCTTTACCCTTGTTCGCTCTGGAGGAACCACCTGAAAAGGATGGAAAAGAAAAAGATCAAACATCAAAATGACAGAATCTCGCTAAAAAAAAAATCTGGCGAAATTTTGACATGATGACGGGGCAATTCCGAAGAAAAGGAACTATCCCGAAAGAAATAAGAAAGCTTGAAGATGGGCTCAACATCGCTGCGAGCTCCGAAACTCCAAACTTTCGAAACCTAAAAGTCTCCGCAAAATCAGGAAGGGCTCAACATCACTGCGAGCTCCAAATTCCCAAATTTGCGAAAACTTTCAGGTATGCTACCACATCATGCTACAAATTTAATTTACAAATTGAATGCATGCATGAACATCTAGGTTTGCAAAAAAAAAAAATGCATTATCATGATGAGCAAAAAAAAAAAAAAAAAAAAAAAAAAAAGAAAAGAAACTTTCTCTAAAAAAAACGAGAGGGGAAAGAAAACAAAGAAAGAAAGAAAAGAAACTCTCTCAAAAAAAGGGGGGAGGAGAAAAAAAAAAAGAGAAAAAAAAGAGGGCTGGCCCACAGGCCGTGGCCCACAGGCCACGTGGCCGTACGGCCAGATCCGTACGGATCTGTCCGTACGGCCCACAAAAAAAAAAACATGAAAAAAAAAGAAAGAAAAGAAAGCAAAAAAAAAAAAACCCGTGTGAAAAAAAGGGAAGCAAACACGTGGAAAAGAAAAAAAAAGAAGAAAAGAAAAGAAAGAAACAAAAAAAAAGAAAGAACTTTATTTTTCCTACAATGGAGTTTTCTTGAAAAAAAAGGGAAAACTTACTTGAAGCCATTGATGGAGAAGAAGAAGAAAAGTCTTGAAGATCTTGAAGAAGAAGAACTCTTGGTCTTGAAGCCCTCTTGAGATTATTGCAAAAGAAAGTAATAAGAGCAAGAGATCCAACCTTCTCCTTGCTATTATAGAGGAGAGCAAACCAAAGAAGGAAAGAAGAAAGAGGTAAGTGTTACTAATTAGTAACCTTACCAAAAGAAAGAGATTAGAAAGATTCTTTCCCAAAAGAAAGATATCTTGAAGGATTTTCTCCCAAAAAAAAAATCTATGACGGATTCTTTCCCAAAAGAAAGATATCTTGAGATATTCTATCCCAAAATAAAGGGATCATGAGAGATTCTCTCCAAGTAAAGATATTCTTAGATATTCTCTATCCAAATGAGATATTTTTGGATATTCTTTACAAAAATGACACCATATGAGATCTAAGCCATTTCAAAAGCTTAAGGTCCCATGGGTTAGCCCATATGAGCCAGGTTTGACCACCTAGGCACAAAAAAAAAAAAAAAAAAATCTTGGGCTTTTAGTCAAAGAGAAATCCCTCTTACCAAGAGCATACAAAAATGGTTCCATGCCTCTTTTGAGTTGATTGGACCATACAAAAGAAAATTCCAAGCCCCATGAGCTTCCAAAAATCAAACCATCCAGCCTCATTTACCAAATTGAGCCAAAATCTTGAAATTGACATTCCACAAAAATCAAACCAAATCCTGGTCCCCTAACTTGCCACATACAGCCTGTTAGGTCACAAGACCAAAACCAAAAACCAAAACCTGATCCCCTAACTTGCCACATACAGCCTGTTAGGTCACAAGATCAAAACCAAAATTGATCCCCCAACATTCCACATACAGCTTGTTGGGTCACACGATCAAAACCAAACCCGACCCCCTAACCTGCCACATATAGCCTGTTAGGTCACAAGGTCAAAACCCAAATCCACATCCCTGATGTCATCTTCAAAACTTTGCCTCGAGATGGTACGTGATCCCTTTCACCACCATAAAATTCCCCTGGAAGCTCAAAAGGCTACAAATACCAAAAAGAAAGACTGCTCAAAGACTCTTGGTCAAGTCACAGGCTCTCCTTCAAAAATCTCTTCGAGGCACATCGACTACAAAAGTTAAGCAACTCGTCGCTGTACCTCGAGGGGGCATTTGTTGACACCAAAAATGTCACTTTGCCTCTTCAAGATCCAAAGATTCGGGAGTTACAAGTCAAGAGATTCATGGCATTTAACTCATGAAACTCCTCCCATCATGGCGATTAAAGGCGATTAAATGCCCTCAATCTCCTCCGGCCAATCAGAAGCCAAGAAAAAGAGTTACAAAACAAACAATTCAATTTTGTAACTCCTCCCATTATGCGGCTTAATGACAATAAAAGCCCATAAACCCTCCTAAAAGGCTACCTAAAAGCCTATAAATAGGAGGGCTCTCCAAGAAGCATCATCATCGACAGCAGACAGACATCAGAAACATCAGAGAAAAAAGCACAAGCACACAGACAGAAATCCAGAGAAAGGAAAAAGAGAGAAAACTCTGCGGAAATTCTACACCGGCCGCCGCAACAAGGTGACAAAAGTCCCTTGGGGGGTACCCCCCCCAAGGTCCTTGCCTTCTCCTCCTGCCTCCAATGGCTTAGATGTGGCTTTTCAGCCCGTCTACTCGGCTTTTTATTGGACATAGGACCTCCTTTTGGTCTTTGTCCTCTAAAAACCTGAGGTTATAGCCAAGCCAAGCGAATCAATAGCATCCTCTGTTCTCATCTGCATGGATGATGGCGAAGCCCACATATGGCTTGCGACCGTCAATCTAAACGGGTCCCCCACAATCTCCTGAGAAGTTAGATCCTCCTTTTCTTGCTTTTCATTGTAGTTTTTATTTTTTTAAAAGAGACAAAAATCACAATTCTTGTCTTTCATTGTTGATAAGGATTGTAAATCGGCTATAAACGCCAAAATCGTCTATAAACGCCAAAAATCGGCTATAAACGCCAAAATAGGCTATAAATGCCAAAAAAAATCGCCTTTCACGGCAAACCAAGAAAAATGTCTCTTTTCTTAAATATATGTGCAATGGAAGACTTGAAAGAAGTTGATTTCCTTTTTACTTGCGAAGGTTGATCTCCGGATCACCACTTGCAATTCCAAGTAAAAATAGAAAATCTGGCACACCCAAAAAAAAAAAGAAATGTTGATGCACGCCCCCTTTGCCCCCTGGTTACGAAAGGGTCGGAACCAAATGGACTCCCACGTCCGCCGGCCTCGGTAGGAACCCGGGCATCGGGAGCGCGGTCCATCAAAACTCAGAAGCCTCCTTAAAAGGAGAAAAGAAGAAAACTGAAGGATCATGCATTGAATGCCTCTCGGTTGAAAAAGTAGCTAGTGCAACCATCGCCTTCACAAAGGACGACCTCCTACTTGGCGAAACCAGGCGCAACCGACCCCTGTACTTCACAGGGTACATCAAGGAAATACCAATACACAGAGTTCAGATCGACCCAGGTTCTGCACTCAACCTCATCTCCACATCGGCTCTTGAAGAGTTGGGCATCCCACCCAGCAAGCTGAGCCACACATCTGTATCTATCTTTGGATACGATGGGAGTACTCAAAGGCCTATCGGCAAAATCAGGTTCAAGTTGCAAATCGGTGATCTTATCTCTGAGGTCACTGTGTATGCAATAAAAACTCATTCATGCTACAACATCCTTCTCGGACGCCCTTGGATCCACGAGAATGGTGTTATCCCTTCAACTCTACATCAATGCATCAAGTTCATTGGCAACGACGGCATGATACATAGAGTCTTTGCAGACAGAAAACCGTTCAAAGGTAAAGAAGTCCATTTTGCAGACTCACAGATGTATGAAGGTGAAAAAAGAAGAAGAGGAGAAGCACACAGCACCCTTTGCCGAAAACCCCCAGAAGGATAAAGGCAAGGCTCCTCAACAATCGCCGGAAGAAAACAAATCATCCGGTAAATCTGAAGAGAGCATTCAAACTCCCTTCATCATCTCCCTCAAACCGTCAAAGCCTTTGGTCATCACAACTAAAGTGAAGAAGGCAAAGCAAAAACCTGGGGGCAAATTTGTTGTCTCTTTCGTGTCTATCATGCAAGACACGGACTCGGATTCAGAGCCAGAAGACGACGCATCGTCAAGCCAAGTTGACACTCAGCAAGTTCAGCTTGTTCTCACTCCAATGGAGATAACTTCTGACATAGAAGATCTTACGTTAGCTTCCTTCGTTGTTCCAGCAACTTTAGCAAAGGAAAAGCCGATCTTCTTCCATAGATCGGATGCTTCTTCATCAAACTCCATGCTTGAACCTTTCCAAAATAAAGGTATGCCTCAACTATCCTTATACAGTTCTGTGGCACAAGCTATTATGAAGAAAATGGGCTATGACGTTCAAAACCCAGTCGGTTTGGGAGAAGGACGCGGTATTCTCACGCCATTGGGGCCCGTCTTGACCAAAAGCCAGCTGGAAGATTGGAGACTCTATGGTTATGTAGAAAAGTGTTCACACGGGTTAGGGCATGATCCTGACACTCCCTTGAGACAGTTGACACAAAGGCTTAAAAGTCAATATACTGACCAAGCCTCAACATCTCAAGTCCATGAAGACATCGATCTCCCTGGATATCTCTTTGATGAGTCACCTGACAAAGATCCAGGAAGCTCATCCAATTGGCATGATTTCTCCGAAAATGAAGAGGAGTTATCTTATGGCACAGACGTGTGGTCTTCTGACCCAGAAGAACCCTCATCTCCAAAAGAAGTAGCCTACTTCAACCTGGTTTCAACAGGCGATTGGGATCATCTCATAGTAAGCCTGGGGAAAATTACCGATCAAGAAGACCCGTGGAAAGGAACAAAACCTTGGTCTGGAAATACCTTTGAAACCCCAGAAGGTTTCATTGAGCTGGAAGCCTCTGAAAATATTGTGGAGGAACCACCTTCGAACCTTCCAATAGAAGATCCTGTTCAAAAGATAGACTTGGGAACACCAGATAACCCACGTCCTGTATTCATAAGCAAGAATATAAAGGATGATGAGTTACCCGAGTATATCGCCTTTCTTCGTGAGTTCGTTGATTGCTTTGCATGGTTTTACGCTGAAATGCCTGGTCTAGACCCCAAAATAGCGGTTCACAAACTCAATCTTCAAGAAGACATCAAGCCTGTCAAGCAAGGCCAAAGAAGATTCCGTCCAGATGTGATGGATAAAATTGAACAAGAAGTTCAAAAACTCAAAAGCGTTGGCTTCATCCGTGAGGAACAACATCCTGAATGGTTGGCCAACATTGTCCCCGTGACAAAGAAAAACGGGCAGATCAGGGTCTGTATTGACTATAGAGACCTGAACGGCACATGCCCTAAAGATGAATTTCTGCTCCCCATACCAGAGGTAAAGATCGATAATACCTGTGGATTCGAGTGAATGACATTCATGGATGGTTTCTCTGGCTACAATCAGATAAAGATGCATCCTGAAGATGAAAACATACATCTTTTCGGACCCCATTTGGCGTGTATTGCTACACTGTCATGCCATTTGGTCTGAAAAATGCTGGTGCCACATATCAGAGGGCTATGAGGAAAATATTCTAAGAAATGCAGCACAAGACGGTTGAATGTTACGTTGATGACCTCGCCTTCAAAAGCAAAAAAAAAGAAGATCATCTCGAAAACCTTCGAGAAGTCTTCCTCCGGCTCCGCAAACACAAACTGCGAATGAATCCTTTGAAATGCTTCTTCGGCGTCTCGTCGGGTAAGTTCCTCGGATTCTTAGTTCGGAAAGCTGGAATAGAGCTTGACCCCATAAAAGTCAAAGCCATTCTAGAAATGCCCTCTCCAAGAACCTTGAGAGAACTCAAAGGGCTTCAAGGGAGATTGGCCTACATCAGACGGTTCATCTCCAATCTTTCGGGGAAATGCCGTCCATTCTCCCGATTGATGAAAAAAGGTGTAAACTTTGTCTGGAATGCTGACTGTGAAGCTGCTTTCCAAGACATCAAGTCATACCTGACAAAACCTCCAGTGTTAGCTGCTCCTACCACTGGAAAACCATTCATCTTGTACACAAGAGCCCTTGATCACTCTTTGGGAGCTCTGCTTGCACAAGAAAATGTTCAAAGAAAAGAAGCTGCTCTATATTACCTCAGCCGAATGCTAGTAGGTGCAGAGCATCGCTACTCTCCAGTCGAAAAAGAATGCCTTGCAGTGATGTTCGCCGTACAAAAGCTGCGTCACTACTTGCTTTCCAACATAGTATACCTGGTCTCGAGGGTCAACCTCTTGAAGGTCCTTGTCACAAAGGCAGGTTCTCTCAACGCTCGACTGGCAAAATGGTCCATCCTTCTGTCACAATTTGATATTAGGTATGTACCACAAAAAGCAATCAAAGGGCAAGCTCTAGCGGACTTCCTCGCAGAGCATCCATTGCCTAAAGATTCTCCGCTCAGAGATGATCTCCCAGACGAACCAGTCTACAATGTGGAGACCTTCTCGCAAAGTGCCTCCTGGGACATGTACTTTGACGGTGCAACCAGGACGAATGAAAAAAGACAGCTGATCTCGGGAGTTGGCATCCTCTTTGTTAGCCCCGACAAATACATGATTCCACACGCTTTCTCGCTACTGGAACCATGCACAAACAATGCAGCTGAATATCAAGCTCTAATCCTAGGATTGGAACTCGCCATCGAATCCGGTATCACCACGCTGGAAGTCTTTGGAGACTCTCAACTGATCGTCAACCAGATGAATCAGAAATTTGAAGTCAGGAAGCCAGATTTACTACCTTACTACAACAAGGCACAATCACTTCTGCAAAAGTTTGACATCTGTCACATCACCCACATTCGTAGAGGTGAAAACATACGTGCAGATGCCCTAGCCGGACTTGCCGCATCCATGGCAATCCAGGAAGGCGAAAACATGCAAATCAAAGTGTGCGAAAGAAGAATCCTTCCTCCTCTTAACACACACCAAGCTGTTGCTGAATGCCACCAAGTGGTCGGAAGTCGGATTTCAATCCTTCAAACTTCAATCGGCGACTGGAGGGATCCGTTCATTGATTACATTATGTTCGGAATCCTACCTGAAGATCGAAAAGAACGGGTAAGCATCCAAAGGCGAACCCCAAGCTTTCATTTGGATATTCTTTCAAAAATCCTTTATAGGAAATCCTTCAACGGAATACTTCTACGCTGCTTGTCACAACAAGAGGTTGAAGAAACACTCAAAGAAGTTCATGCTGGTCTTTGTGGAGCTCATCAGGCTGGACCTAAGCTCTATGATCAGATAAAAAGGTTAGGATATTACTGGCCTACCATGGTAGCTGACGCAATGCAATTTGCTAAGCGCTGCCAACAATGCCAAGTTCATGGAGATTACATTCACATGCCTCCAGAATGGCTGCATCCTACAGCGATCTCATGGCCTTTCGAAGCCTGGGGTATGGACATCATAGGTCCTATTTCTCCCCCTTCAAGCAAAGGTCATCGCTTCATCTTCGCCGCCACGGATTACTTCTCCAAGTGGTCAGAAGCATTTGCGTTTAACGAAATGAAGACCTCATCAGTCCTTCAGTTCCTGCGCACCAACATCATTTGTCGTTTCGGCATACCCAAAAGATTCATCCATGATAACGGATCACAGTTCCGGGATCATCGATTCTACAGGTTCTGCGACAAATACAAAATCCAAAGCTGTCCTTCGACTCCATACAATCCGGCAGCAAACGAGTTAGCAGAAGCTTTCAACAAGACACTCTGCAAAACCCTCAAAAAAATGGTCTCTAGTCACAAAAGAGACTGGAGCGACAAAATGTCCGAAGCTTTGTGGGCCTATCGAACTACCGTTCGAGGACCAACCCATAGCACACCATTCTCCTTAGTCTATGGATGCGAAGCTGTCGTGCCCTTGGAAGTACAAATTCCTTCCTTGAGGGTATCCTTGCAAAATGACATGACTCAAGAAAGCAATGTCAAATTGTGACTCCATGAGCTGGACAATCTCGATGAGAGACGGCTCGAAGCTCAACAAAGCATTGAACTTTACCAAGCACGCATGGCAGGATCTTTCGATAAAAAGGTCAGGCAACGCGCCTACAAAAAGAGTGACTTGGTTCTTGCGGTAAAAAGACCAATGGTCTTCGCTCACAAGTCCAAAGGCAAATTTGAGCCAAAATGGGAGGGACCCTACGTCATCGACAAGGTTTTCTCTAACGGCGCATACGCACTCCTAAACATGGAAGGTGACAGATGTATGCTGCCCATCAACGGCAAGTTCTTAAAGCGGTACTACCCTTGAAGACTTACCCAACTGGGTAAGAGCAATGCCTGTACGGCCAAAACCGATTTCCAGGTACACGCTCGCTAAACCCACCCTTTTTTAGAATTTTCATGTCAAATATTGAAATTTCTAGAAATCTAAAACAATGCTTACTTTCATCGTTTCATTGTTTAAAAAAACAAGAAATCCAAGTTTAGGAACCTTTCCCTAACTTGACCAAAATTATCAACCCTTGAACCCAAAATTCATGGTTTGAAACAAAATCCGGATTCAGGGATTTCCACCCTAGTCCACCCTGCCTTTTACCGCCAAAGTGGTTTTAGGTCAAAACTTATAACCCTCGTGTCTTAAAAAAAAAAAGGTTTCTCAAAAACCGCGAGGAAGCGACGCTTAGTCGATACTCGCACAAATCGGAAGCAAGCGAACCACATTCGACACTTCCAAAATCGCAGGGAAGCGACATTTCGTCGATACTTAAAAAATCCAAAACCGTGGAAGCGCAACATTTCAGTTGATATCCACAACCCAAATTTCAAAGGTTCGAAAAAACCTAAAAAACTGTGGAGACGCAACATTTCAGTTGATATCCATAACCCAAAGGTTCGAGAAAACCACAAATTTCAAAAAATCGTGGGGAAACGACATCAAGTCAGTACCCGCAAAACCAAAATTTTTGAAAAGCAAGGATGCGACATTCCATCGATACTTGCACCCAAATCCGCGAGGATGCGACATTCCATCGATACTCGCAACCGAATGAGCAAGGATGCGACATTCCATCGATACTTGCAAGAACATTCAGCAGGGAGGCGACTTTTAGTCGATACTTGCATTTTTTTGAAAACCAAACCGGCTATAAATGCCATCAAAACAGGCTATAAATGCCATCAAAACAGGCTATAAATGCCATCAAAACAGGCTTTCATTTGGATATTCCTTCAAAAATCCTTTATAGGAAATCCTTCAACGGAGTACTTCTATGCTGCTTGTCACAACAAGAGGCTGAAGAAACACTCAAAGAAGTTCATGTTGGTCTTTGCGGAGCTCATCAGGCTGGTCCCAAGCTCTATGATCAGATAAAAAGGTTAGGATATTACTGGCCTACCATGGTAGCTGACGCAATGCAATTTACTAAGCGTTGCCAACAATGCCAAATTCATGAAGATTACATTCACATGCCTCCAAAATGGCTGCATCCTACAGCGATTTCATGGCCTTTCGAAGCCTGGGGTATGGACATCATAGGTCCTATTTTTCCCCCTTCGAGCAAAGGTCATCACTTCATCTTCGCAGTTATGGATTATTTCTCTAACTGGTCAGAAGCATTTGCGTTCAACGAAATGAAGACCCCATCAGTCCTTCAGTTCCTGCGCACCAACATCATTTGTCGTTTCGGCATACCCAAAAAGATTCGTCCATGATAACGGACCACAATTCAGGAATCATCGATTCTACAGGTTCTACGACAAATACAAAATCCAAAGCTGTCCTTCGACTCCATACAATCCGGCAGCAAACGGGTTAGCAGAATCTTTCAACAAGACACTCTGCAAAATCCTCAAAAAAATGGTCTCTAGTCATAAAAGAGACTGGAGCGACAAAATATCTGAAGCTTTGTGGGCCTATCGAACTACCGTTCGAGGACCAACCCATAGCACACCATTCTCCTTGGTCTATGGATGCGAAGCTGTCGTGCCCTTGGAAGTACAAATTCCTTCCTTGAGGGTATCCTTGCAAAATGACATGACTCAAGAAAGTAATGTCAAATTGCGACTCCATGAGCTGGATAATCTCGATGAGAGACTGCTCGAAGCTCAACAAAGCATTGAACTTTACCAAGCACGCATGGCAGGATCTTTCGATAAAAAGGTCAGGCAACGCGCCTACAAAAAGGGTGACTTGGTTCTTGCGGTAAAAAGACCAATGGTCTTCGCTCACAAGTCCAAAGGCAAATTTGAGCCAAAATGGGAGGGACCCTACGTCATCGACAAGGTTTTCTCCAACGGCGCATATGCACTCCTAAACATGGAAGGCGACAGATGTATGCTGCCCATCAACGACAAGTTCTTAAAGCGGTACTACCCTTGAAGACTTACCCAATTGGGTAAGAGCAATGCTTGTACGGCCAAAACCGGTTTCCAGGTACACGCTCGCTAAACCCACCTTTTTTTAGAATTTTCATGTCAAATGTTGAAATTTCTAGAAATTTAAAACAATGCTTACTTCCATCGTTTCATTGTTCTAAAAACCCAAGTTTAGGAACGTTTCCCTAACTTGACCAAAAATTTTCAACCCTTGAACCCAAAATTCATGGTTTGAAACAAAATCCGGATTCAGGGATTTCCACCCTAGTCCACCCTGCCTTTTACCGCCAAAATGGTTTTAGGTCAAAACTTATGACCCTCATGTCTTTAAACAAAAAACAAACAAAAAAAATGGTTTTTTCAAAAAAACCGTGGGGAAGCGACGCTTAGTCGATACTCGCACAAATCGGAAGCAAGCGAACCACGTTCGACACTTCCAAAATCGCAGGGAAGCGACATTTCGTCGGT
This sequence comes from Litsea cubeba, assembly GCA_012931725.1. Taxonomy (NCBI): domain Eukaryota; kingdom Viridiplantae; phylum Streptophyta; class Magnoliopsida; order Laurales; family Lauraceae; genus Litsea; species Litsea cubeba. The sequence continues at coordinate 63,026 of WHSA01001010.1, forward strand.
ACTTGCAAAATCCAAAACTGTGGAGATGCAACATTTCAGTTGATATCCACAACCCAAATTTCAAAGGTTCGAAAAACCCTAAAAACCGTGGAGACGCAACATTTCAGTTGATATCCACAACCCAAATTTTCAAAGGTTCGAGAAAACCACAAATTTCAAAAATCATGGGGAAACGACATCAAGTCAGTACCCGCAAAACCAAAATTTTTGAAAAGCAAGGATGCGACATTCCATCGATACTTGCACCCAAATCCGCGAGGATGCGACATTCCATCGATACTCGCAATCGAATGAGCAAGGATGCGACTTTCCATCGATACTTGCAAAAACATTCAACAGGGAGGCGACTTTTAGTCGATACTTGCATTTTTGAAAACCAAACCGGCTATAAATGCCACAAATCGGCTATAGATGCCACCAAAACAAAACAGGCTATAAATGCCACAAACCGGCTATCAATGCCACCAAAACAAAATAGGCTATAAATGCCACAAACCGGCTATCAATGCCACCAAACAAAATCGGCTATCAATGCCACAAACAAAAAATTGGCTTTAAAAAACCCTGGCTATCAATGCCACAAACTTGGCTATCAATGCCACAAACCAAAAACCGGCTATCAATGCCACAAATTCGGCTATCAATGCCACAAAAAAAGCTGGCTCTCTTGCCAAAATCAGCTTCCATGCCAAAACAATCATTTGACAAAAGATTTTCACAAAATGATAAGCTTTTGATCAAATCCCATTTACCAATTACTTTCATCACAAAAAGATTTAAGTGAGCGTAAGGTAAACAAAAAAAAGTGTACCAAAAAAATACATGTGGTACCAAAAAAAAGGTAGTGTTCACAAGCACTACAAAAAAAAAAGAAAAAAGAGAAGGAGTACCAAAAAAAAAAATACATATGGTACCAAAAAAAAAAGAAAGTGTTCACAAGCACTACAAAAAAAAGAGAAGAGAAAAGTACCAAAAAAATACAAGTGGTACTAAAAAGAAGAGAGAGAAGGATGGTTTCTTTTTAAAAAAAAAAAAAACACAGGAGCTCAATCAAAAATCATCTCCAGCTAAGAGTTCAGCTTCTTAAGCAAACTTTTGGCCTCAGCCGTCAAGGATTCCAAGGCACGCTTCTTCAGGAATTTGCCATGAGATGCTGGAGTGGGCTGTAACCCTTCTTTCGCACCTGGAAGCTTATCTCGAGCAGTTCGCCATTGTTTGTTCTCATCAGACTTCCTTTTAAGAACTCGATTGGCATCTGCAACCCGGTGAGTCAGAGCAGTCTCCCTTTCACGAGCCTCTGTTATTGTAGTCCACTTGGCAGCGACTTGTGCCTGCAGATGCTCAAGACGTTTCCTGGCCTCATCGACCTCCCTATCAAGGATGTTAAGGTCATGTGTCAGCCCAATGATGTTTAGCTCTTCTAAGTTCTTCTCTCGGACTACCTGCTTCTTATTTTCTGTAGCCTCATCCAGGTTAGACTGAGCCTTATCCGCAGGGTCCAGGAACATCTCCTTGAAGAACTGGTCATCAGGAAAACCCATGGTCTCAAACCACCTGTCACCCAGCTCAATGATCCTATCAACGATCGCCCTGGCACTTGTGACATCTAGACCAGCCTCTTCAGCATCACCGAGAATCTCACGCACATGCTGGATCATCCCAAATCCGGCATCTAAGTGCCCAGAAAAGCAGAGTCTCAATCCAAGAGCTCAGAACGCGCACCACCACCTTCTTCGCAAAAAGAAGAGATGGCCCAGCTGAAGATTCGCCTAACTCCGTTGGTCGGCTGCTCATGTCATCATCTGTTGGAAGAGTAACAAAAGAACTCTTTCCAGTTGAAGCTGCTCCTGCTCGGGAAGGAATCTCAGCATGAGGAATCTCCTCAACATTGTCAGAACTGGTCCCAAGAGTCTCTACCTCTGGATCAACCTCTGGCATCCCTTGCTCTAGTTCTGAAGGAAACGACGGACCCTCCTCTGTCACTTCAAAACCTGCCAAAGAAACGCCAAAAGGTATGAACATGATCCTGTTTGAAAATCATTATCAGGGTTATTACTGCAAAATACCTTCTTCGACGACTGGCGGAAGACTCTCTTCCTCCATGAACTCATCGGAAGTATCATCAACATTTGCGTCCATCGATGGTTCAAAGTCATCGGAATCCTGTGGCAAGTCAGCTGGCAAGAAATGTGTTAGCAAACCAAGTCACAGACAAAAAAAAAGAAAGCAAAAGAAGTCGTACCAATTGGAGATTCTGGATTCACTCCAGAGTCCCTCGGTTCTTCTTCAGGTGCCCCGACAGGATCTGTCACCACCTCATTGGTTGGAACCTCAGGCATCGCCAAGTCTTCCTCTGCTAAAAAAAAGAAGAGAAAAGCGGAAACAAGAAGCAAATCAGAACATGGAAAATCCCATGAAAAGAAATGGAAAGAGAAAAAGAAAGAATCATACCTTCACCGACGGTCTCTTCTTCTCGGCTTCTCTTCTCAGGAGGCTCGTCAGCATCTACTGGCACATCCTCATTCATAGTAAGAGGAGCTTCCAAGTTAGGAGAGTCCTCATGCTGCCCCTTGCTGCGATGACTCCTCCTCCTCTTCTTACTCCTGCGGGCTCGCTTTTTAGAGGAACCTGCCCCGCTGTCAGAGTCAGGTTTCCCACTTGACTCCTCACTGGATGGTCTACTCTTGCCAGTAGACTCCACGGAAGCTTGCCTCTGTGCCACTTGCATCCAAGCACCAAGTTCGGCTTCCTCCTGTTCTAGCTGCTCTAAAGCCTCATCAGGTATTTCTCGAACAGCTTCAGAACCAATGACACCCTGGTCACCGAGAAAGCCTATCTTGTGCTTCTCTCCAGAAAGGAAGGCCCAAACTTCCTCTCGCCGGACGCCATCCGACTTTCCAAGGCCCTTTCCAGATGCCAGCTTCACATCAAGCTCCTTCTTGGAAAGCCCCTGATATGCCGAAAAGCTCTCCGCGAACCACTTCGCAAAGCCGGCAGTCCGGGAAGTCAGCAACACAGGATAAGAAATCATGGCTGTAGTATCTTCAGCACTATAGAAAGCCCATGCATTTCTCCCGTCCTGTAAACCTCCAAAGCGCTTCACCATGCTTGAAGGCGCTCCAACAACGCCTTGAGAAAAGCCTAACTGCAAAGCAAAGCGAGAGGGTACATACGACTGGATGTCGACGAAAAGATGTCTACGGTACACCATCGTGCCGACACGTATGCTGAAAAGCCACTCTCTCTCTGCATTCGTCAAGGAATAATGCCTTCTCGACCCCGCCCTGGTAGAGTCTCGGGAGGCACCAAAATCAAAAGCCTTCTTCCGCAACTCCGGAGAAAGCTTCACTGAAGACTGCCCCATCTCGACGTCCCTGAACCGTCGGATCCTCATGCGGGCAAACAAAAGTGATTCGGACACGGCTTTGCCCTTAGCCACTCGAGTCATCAGAGGATCATCATCCTGTGCAGCACCCAGCCGGTGGAAGCCAGGACAGTGGTACACGTACCATGAATAAAAGATGTGGGCTGAAAATACCCTATTCATGGGAAGCCCAAGCCGAACCAAAAAAGCAGCAGCCTGCAGTTCGGTACACAGGTAGGAGTAAAGAGCTGGCACCAAAGCAAGCTGCTCTCCAACGCCATCCGACAAGCTGGAAAAGTACAATGCGGCCTGATGTGCGTTCCATCTCCTCCAGCAAAAAGAGCCTCACCAAGCCAATAAGTGAGGTAAACAGCGAGATCTCTCCGCAGTGCAATGTCAGGACATATGGCGTTTGTACTTGCACAGAAATCTCTCAACTCTTCTTGCATGGCCAAGATCTTCTTTGAACTTGGATCCTGAGCTCCGGCTTCTTGGGTCACGCTATCAGAAGACTCCCTGCTATCAAAAAAGTTGGGGAACGAAGAGCTAGAACTCTTCCAACTGTTGGATCTAACTTTGAAACCCTCTTTCTCCTTCAAAAAATCATAGAAGGCGACGAGCTGAAAGTACAGAAGCCTGAACTCCTCAGACTGCCCCTCAAGGACGATGTCAATCGGCATAAACTCCTCATAGAGTTTGCTGAGGATGGGTAATCCAGTAATGGCGCTCAGCTCCTTTAAAGAAAAACCAATCTCGCCATTCGTCACAACGAAGGTATTGGTTTGTGGGAGGAATGATTCCAGCATAGCCATGAAGGCCTTGTCGGAAAAGATCACGGTCTCCCTAAAGGCACGGACCGCATCAAAAATCCCGGCTTCCTTCAAAACGGCGCCACCAATCAGCAGGACGCGATCAGTCCACGACTTCCACTCGGAGTCAGCATTGAAACGGCCACGGAGTTGAAAAGGCTTGATCCAATTGCTGCCGTCACCGCTAAAAATACCAAGGCCCACCAGTCTCAAATCGACCGACGGATAATCAGAACCCTGGTAGCCGCTGGATGGCATCAACAGGTCCATGTCAACAGGCGACCTCTCCGTATATCTAGGAGAACCGCCAACAAAAACCCCGGTCTTGATTACATTTGTCCTCCTCACCTAGCTTGGAGGACCTTCCTTCTTAGAGCACGTGGGGGCAAGGCTCATGATCGAGACGGTGCGATCAAACGTCGATCGGGTAACAACAGTATTCTTCTCACCATCTGCTGTGAAAGAAAACTGAAAACACCTCCTCTGGTATGTTATGTCATCAGGGACTACATCACCAAAGAAGAAGATAGGCTTGGGCAAAACGCTCTGATCTTCCATCACCCATGGACGACTGCTTACCACGATCTTATAGAATTCCTCTCCCTTGAGAGTGATCAGTGCTGCCTCATCTCATCTCGGTTGAGGGAGTCGCATTCTTCCAGATTTCTCTCAACATACTGGACCTTCTCAAAGGCCTGCTGAACGGCCGGATTAGAAGATCTAGAAGATCGACGAGGTATGCTTATAGCAGGCTCTTTACCCTTGTTCGTTCTGGAGGAACCACCTGCAAAGGATGGAAAAGAAAAAGATCAAACATCAAAATGACAGAATCTCGCTAAAAAAAAAAATTTTGGCAAAATTTTGACATGATGACGGGGCAATTCCGAAGAAAAGGAACTATCCCGAAAGAAATAGAAAGCTTGAAGATGGGTTCAACATTGCTGCGAGCTCCAAAACTCCAAACTTTCGAAACCTCAAAGTCTCCGCAAAATTAGGAAGGGCTCAACATCTTTGCGAGCTCCAAATTCCCAAATTTGCGAAAACTTCCAGGTATGCTATCACATCATGCTACAATTCAATTTGCAAAAAAAAAAATATACATGCATGAACATCTTGGTTTGCGAAAAAAAATGCATTATCATGATGAGCAAAAAAAAAAGAAGAAAGAAACTTTCTCAAAAAAAAGGAGAGAGAAAGAAAACAAAAAAAAGAGAAAGAAATAGGGACTGGCCCACAAGGCCGTGGCCCACAGGCCACGTGGCCGTACGGCCAGATCCGTACGGCCCACAAAGGCAACAAACAAAAAAAAAGTGCAAAAAAAAAGAGCACAAAAAAAGAGAGGAAAACACGTGTAAAAAAAAAAGAAGAGAAAACACGTGAAAAAAAAAGAGAAAGAAAGAACTTTTTTCCTACAATGGGGTTTTCTTGAAAAAGGGGAACTTACTTGAAGCCATTGATGGAGAAGAAGAAGAAAAGTCTTGAAGATCTTGAAGAAGAAGAACTCTTGGTCTTGAAGCCCTCTTGAGATTGTTGTAAAAGAAAGCAATAAGAGCAAGAGATCCAACCTCCTCCTTGCTTTTATAGGAGAGAGCAAACCAAAGAAGGAAAGAAGAAAGAGGTAAGTGTTACTAATTAGTAACCTTACCAAAAGAAAGAGATTAGAAAGATTCTTTCCCAAAAGAAAGATATCTTGAGAGATTCTCTCCCAAAAAGAAATCAATGAGAGATTCTCTCCCAAAAAGAAATCAATGAGAGATTTTTTCCCAAAAGATAGGATCAATGAAGGATTCTTTCCCAAAAGAAAGATATCTTGAGATATCCCATCCCAAAATAAAGGGAACATTAGAGATTCTCTCCAAGTAAAGATATTCTTAGATACTCTCTATCCAAATGAGATATTTTTGGATATTCTTTACAAAAATGACACCATGTGAGATCTAAGCCATTTCAAAAGCTTAAGGTCCCATGGGTTAGCCCATATGAGCCAGGTTTGACCACCTAGGCAAAAAAAAAAAAAAAAAATTTGGGCTTTTAGTCAAAGAGAAATCACTCTTACCAAGAGCATACAAAAATGGTTCCATGCCTCTTTTGAGTTGATTCAACCATACAAAGAGAATTCCAAGCCCCATGAGCTTCCAAAAATCAAACCATCCAGCCTCATATACAAAATTGAGCCAAAATCTTGAAATTGACATTCCACAAAAATCCAAACCAAAACCTGATCTCCTAACTTGCCACATATAGCCTGTTAGGTCACAAGATCAAAACCAAAATTGATCCCCCAACATTCCACATACAGCTTGTTGGGTCACACGGTCAAAACCAAACCCGACCCCTTAACCTGCCACATACAGCCTGTTAGGTCACAAGGTCAAACCCAAATCCACATCCCTGATGTCATCATCAAAACTTTGCCTCAAGATGGTACGTTGTTGACACCAAAAATGTCACTTTGCCTCTTCAAGATCCAAAGAGCTACATGAAGTCGCAACCTGCCATAAATAGGCAATGCTACTTCCAAAAATCAAATCTTGTTAGAATCAAACAAAAACTGCAAGATCCTTCAAGACAGCCAAAAGAGGAGTACACAAGAAGTTTCGGGCCATTTCAAAATCATTTGGCCTAACTTCGCTTCTCCGACAGCCGAAAAGGAACTCTCGGTGGCAAAAGCATCGGAGACACCAAATCTTCGATCAGAGCCGATGGATGGTCTCAAAATACTTCCAAAAGGCTCCACGTCAAGTTCCGAGTCAAATCGACAACGTTTGACCCTACATCAACCCTTGAACAGCTAAATCAAGCCTCTCGGCGGCGAGAACCACTGAGGCCATTACTCATTAGATAGAGCACATGGACGGCTTCAAAATGCTTATAAAGGGCTACACGTCAAATTTCAGGTCATTTCGACAACATTTGACCATAGTTTGACGCTCGGAAGCCAAATCAGGCCTCTCGGCGGCAAAGCCCTCCGGGACCATGGTTTCCAAGATAGAGCCTATGGATCATCTTAAAATGACTCCAATAGGTTCCCTATAGAATTTCAAGTCAATCGGACATCGGTTGACCGCACATCAAACCGCGACATCTTCATCGCGACAAAAGCAAGTTTACTGGTGATAGGACCCCAAACGGCTTCAAAACTCAAACAAAAGCCTATGGTTGGTCTTATTTATTGCTCAGCAGGCTTCACACCAAATTTCAGGTCATTCCGACATCGTTTGGCCCAGTTTCAGCTTCTGACGAAAAATCGACAGCTCTGCGCGACAAAGTCTTCAGCTTTCTCAGGAAATTGGAAACTTTGCAAAATAAAATGCAAGGATTCTCATCAGGTTTCCTACAAAGAAATCAGGCCAATAAATGATCAAAATGTCAAGGAAAAATACAGAAGAAAAAAGAATCGAAAAACAGCAAAACGGACACAAAACGGGACAAAAATGGGGAAAACCCCCCCAGGGTCGCAGACCCTTGCGACCCTGGCCCAGGGTCGCAGCCCCTGTGACCCTGGGCTAGGGTCGCCGGCGACCTTGGAGCCCGGGGTCGCCGGGAAGGCCCCGGAAACCCCGGTTTTCGCCGTTTTTTTCGCGATTCGAAGCGCCCAGCCTCTGGTACTTTCCAAAACTCATGCTTTTGAGACACCAAATCCTCTGACATCCGTCCAAAACACGGGTCAATCATCAAGAGTATCGAAAACAATATTGATCGCCACCCGATCAACCAAAAAAAGTGTGCTTTCTACCCGACCGATCGAGAAATCGACAGGACAGATGGCACCGACCCGCTGTTGGCAACAAACACCTGAAATTACATGGTCGTCTGATGTCGATCTACATGAAGATCCATCGATGATCATCGACAGAAGAATCCCAAAAGACGCGGCACGGCCTGCGACTCTTCAGCTGCTCGGCGACCACTTAATGCGATTAATTGACTAGCTTTATTACAGTCATTAATCCATTTCTTTGGACGGACCAATCAGAAGTAAGCATCCGGGAGTTACAAGTCAAGAGATTCATGGCATTTAACCCATGAAACTCCTCCCATCATGGCGATTAAAGGCGATTAAATGCCCTCAATCTCCTCCGGCCAATCAGAAGCTAAGAAAAAGGAGTTACAAAATAAAGAATTCAATTCTGTAACTTCTCCCTTTATGTAGCTTTATGACAATCAAAGCTCATAAACCCTCCTAAATGGCCACCTAAAAGCCTATAAATAGGAGAGCTCTCCAAGAAGAAAAGGAGACAGACACACAGATCATCAGAAAAAAAGCACAAACACACAGACAGACAGAAGCACAGAAATCCAGAGAAAGGAAAAAGAGAGAAAACTCTGCGGAAATTCTACACCGGCCACCGCAACAAGGTGACAAAAGTCCCTTGGGGGTACCCCGCCCAAGGTCCTTGCCTTCTCCTCCTGCCTCCAATGGCTTAGATATGGCTTTTCAGCCCGTCTACTCGGTTTTTTATTGGACATAGGACCTCCTTTTGGTCTTTGTCCTCTAAAAACCTGAGGTTATAGCCAAGCCAAGCGAATCAATAGCATCCTCTGTTCTCATCTGCATGGATGATGGCGAAGCCCACATATGGCTTGCGACCGTCAATCTAAACGAGTCCCCCACAATCTCCTGAGAAGTTAGATCCTCCTTTTCTTGCTTTTCATTGTAGTTTGTATTTTTTCAAAAGAGACAAAAATCACAACTCTTGTCTTTCATTATTGATAAGGATTGTAAATCGGCTATAAACGCCAAAATCGGCTATAAACGCCAAAAATCGGCTATAAACGCCAAAATCGGCTATAAATGCCAAAAAATCGCCTTTCATGGCAAACCAAGAAAAATGTCTCTTTTCTTAAATATATGTGCAATGGAAAACTTGAAAGAAGTTGATTTCCTTTTTACTTGCGAAGGTTGATCTCCGGATCACCACTTGTAATTCCAAGTAAAATAGAAAATCTGGCACACCCACACAAAAAAAAAAATGTTGATGCACGTCCCTGCCCCCTGGTTACGAAAGAGTCGGAACCAAACGGACTCCCACGTCCGCCGACCCTCGGTAGGAACCGAGCAGGAGCGCGGTCCATCAAGCTGGCACACCCGGTGGGACTCGTTTATTTGAGAACACGATGCTAAAAATGAAATATTTGCATATCATATATTTTGCTCTATGCTTATATTTCTTTTCTCGATTCATTGGCTACTTTATAATTGGTGGCCTATGTTGGATTCCGCATCTAAAAAAAATGAGATGAGATTTTTTGTTTGGAAATTTCTAATTCTTTGAATTTATTTGCACTCTTTCTCTTTTCAAAAAAAAAAAAAACAAAAATTAGATTTTTCAGTTTGGATTCAAAATTGAGAAACTTTGATCCTCTCCCTTCTGGGCACTGGCGCTCACGGAAATCGCTGAGACCGTGTTCGGATCGGGGATTGGGTCATTGTTTCTCTTCGATGAGTTCATTAAAGATCTAAAAAAAAATATAAAAAAATTTAGATTTCTCAATTTGGATTCAAAATTGAGAAACCTTGATCCGTTCCTATCGTTCATCGCGCTCGCAGAAATGTTGAGCCTGTTCGACTAAGGTTTTGGGCCATCGTTTCTCTTCGATGAGTTCATTAAAGATCTAAAAAAATATATATATAAAAAAATAAATAAAAAATTTTAGATTTCTAAATTTGGATTCAAAATTGAGAAACCTTGATCCGTTCCTATCGTTCATCGCGCTCGCAGAAATGTTGAGCCTGTTCGACTAAGGTTTTGGGCCATCGTTTCTCTTCGATGAGTTCATTAAAAAAATATATATATATATATATATAAAACAAAAAAAAAACATAGACCACTAAGGTTAAACCAACTGTGTTCTTTGATCATGTTTGATTCAAAGAAAAGCCTTGTCCAGAGTATGGAGACAGCTTGACTGTTCTAGGCAAGGGTCCTCCAAACGGGTTCATTAAGTAATCCTACCCTTACCTGGGGGCAATTCTATCAATCAAGATTTCATAAGACCGGGTTAGGAGGCCTATGTGTACTCTCTCGTCTTTTAAATAAATTAAAAAAATAATAATAAATTTATTTTAAAATAAAAAATAAAAAATAAAAAAAATTTTCAAAAAAATTCTTAAAATAAAAAAAATAAAAAAAAAATAAAAAAAAAAAGATTTAAAAAAAAAAATCTTCAAAATCTTCAAAAAAAAAACTTCCGTCATTTTGGGTTTAGATTGGAGAAATCTTGGTCTTCTCCTTTCTGAGCACTGGCGCTCGCGGAAATCGCTGAGCCCGTGTTCAGATTGGAGTGCCTTTTGCTCTCTTTGATGAACCCGATATTGGCCTTTCAAAAAAAAAACTCGTCATTTTTAGATTCAGATCCGAGAAATTATGGTTCATTTCTTTCTGAGCACTGGCGCTCGCGGAAATCGCTGAGCCCGTGTTTAGATCGGAATACCATCTGCTCTCTTTGATGAATCTAATCTTGACCTTTCAAAACAGAGAATCTCATCTCATGGATGCGGTCTCAAAACATTTGTGTCTAGCGGTACTAGTACGCCCTTTCAGGGTCTACTGTATTGCGACCGGCACATCTGTAACTCCAACTTTATATTCTTCTTACCTCGAGCAAGCTCTGCTTCTCGATAAGTCGAATTTAAGTTCACAATTGCTTCTAGCAGTCACTGGGATGCCCATTCTGGGCTTACCATACCTGCGATTAGAACAATTGTACCCTCTATGGCGTTTCGCCTTCTTCATGTTGCTTGGGTTATCTTCCTTTAGCAATTTGAAAAGACGAAACCATAGAACTTCCCATTTATGATCATTATATTCTTGTGATTACTAATGGATGTGGTCTTATTTCAGAAATTTTCGAAAAAAACTAACAATGGCAGCTTCACTAACCATTACTTTCGATGAAAACAAGCACCAACTCATGCTTCAACAGAAGCAAACCACACGCACTTACAAGCGCCCCATCAGCTGCCGAAGCGTCAACTCCCTCGGTAACTCTCTGAACTCCGGGTCGACCTCGACTCCCCGGACTATCGTCTTTGGGACGCTGGGACCATTCCCACTTCCTGAGGAACAAACTGCTCCCTCCAAGAAGCAGAAACTCGCCTCTCAACGTGTCACTACCGTGACACCAAAGGCGAGCACCAGAAGGCCTGAAGCCCGTGGCAGCCCCACGAAGCCTCGACCTGCAAGCGATCAGGTCTATCCAAAGACTTGGTCCCCAAGACCTTCACCAAAACAAAGAAGGTCCCAAACATCTACCAAGCCAGCATTCCTGGCCCCACTCAAGGAGAACCAGTTCTACCCTCTTGCTTACATGAAAGAGGAGAGACCCATCTCCAACCTGACTCTCAAGTCATCCCAGCATGAGCCGGCTTGTTCCTACAAGCCCAAAATCAAGTCATGCATCACAAGGCCTCTACAAGCACCTGCTGAGGCCTACAAACTTGCAGTTCGACCCTTCATCTCTACGGGGGCCGAATTCCAAAAATTCAAAGCTTCGCTGCAACAGGCGAAGGACAGGGTTCGCATCCTGTCCTTGCCCAGCTGCAAAGAAGACAGGCTCGGCTGCTGCGCCCGAGGGAGCACATCCTTCATCGTCAAAGCCCAGCCAGAGTTGACCGAAGCTCAGATTGCTCGTCGTATATGCCGCCGTGCATCATACCGGCAAAAGAGACTAGAGAAGCAAAGGACCCAGCCTCCTACACTTCAAGTCTCTCCTAAATGGGTCGAAAAAGAAAGACCCAACCAAGTTGCTGCCGTCTATATGGTTGGAAAAACCAGAAGGCGCCAAAAATCAGCAACAAAAATCCATGTCCGACGTCCGATGACCCGCAGCATCTCAAGGACAAGAAGACATTCAGAAGAATCCCCTGCTCCTTCAAGCAAAGGACAGCAGAGTGATCCTTCCTCAAGCTCTTCTTCAAAAAGAATGAGCCCCAGCTCAGTCACCAGGACAGTTTCTTCGTTCGAATCACGAAGGATGAACGTCTTGGCTACAAATTCTGAGCCACCACCCCGCAATCAACCTCCAGAAGATGCGATCACCCACATCCAGCAGTTGGAACAGGGCCAGCAGAGGATTGAAACTCTGATGGAAAACCTTCTCCTCGCCTTCCAAAATCAGGCGAACAATGAACCTCCTCCGAATCATCAAAACGACGAGGTAAATGGAGAAGAAAATGAGTCACGCGCCCTTACCAAAAAGGACGTAGACGGTATCCTCGCCAAAGCAAAAGAAGAGGATATAGTCAAGGAGCATGGGATCAAGCCACCATATCCCTTATGGATGGACTCGGTCCCGTTCCCCACCAAATTCAAGCATCCTACTCTCCAAACATATACGGGGAAAGGATCAGCCAGACAGCACGTCATCCACTTCAAGATCCTGACGGGAGCTATCGCGGATCAAGATGCACTCAAGATCCGCCTCTTTGCAAGTACCCTAAAAGGTACGGCCTTCGATTGGTACTCCACTCTGCCGGATGACTCCATCCAAAACTGGGCCATGCTAGAAACACGCTTCCTGACTCACTTCAAAGGTGAGGATCACCCCGCTACTATGGCTCAGCTGTGCAGCGTAAAACAGGGGGAGAATGAATCAACATACGACTTCATTCACAAGTGGAAAGCAATGGCATACAAATGCTCAGATGTACTGCCACAAGCGTCGCTAGTCGACATCTGCCGAAACAACATGAGAGCTAGAATCCGCTCCATGATCATCAGCAACAAATCAAAAAACCTGGGAGAACTCCTAGAAGCTTCCATGGAGGCTGAAACGGTGATTGAAAACCTCAACAGTCAGAAATCATCAAGAAAAGAGCCAACTGCCATTGCAACCTGTAAACCAAAGAAAAAAGAGGTCCTTAATGTGCAAACCATGTCGGCTTCTCAGCCACCAAAGAAAGCTGAAAATAAAGCTGCTGGTAAGAGACCTGAACTCTCAGATGCCTTCAAAAGACGAGTAGAGAAGAAATACCCGTTTGATGAAGATGTTGATGAAATCTTTGGGGCTCTTGTGGCAAACGGCAAGCTCACCTTGCCTGAACCAAAAAGACCGGGTGATGTTGGCAAAACCAACGATCCTCGGTACTGTCCGTACCACCAGATGATCTCGCATCCTCTCAATCAATGCTTCGTTGTGAGGGAGAAAATAAACGAGATGTGGAAAAACGGAGTCATCACCTTTGACAAAAACTATGGGTCTGCCTCCGTCAACATGGTGACATGTGGACAAACATCAAAATCACCGAAGAAGAAGATCACTACTTCCTTCAAGGTGATAAACACAATCCAAGCGTCCGAGGAACTGGTTCCTTACCCGACACCAGACGGACAACCCATATGGGTACATCCCGATCTCCTGGAAGATGAAAATTGGGAGGTTGTGAAAACAAAGCCTACAGCTCAACAGCGAAGGCAGGCTAGGAAACATCTCCTCAAGCTCAAACGGCAAGAGAAGACCCAGCCAAAACAAGAAGTCAAAGAAAAGGCAGAGGCTTCCTCTACCGCTTCACTGGAGGCAACAAAAACATCCCTTCCAGAGACTTCAAAGGCGGTAAGAAAATTCACTCTCAGTGATTTCATGCCACCTCAATTCAAAGAAGCCACGCAGGAGGCATCATACTCTTGCAATTCGGTAGTTGGATTCTCCATTGATGGATACGAGTCCAGCGACACCGATGATGGATTCGAATCCAACTACACAGATGAGTGGGAGGAGTCCCTTGAAACAGGAGAATATCTCTTCGATGAAGAATGGGTTCCTGAGTCTCATCTTATGCCAGTAATCTGGTATAACCCCCTATAGCCACAAGGATCCTGGTCTGATGATGAAGAAGACCAAGAAGCTGTACAAGAAAATGCTGCTGACCCAGCACCTCTCATTACTCCAGTGGAAATCAACCATGTTGAGCCACAAAGAGTTGATGAAGAAGAAGATCCGGCTCCCATGCCTGATCTTGAAGAATATGCAAGGATCTTGCAGCGACTCACTCTAGAACAAGAGCAAGATCGCGTCAACGAGCCTCCTCGCAACCCTGAGCCTGAAGTCCCTGAAGACCACCAGGTACATTCTCCCTTAACTCCTGAAAATGGAGAAAATTGCTGGATAGACGATCCTCTTACATCCGAGGATGAGTCTGACTCCGATCAGGCAACGTCTCCCGTCAGAGCTTCCTGTAATGTGATAATTCGGGATTATAGCTCTTCCGAAGCATCGTCTGATGAGAGCACTTACACTCCTGCGACGCCTAGCAATGTATCTTCTGGAGCCACCTCGTCTCACGTGACTTTCACTGAGATGACACCCACTCAGGTTTCTTCTCCTGAGACTGTGACTTCAAAGTTCACACCCTTCATGACGAAGAATTCCCAGCCATTGATGCTTGGGACGATGAATTAGTCAACGAAGAAGAAAGATTGCTGGATGCTGTTCAGGACTTGTTCCCGGAAAATGCTCCATGCAACACAATCACTGAGGATGGTAACTCTGCTGCTGATACATCCTCAACAAATGAAAAATGACAGCCTCTTGATCCTGAAGACAATCTTCCAAACGAAGACCCTTCTCAAGAAGCTCTCGAAGTTGGTAGAGGCACCCGCTCTGGCCGGGACTACCACAAAAATTACAACCAATCTTCCTTTACATATGTAAACCCTTCGGGAAAAGATGTTGTAAGCGCCCCTAGTGGCAACAATGATGAACATGTAGGCCCTACGGAGGCTTTCAAGTATGACTTGATCGAACACTTCAAGCACATACCAGCACGTCTGCACATCCTAGATTTGTTGCGAATGTCTCCGCACACTCGTGATAATCTCATTTCGGAATTACAAAAGCTGAATGAGGATGTCGACAAATATGCCCCGCAAGTCCTCCAAATTGAAATGGATTACCGGGTCAAAAACTCAGAAGCCTCCTCAAAGGGAGAAAAGAAGAAAACTGAGGGATCATGCATTGAATGCCTCTCGGCTAAAAAAGCAGCCAGTGCAACCATCGCCTTCACAAAGGACGACCTCCTACTTGGCGAAACCAGGCATAACCGACCCCTATACTTCACAGGGTGTGTCAAGGAAATGCCTATGCACAGAGTTCAGATCGACCCAGGTTCTGCACTCAACCTCATCTCCACATCGGCTCTTGAAGAGTTGGGCATCCCACCCAGCAAACTAAGCCACACATCTGTATCTATCTTTGGATATGATAGGAGTACTCAAAGGCCTATCGGTAAAATCAGGTTCAAGTTGCAAATCGGTGATCTTATCTCTGAGGTCACAGTGTGTGCAATAAAGACCCCTTCATGCTACAACATCCTTCTCGGACGCCCTTGGATCCATGAGAATGGTGTTGTCCCTTCAACTCTACATCAATGCATCAAGTTTGTTGGCGACGACGGCATGATACATCGAGTCTTTGCGGACAGAAAACCCTTCAAAGGTAAAGAAGTCCACTTCGCAGACTCACAGATGTATGAAGGTGAAAAAGAAGAAGAGGAGAAGCACACAGCATCCTTTGCCGAAAATCTCCAGAAAGATAAAGGCAAAGCTCCTCAACAATCACCGGAAGAAAACAAACCATCCGGTAAATCTGAAGAGAGCATTCAAACTCCCTTCATCATCTCCCTCAAACCTTCAAAGCCTTTGGTCATCACAACTAAAGTGAAGAAGGCAAAACAAAAGCCTGGGGGCAAATTTGTTGTCTCTTTCGTGTCTATCATGCAAGACACGGACTCGGATTCAGAGCCAGAAGACGACACATCGTCAAGCCAAGCTGACACTCAGCAAGTTCAGCCTGCTCTCACTCCAATGAAGACAACTTCTGACATAGAAGATCCTACGTCAGCTTCCTTCGTTGTTCCAGCAACTTCAGCAAAGGAAAAGCCGATCTTCTTCCATAGATCGGATGCTTCTTCATCAAACTCCATGCTTGAACCTTTCCAAAATAAAGGTATGCCTCAACTATCCTTATATAGTTCCGTGGCACAAGCTATTATGAAGAAAATGGGCTATGACGCTCAAAACCCAGTCGGTTTGGGAGAAGAATGCGGTATTCTCACGCCTTTGGGGCCCGTCTTGACCAAAAGCCAGCTGGAAGATTGGAGACTCTACGACTATGTAGAAAAGTCTTCACACGGGTTAGGGTATGATCCTGACACTCCATTGAGACAATTGACACAAAGGCTTAAAAGTCAATATACTGACCAAGCCTCAACTTCTCAAGTCCATGAAGACATCGATCTCCCTGGATATCTCTTTGATGAGTCACCTGACAAAGATCCAGGAAGCTCATCCAATTGGCACGATTTCTCCGAAAATGAAGAGGAGTTGTCCGATGGCACAGACGTGTGGACTTCTGACCCAGAAGAACCCTCATCTCCAAAAGAAGTAGCCTACTTCGACCCGGTTTCAACAGGCGATTGGGATCATCTCATAGCAAGCCTTGGGAAAATTACCGATCAAGAAGACCCGTGGAAAGGAACAAAACCTTGGTCTGGAAATGCCTTTGAAAACCCGGAAGGTTTCGTTGAGCTGGAAGCCTCCGAAAATATTGTGGAGGAACCACCTTCGAACCTTCCAACAGAAGATCCTGTTCAAAAGATAGACTTGGGAACACCAGATAACCCACGTCCTGTATTCATAAGCAAGAATATAAAGGATGATGAGTTACCCGAGTACATCGCCTTTCTTCGTGAGTTCGTTGATTGCTTTGCATGGTCTTACGCTGAAATGCCAGGCTTAGACCCTAAAATAGCGGTTCACAAACTCAATCTTCAAGAAGACATCAAGCCTGTCAAGCAAGGCCAAAGAAGATTCCGTCCAGATGTGATGGATAAAATTGAACAAGAAGTTCAAAAACTCAAAAGCGTCGGCTTCATCCGTGAGGAACAACATCCTGAATGGTTGGCCAACATTGTCCCCGTGACAAAGAAAAATGGGCAGATCAGGGTATGTATTGACTATAGAGACCTGAATGGCGCATGCCCAAAAGATGAATTTCCGCTCCCCATACCAGAGGTAATGATTGATAATACCTGTGGATTCGAGCGAATGACATTCATGGATGGTTTCTCTGGCTACAATCAGATAAAGATGCATCCCGAAGATGAAAAACATACATATTTTCGGACCCCATTTGGCGGTATTGCTACACTGTCATGCCATTTGGTCTGAAAAATGCTGGTGCCACATATCAGAGGGCTATGTTGAAAATATTCCAAGATATGCAACACAAGACGGTTGAATGTTACGTTGATGACCTCGCCGTCAAAAGCAAAAGAAAAGAAGATCATCTCGAAGACCTTCGAGAAGTCTTCCTCCGGCTTCGCAAACACAAACTGCGAATGAATCCTTTGAAATGCTTCTTCAGCGTCTCGTCGGGTAAGTTCCTCGGATTCTTAGTTCGGAAAGCTGGAATAGAGCTTGACCCCATAAAAGTCAAAGCCATTCTAGAAATGCCCTCTCCAAGAACCTTGAGAGAACTCAAAGGGCTTCAAGGGAGATTGGCCTACATCAGACGGTTCATCTCCAATCTTTCGGGGAAATGCCGTCCATTCTCCCGGTTGATGAAAAAAGGTGTGAACTTTGTCTGGGATGCTGACTGTGAAGCTGCTTTCCAAGACATCAAGTCATACCTGATAAAACCTCCAGTTTTAGCTGCTCCTACCACTGGAAAACCATTCATCTTGTATACAAGAGCCCTTGATCACTCTTTGGGAGCTCTGCTTGCGCAAGAAAATGATCAGAGAAAAGAAGCAGCTCTGTACTACCTCAGCCGCATGCTAGTAGGTGCAGAGCATCGCTACTCTCCAGTCGAAAAAGAATGGCTTGCAGTGATGTTCGCCGTACAAAAGCTGCGTCACTACTTACTTTCCAACACAGTCTACCTGGTCTCGAGGGTCAACCTCTTGAAGGTCCTTGTCACAAAGGCAGGTTCTCTCAATGCTCGACTGGCAAAATGGTCCATCCTTCTGTCACAACTTGATATTAGGTATGTACCACAAAAAGCAATCAAAGGGCAAGCTCTAGCGGACTTCCTCGCATAGCATCCATTGCCTAAAGATTCTCCGCTTAGAGATGATCTCCCAGACGAACCAGTCTACAATGTGGAGACTTTCTCACAAAGTGCCTCCTGGGACATGTACTTTGACGGTGCGACCAGGACAAATGAAAAAAGACAGCTGATCTCGGGAGTTGGCATCCTCTTTGTTAGCCCCGACAAATACATGATTCCACACGCTTTCTCGCTACTGGAACCATGCACAAACAATGCAGCTGAATATCAAGCTCTGATCTTAGGATTGGAACTCGCCATCGAATCCGGTATCACCATGCTGGAAGTCTTTGGAGACTCTCAACTGATCGTCAACCAGATGAATCAGAAATTTGAAGTCAGGAAGCCAGATTTGCTGCCTTACTATAACAAAGCATAATCACTTCTGCAAAAGTTTGACATCTGTCACATCACCCACATTCGTAGAGGTGAAAACATACGTGCAGATGCCCTAGCTGGACTTGCCGCATCTATGGCAATCCAGGAAGGGGAAAACATGCAAATCACAGTGTGCGAAAGGAGAATCCTTCCTCCTCTTAACACACACCAAGCAGTTGCTGAATGCCACCAAGTGGTCGGAAGTCGGATTTCGATCCTTCAAACTTCAATCGGCGACTGGAGGGATCCGTTCATTGATTACATTATGTTCGGAATCCTACCTGAAGATCCAAAAGAACGGGTAAGCATCCAAAGGCGAACCCCAAGCTTTCATTTGGATATTCCTTCAAAAATCCTTTACAGGAAATCCTTCAACGGAGTACTTCTACGCTGCTTGTCACAACAAGAGGCTGAAGAAACACTCAAAGAAGTTCATGCTGGTCTTTGCGGAGCTCATCAGGCTGGACCTAAGCTCTATGATCAGATAAAAAGGTTAGGATATTACTGGCCTACCATGGTAGCTGACGCAATGCAATTTGCTAAGTGCTACCAACAATGCGAAGTTCATGGAGATTACATTCACATGCCTCCAGAATGGCTGCATCCTACAGCGATCTCATGGCCTTTCGAAGCCTGGGGTATGGACATCATAGGTCCTATTTCTCCCCCTTCGAGCAAAGGTCATCGCTTCATCTTCGCCGCTACGGATTATTTCTCCAAGTGGTCAGAAGCATTTGCGTTTAACAAAATGAAGACCTCATCAGTCCTTCACTTCCTGCGCACCAACATCATTTGTCGTTTCGGCATACCCAAAAGATTCGTCCATGATAACGGACCACAATTCCGAGATCATCGATTCTACAGGTTCTGCGACAAATACAAAATCCAAAGCTGTCCTTCGACTCCATACAATCCGGCAGCAAACGGGTTAGCAGAAGCTTTCAACAAGACACTCTGCAAAATCCTCAAAAAAATGGTCTCTAGTCATAAAAGAGACTGGAGCGACAAAATGTCTGAAGCTTTGTGGGCCTATCGAACCACCGTTCGAGGACCAACCCATAGCACACCATTCTCCTTGGTCTATGGATGCGAAGCTGTCGTACCTTTGGAAGTACAAATTCCTTCCTTGAGGGTATCCTTGCAAAATGACATGACTCAAGAAAGCAATGTCAAATTGCGACTCCATGAGCTGGACAATCTCGATGAGAGACGGCTCGAAGCTCAACAAAGCATTGAACTTTACCAAGCACGCATGGCAGGATCTTTCGATAAAAAGGTCAGGCAACGCGCCTACAAAAAGAGTGACTTGGTTCTTGCGGTAAAAAGACCAATGGTCTTCGCTCACAAGTCCAAAGGCAAATTTGAGCCAAAATGGGAGGGACCCTACGTCATCGACAAGGTTTTCTCCAACGGCGCATACGCACTCCTAAACATGAGAGGTGACAGATGTATGCTGCCCATCAATGGCAAGTTCTTAAAGCGGTACTACCCTTGAAGACTTACCTAACTAGGTAAGAGCAATGCCTGTACGGCCAATACCGGTTTCCAGGTACACGCTCGCTAAACCCACCCTTTTTTTTAGAATTTTCATATCAAATGTTGGAATTTCTAGAAATTTAAAACAATGCTTACTTTCATCGTTTCATTGTTCAAAAAAAAAATATCCAAGTTTAGGAACCTTTCCCTAACTTGACCAAAATTTTCAACCCTTGAACCCAAAATTCATGGTTTGAAACAAAATCCGGATTCAGGGATTTCCACCCTAGTCCACCCTGCCTTTTACCGCCAAAATGGTTTTAGGTCAAAACTTATGACCCTCGTGTCTTTAAAAAAAAATGGTTTTAAAAAAAAAAAAACCGCGAGGAAGCGACGCTTAGTCGATACTTGCACAAATCGGAAGCATATGAACCATGTTCGACACTTCCAAAATTGCAGGGAAGCGACATTTCGTCGATACTTGCAAAATCCAAAACTGTGGAGACGCAACATTTCAGTTGATATCCACAACCCAAATTTCAAAGGTTCGAAAAAAAAAAAAAAAAACTGTGGAGACGCAACATTTCAGTTGTTATCCACAACTCAAATTTCAAAGGTTCGGAAAAACCTAAAAAACCATGGAGACGCAACATTTCAGTTGATATCCATAACCCAAAGGTTCGAAAAAACCACAAATTTCAAAAATCGTGGGGAAACGACATCAAGTCAGTACCCGCAAAACCAAAATTTTTGAAAAGCAAGGATGCGACATTCCATCGATATTTGCACCCAAATCCACGAGGATGCGACATTCCATCGATACTCGCAACCGAATGAGCAAGGATGCGACATTCCATCGATACTTGCAAGAACATTCAGCAGGGAGGCGACTTTTAGTCGATACTTGCATTTTTGAAAACCAAACCGGCTATAAATGCCATCAAAACAGGCTATAAATGCCACAAACCGGCTATAAATGCCATAAAAAACCGGCTATCAATGCCACCAAAACAAAACCGGCTATCAATGCCACAAACAAAAAACTTGGATTTCAAAAAAAAACCGACTATAGATGCCACAAAACAAACCGGCTATCAATGCCACCAAAACTGGCTATAGATGCAAAAAAAAAAAACTCGGCTATCAATGCCACAAGAAAAAAGCTGGCTCTCACGCCAAAAATCGGCTTCCATGCCACAAAACAAAATCTGGCTCCCATGCCACAACAATCATTTGACAAAAGATTTTCACAAAATGACAACCTTTTGATCAAAACCCATTTAGCAATTACTTTATCACAAAAAGATTCAAGTGAGCGTAGGGATAACAAAAAAAAAAAGAGCATCCCATTTAGCAATTACTTTTATCACAAAAAGATTCAAGTGAGCCTAGGGATAACAAAAAAAAAAAAGAGCATCCCATTTAGCAATTACTTTTATCACAAAAAGATTCAAGTGAGCGTAGGGATAACAAAAAAAGAGAGCATCCCATTTAGCAATTACTTTTATCACAAAAAGATTCAAGTGAGCGTAGGGATAACAAAAAAAAAGAAAGTGTTCACAAGCACTACAAAAAAAAGAGTACCAAAAAAAATACATGTGGTACCAAAAAAAAAGAGAAAGTGTTCACAAGCACTACAAAAAAAAAGTACCAAAAAAATACAAGTGGTACCAAAAAAGAGAGAAGAATGGTTTCTGTAAAAAAAAAAATAATACAGGAGCTCAATCAAAAATGGTCTCCAGCCAAGAGTTCAGCTCCTTAAGCAAGCTTTTGGCCTCATCCGTCAAGGATTCCAAGGCACGCTTCTTCAGGAACCTGCCATGAGATGCTGGGGTGGGCTGTAACCCTTCTTTCGCACTGGGAAGCTTCCCTCGAGTGGTTTTCCATTGTTTGTTCTCATCAGACTTCCTTTTGAGAACTCGGTCGGCATCCGCAACTCGGTGAATCAGAGCAGTCTCCCTTTCACGAGCCTCTGTTATTTCAGTCCACTTGGCAGCGACTTGTGCCTGCAATTGCTCAAGACGTTTCCTGGCCTCATCGACCTCCCTATCAAGGATGTTAAGGTCATGTGTCAGCCTAATGATGGTTAGCTCTTCTAAGTTCTTCTCTCGGACTGCCTGCTTCCTGCTTTCTGTAGCCTCATCCAGGTTAGATTGAGCCTTATCCGCAGGGTCCAAGAACATCTCCTTGAAGAACTGATCGTCAGGAAAACCCATGGTCTCAAACCACTTGTCACCCAGCTCAATGATCCTATTAATGATCGCCCTGGCACCTGTGACATCCAGACCAGCCTCTTCGGCATCACTGAGAATCTCCTGCACATGCTGGATCATGCCAAATCCGGCTTCCAAGTGCCCAGAAAAGAGAGTCTCAATCCAAGAGCTCAGAACTCGCACCACCACCTTCTTCGCAAAAAGAAGAGATGGCCCAGCTGAAGATTCGCCCAACTCCGTTGGTCGGCTGCTCATATCATCATCTGTTGGAAGAGTAACAAAAGAACTCTTTCCAGCTGAAGCTACTCCTGCTCGGGAAGGAATCTCAGCGCGAGGAATCTCCTCAACATTGTCAAAGCTGGTCCCAAGAGTCTCTACCTCTGGATCAACCTCTGGCATCCCTTGCTCTGGAAGCGACGGATCCTCCTCTGTCACTTCAAAACCTGCCAAAGAAACACAAAAAGGTATGAATATAATCCTGTTTGAAAATCATTATCAGGGTTATAACTATAAAATACCTTCTTCGACAACTGGCGGAACATTTTATTCCTCCATGAACTCATCGGAAGCATCATCAACATTTGCATCCATCGATGGTTCAAAGTCATCGGAATCCTGTGGCAAGTCAGCTGGCAAGAAATGTGTTAGCAAACCAAGTCACAGACAAAAAAAAAAGAAAAAAAAGAAGAAAGCAAAAGAAGTCGTACCAATTGGAGATTCTGGATTCACTCCAGAGTCCCTCGGTTCTTCTTCAGGTGCCCCGACAGGATCCATCACCACCTCATCGACTGGAACCTCAGGCATCACCAAGTCTTCCTCTGCTAAAAAAAAAAAAGCAGAAATAAGAAGCAAATCAGAACATGGAAAAAATCCCATGAAAAGAAATGGAAAGAGAAAAAGGAAGAATCATACCTTCACCGACAGTCTCTTCTTCTCGGCTTCTCTTCTCCGGAGGTTCGTCAGCATCCCCTGGCGCATCCTCATTGATAGTAAGAGGAACTTCCAAGTCTAGGAAAGTCCTCATGCTGCCCCTTGCTGCGATGATGACTCCTCCCCCTCTTACCCCGGCGGACTCGCTTCTTAGAGGAACCCGCCCCGCTGTCAGAGTCAGGTTTCCCACTTGACTCCTCACTGGATGGTCTACTCTTGCCAGTAGACTCCACAGAAGCTTGCCTCTGTGCCGCTTGCATCCAAGCGCCAAGTTCGGCTTCCTCCTGTTCTAGCTGCTCTAAAGCCTCATCAGGTATTTCTCGAACAGCTTCAAAACCAATGACGCCCTGGTCACCGAGAAAGCCTATCTTGTGCTTCTCTCCAGAAAGGAAGGCCCAAACTTCCTCTCGCCGGACGCCATCCGACTTTCCAAGGCCCTTTCCAGATGCCAGCTTCACATCAAGCTCCTTCTTGGAAAGCCCCCGATATGACGAAAAGCTCTCCGCGAACCACTTTGCAAAGCCGGCAGTCCGGGAAGTCAGCAACACAGGATAAGAAATCATGGCTGTAGTGTCTTCAGCACTATAGAAAGCCCATGCATTTCTCCCGTCCTGTAAGCCTCCAAAGCGCTTCACCATGCTTGAAGGCGCTCCAACAACGCCTTGAGAAAAGCCCAGCTGCAAGGCAAAGCGAGAGGGTACATACGGCTGGATGTCGACGAAAAGATGTCTACGGTACACCATCGTGCCGACACGTATGCTGAAAAGCCACTCTCTCTCTGCATTCGTCAAGGAATAATGCCTTCCCGACCCTGCCCTGGTAGAGTCTCGGGAGGCACCAAAATCAAAAGCCTTCTTCCGCAACTCCGGAGAAAGCTTCACTGAAGACTGCCCCATCTCGACGTCCCTGAACCGTCGGATCCTCATGCGGGCAAACAAAAGTGATTCGGACACGGCTTTGCCTCATCAAAGGATCATCATCCTGTGCAGCACCCAGCCGGTGGAAGCCAGGACAGTGGTATACATACCACGAATAAAAGATATGGGCTGAAAATACCCTATTCATAGGAAGCCCAAGCCGAACCAAAAAAGCAGCAGCCTGCAGTTCGGTACACAGGTAGGAGTAAAGAGCTGGCACCAAAGCAAGCTGCTCTCCAAACGCCATCTGACAAGCCAGAAAAATACAATGCGGCCTGATGTGCGTTGCATCTCCTCTAGCAAAAATAGCCTCACCAAGCCAATAAGTGAGGTAAACAGCGAGATCTCTACGCAGTGCAATGTCAGGACATATGGCGTTTGTACTTGCACAGAAATCTCTCAACTCTTCTTGCATGGCCAAGATCTTCTTTGAACTTGGATCCTGAGCTCCGGCTTCTTGGGTCACGCTATCAGAAGACTCCCTGCTATCAGAAAAATTGGGGAATGAAGAGCTAAAACTCTTCCAACTGCTGGATCTAACTTTCAAACCCTCCTTCTCCTTCGAAAAATCATAGAAGGCGACAAGCTGAAAGTACAGAAGCCTGAACTCCTCAGACTGCCCCTCAAGGATGCTGTCAATCGGCATAAACTCCTCATAGAGTTTTCCAAGGATAGGCAATCCAGTAATGGCATTCAGCTCCTTCAAAGAAAAACCAATCTCACCATTCATCACAACGAAGGTATTGGTTTGGGGGAGGAATGACTCCAGCATAGCCATGAAGGCCTCGTCGGAAAAGATCACGGTCTCCCTAAAAGCGCGGACCGCATCAAAAATCTCGGCTTCCTTCAAAACGGCGCCACCAATCAGCAGGACGCGATCAGTCCACGACTTCCACTCGGAGTCGGCATTGAAGCGGCCATGAAGTCGGAAAGGCTTGATCCAATTGCTGCCGTCACCTCTGAAAATACCAAGGCCCACCGGTCTCAAATCGACCGACGGATAATCAGAGCCCTGGTAGCCGCTGGATGGCATCAATAGATCCATATCAACAGGCGACCTCTCCGTATATCCAGGAGAACCGCCAACAAAAACCCCGGTCTTGATTACATTTGTCCTTCCCACCCAGCTTGGAGGATCTTCCCTCTTAGGGCATGTGGGGGCAAGGCTCAGAATCGAGACGGTGTGATCAAACGTCGACCGGGTAGCAACAGTCTTCTTCTCACCATCTGCTGTGAAAGAAAACTGAAAACATCTCCTCTGGTATGTCATGTCATCAGGGACTGCATCACCAAAGAAGAAGGTAGGCTTGGGCAAAACGCTCTGATCTTCCATCACCCATGGACGACTGCTTACCATGATCTTATAGAATTCCTCTCCCTTGAGAGCGATCAGTCGCTGCCTCATCTCATCTCTGTTGAGGGAGTCGCACTCTTCCAGATTTCTCTCAACATACTGGACCTTCTCAAAAGCCTGCTGAACGGCCGGATTAGAAGATCTAGAAGATCGACGAGGTACGCTTGTAACAGGCTCTTTACCCTTGTTCGTTCTGGAGGAACCACCTGAAAATGATGGAAAATAAAAAGATCAAACATCAAAATGACAGAATCTCACTAAAAAAAATCTGGTGAAATTTTGACATGATGACGGGGCAATTCCGAAGAAAAGGAACTATCCCGAAAGAAATAAGAAAGCTTGAAGATGGGCTCAACATCACTGCGAGCTCCGAAACTCCAAACTTTCGAAACCTCAAAGTCTCCGCAAAACCAAGAAGGGCTCAACATCGCTGCGAGCTCCAAATTCCCAAAATTGCGAAAACTTTCAGGTATGCTATCACATCATGCTACAAATTTAATTTACAATTGAATGCATGCATGAACATCTAGGTTTGCCAAAAAAAAAGGGGCATTATCATGATGAGCAAAAAAAAAAAAAAAAAGAAGAAAAGAAACTTTCTCAAAATAAAAAGGAGAAAGAAAAAGAAAAAAAAAAGAAGAAAAGAAACTTTCACAAAAGAAAAAGGAGCAAGAAAAAGAAAAAAAAAGAAAAGAAAAGAAACTTTCTCAAAAAAAAAGAGGGGAAAGAAAACAAAAAAAAAGAAGAGAAAAAAAGAAAGGGGCTGGCCCACAGGCCGTGGCCCACTGGCCACGTGGCCGTACGGCGAGATCCGTACGGATCTGTCCGTACGGCCCACAAACAAAAAAAAAAAAACAAAACATGAAAAAAAAAGAAAGAAGAAAAGAAAAGAAAATAACGTGTGAAAAAAAAAGGAAAACACGTGAAAAAAAAAGAAAAGAAAAAGAAAAGAAAGAACTTTTTTTTCCTACAATGGAGTTTTCTTGAAAAAGGGAACTTACTTGAAGCCATTGATGGAGAAGAAGAAGAAAAGTCTTGAAGATCTTGAAGAAGAAGAACTCTTGGTCTTGAAACCCTCTTGAGATTATTGCAAAAAGAAAGTAATAAGAGCAAGAGATCCAACCTCCTCCTTGCTTTTATAGAGGAGAGCAAACCAAAGAAGGAAAGAAGAAAAAGGTAAGTGTTACTAATTAGTAACCTTACCAAAAGAAAGAGATTAGAAAGATTCTTTCCCAAAATAAAGATATCTTGAAGGATTTTCTCCCAAAAAGAAATCAATGACGGATTCTTTCCCAAAAGAAAGATATCTTGAGATATCTTATCCCAAAATAAAGGGAATATGAGAGATTCTCTCCAAGTAAAGATATTCTTAGATATTCTCTATCCAAATGAGATATTTTTGGATATTCTTTACAAAAATGACACCGTATGAGATCTAAGCCATTTCAAAAGCTTAAGGTCCCATGGGTTAGCCCATATGAGCCAGGTTTAACCACCTAGGCACTTAAAAAAAAAAAAAATTTTGGGCTTTTAGTCAAAGAGAAATCCCTCTTACCAAGAGCATACAAAAATGGTTCCATGCCTCTTTTGAGTTGATTCAACCATACAAAGAGAATTCCAAGCCCCATGAGCTTCCAAAAATCAAACCATCCAGCCTCATATACCAAATTGAGCCAAAATCTTGAAATTGACATTCCACAAAAATCAAACCAAATCCTGGTCCCCTAACTTGCCACATACAGCTTGTTAGGTCACAAAACCAAAACCTGATCCCCCAACATTCCACATACAGCTTATTGGGTCACACGATCAAAACCAAACCCGACCCCCTAACCTGCCACATACAGCCTGTTAGGTCACAAGGTCAAAACCCAAATCCACATCCCTGATGTCATCTTCAAAACTTTGCCTCGAGATGGTACGTGATCCCTTTCACTACCATAAAATTCCCCTGGAAGCTCAAAAGGCTACAAATACCAAAAAAAAGACTGCTCAAAGACTCTTGGTCAAGTCACAGGCTCTCCTTCAAAAATCTCTTCGAGGCACATCGACTACAAAAGTTAAGCAACTCGTCGCTGTACCTCGAGGGGGCATTTGTTGACACCAAAAATGTCACTTTGCCTCTTCAAGATCCAAAGAGCTACATGAAGTCGCAACCTGCCATAAATAGGCAATGCTACTTCCAAAAAATCAAATCTTGTCAGAATCAAACAAAAACTACAAGATCCTTCAAGACAGCCAAAAGAGGAGTACACAAGAAGTTTCGGACCATTTCAAAATAATTTAGCCTAACTTCGCTTCTCCGACAGCCGAAAAGGAACTCTCGGTGGCAAAAGCATCGGAGACACCAAATCTTCGATCAGAGCCGATGGATGGTCTCAAAATACTTCCAAAAGGCTCCACGTCAAGTTCCGAGTCAAACCGACAACGTTTGACCCTACATCAACCCTCGAACAGCTAAATCAAGCCTCTCGGCGGCGAGAACCACCGAGGCCATTACTCATTAGATAGAGCACATGGACGGCTTCAAAATGCTTATAAAGGGCTACATGTCAAATTTCAGGTCATTTTGACAACATTTGACCATAGTTTGACGCTCGGAAGCCAAATTAGACCTCTCGGCGGCAAAGCCCTCCGGGACCATGGTTTCCAAGACAGAGCCTATGGACCATCTTAAAATGACTCCAATAGGTTCCCTGTCAAATTTCAAGTCAATCGGACATCGGTTGACCGCACATCAAACCACAACATCTTCATCGCGACAAAAGCAAGTCTACTGGTGATAGGACCCCAAACGGCTTCAAAACTCAAACAAAAGCCTATGGTTGGTCTTATTTATTACTCAGCAGGCTTCACACCAAATTTTAGGTCATTCCGACATCGTTTGACCCAGTTTCAGCTTCTGACGGAAAATCGGCAGCTCTGCGCAACAAAGTCTTCGGCTTTCTCAGGAAATTGGAAACTTTGCAAAATAAAATGCAAGGATTCTCATCAGGTTTCCTACAAAGAAATCAGGCCAATAAATGATCAAAAGGTCAAGGAAGAATACAGAAGAAAAAAGAATCGAAAAAACAGTAAAAACGGACACAAAACGGGACAAAAAAGGGGGAAAACCCCCCAGGGTCGCAGGGGAGCCCGGCGTCGCCGGGAAGGCTCCGGAAACCCCGGTTTTTGCCATTTTTTCGCGATTCGAAGCGCCCAGCCTCTGGTACTTTTCAAAATTCATGCTTTTGAGACACCAAATCCTCTGACATCCGTCCAAAACACGGGTCAATCATCAAGAGTATCGAAAACAATATTGATCGCCACCCGGTCAACCAAAAAAAAGTGTGCTTTCTACCCGACCGATCGAGAAATCGACAGGACAGATGGCACCGACCCGCTGTTGGCAACAAACACCTGAAATTACATGGTCGTCTGATGTCGATCTACATGAAGATCCATCAATGATCATCGACAGAAGAATCCCAAAAGACGCGGCACGGCCCGCGACTCTTCAGCTGCTCGGCGACCACTTAATGCGATTAATTGACTAGCTTTATTACAGTCATTAATCCATTTCTTTGGACGGACCAATCAGAAGCAAGCATCCGGGAGTTACAAGTCAAGATATTCATGGCATTTAACCCATGAAACTCCTCCCATCATGGCGATTAAAGGCGATTAAATGCCCTCAATCTCCTCCGGCCAATCAGAAGCCAAGAAAAAGGAGTTACAAAATAAAGAATTCAATTTTGTAACTCCTCCCTTTATGTAGCTTTATGACAATCAAGGCTCATAAACCCTCCTAAATGGCTACCTAAAAGCCTATAAATAGGAGAGCACTCCAAGAAGAAAGGACAGACAACGAAAATCACAGACAGAAGCACAGAAATTCAAAGAAGGAAAAGAGAGAAAACTCTGCGGAAGTTCTACACCCGCCACCGCTACAAGGTGACAAAAGTCCCTTGGGGGGTACCCCCCCCAACGTCCTTGCCTTCTCCTCCTGCCTCCAATGGCTTAGATGTGGCTTTTCAGCCCGTCTACTCGGCTTTTTATTGGACATAGGACCTCCTTTTGGTCTTTGTCCTCTAAAAACCTGAGGTTATAGCCAAGCCAAGCGAATCAATAGCATCCTCTGTTCTCATCTGCATGGATGATGGCGAAGCCCACATATGGCTTGCGACCGTCAATCTAAACGAGTCCCCCACAATTTCCTGAGAAGTTAGATCCTCCTTTTCTTGCTTTTCATTGTAGTTTGTATTTTTTCAAAAGAGACAAAAATCACAACTCTTGTCTTTCATTATTGATAAGGATTGTAAATCGGCTATAAACGCCAAAATCGGCTATAAACGCCAAGAATCGGCTATAAACGCCAAAATCGGCTATAAATGCCAAAAAAATCGCCTTTCACGGCAAACCAAGAAAAATGTCTCTTTTCTTAAATATATATGCAATGGAAAACTTGAAAGAAGTTGATTTCCTTTTTACTTGCGAAGGTTGATCTCCGGATCACCACTTGTAATTCCAAGTAAAATAGAAAATCTAGCACACCCACACAAAAAAAGAAATGTTGATGCACGCCCCTGCCCCCTGGTTACTAAAGGGTCGGAACCAAACAGACTCCCACGTCCGCCGACCCTCGGTAGGAACCGAGCAGGAGCGCGGTCCATCATACGTGATCGCTTTCACTACCATAAAATTCCCCTGGAAGCTCAAAAGGCTACAAATACCAAAAAGAAAGACTGCGCAAAGACTCTTGGTCAAGTCACAGGCTCTCCTTCAAAAATCTCTTTGAGGCACATCGACTACAAAAGTTAAGCAACTCGTCGCTGTACCTCGAGGGGGCATTTGTTGACACCAAAAATGTCACTTTGCCTCTTCAAGATCCAAAGAGCTACATGAAGTCGCAACCTGCCATAAATAGGCAATGCTACTTCCAAAAATCAAATCTTGTCAGAATCAAACAAAAACTGCAAGATCCTTCAAGACAGGCAAAAGAGGAGTACACAAGAAGTTTCGGGCCATTTCAAAATCATTTGGCCTAACTTCGCTTCTCCGACAGCCGAAAAGGAGCTCTCGGCGGCGAAAGCATCGGAGACACCAAATCTTCGATCAGAGCCGATGGATGGTCTCAAAATACATCCAAAAGGCTCCACGTCAAGTTCCGAGTCAAACCGACAACGTTTGACCCTACATCAACCCTCGAACAGCTAAATCAAGCCTCTCGGCAGCAAGAACCGCCGAGGCCATCACTCATCAGATAGAGCACATGGACAGCTTCAAAATGCTTACAAAGGGCTGCACGTCAAATTTCAGGTCATTTCGACAACATTTGACCATAGTTTGACGCTCGGAAGCCAAATCAGGCCTCTTGGCGGCAAAGCGCTCCGGGACCATGGCTTCCAAGATAGAGCCTATGGATCATCTTAAAATGACTCCAATGGGTTCCCTGTCAAATTTCAAGTTAATCGGACATCGGTTGACCGCACATCAAACCGCGACATCTTCATCGCGACAAAAGCGAGTCTACTGGTGATAGGACCCCAAACGGCTTCAAAACTCAAACAAAAGCCTATGGTTGGTCTTATTTATTGCTCAGGAGGCTTCACAACCAAATTTCAGGTCATTCCGACATCGTTTGACCCAGTTTCAGCTTCTGACGGAAAATCGGCAGCTCTGCGCGACAAAGTATTCGGCTTTCTCAGGAAATTAGAAACTTTGCAAACCAAAATGCAAGGATTCTTATTATGTTTCCTACAGGGAAATCAAGCCAATAAATGGTCAAAAATGTCAAGGAAAAATACAGAAGAAAAAAGAATCGAAAAAACAGCAAAAACGGACACAAAACGGGACAAAAAGTGGGAAAACCCCCCCCCAGGGTCGCCGGCGACCCTGGAGCCCGGGATCGCCGGGAAGGCCCGGAAACCCCGGTTTTCACCATTTTTTCGCGATTCGAGGCGTCCGGCCTCTGGTAGTTTCCAAAACTCATACTTTTGAGACACCAAATCCTCTGACATCCGTCAAAAACACGGGTCAATCATCAAAAGTATCGAAAACAACATTGATCGCCACCCGGTCAACCAAAAAAAGTGTGCTTTCTACCCGACCGATCGAGAAATCGACAGGACAGATGGCACTGACCCGCTGTTGGCAACCGACACCTGAAGTCACATGGTCATCCGATGTCGATCTACATGAAGATCCATCGATGATCATTGCCAGAAGAATCCCAAAAGACGCGGCACGGCCCGCGACTCTTCAACTGCTCGGCGACCACTTAATGCGATTAATTGACTAGCTTTATTACAGTCATTAATTCATTTCTTTAGATGGACCAATCAGAAGCAAGCATCCAGGAGTTACAAGTCAAGAGATTCATGGCATTTAACCCATGAAACTCCTCCCATCATGGCGATTAAAGGCGATTAAATGCCCTCAATCTCCTCCGGCCAATCAGAAGCCAAGAAAAAGGAGTTACAAAATAAAGAATTAAATCCTATAACTCCTCCCATTATGCGGCTTAATGACAATAAAAGCCTATAAACCCTCCTAAATGGCTACCTAAAAGCCTATAAATAGGAGAGCTCTCCAAGAAGAAAAGGACGACGGAGAAAATCACAAACACATAGACAATAGACTGCAGAAAATCCGGAAACTCAGACAGAAAGAGGCATCAGAAATCTAAGAGAGAAAACTCTGCGGAAATCCTACACCGACCACCGCTACAAGGTGACAAAAAGTCCCTTGGGGGTACCCCCCCCAAGGTCATTGCCTTCTCCTTCTGCCTCCAATGGCTTAGATGTGGCTTTTCAGCCCGTCTACTCGGTTTTTTATTGGACATAGGACCTCCTTTTGGTCTTTGTCGTCTAAAAACCTGAGGTTATATCCAAGCCAAGCGAATCAATAGCATCCTCTGTTCTCATCTGCATGGATGATGGCGAAGCCCACATATGGCTTGCGACCGTCAATCTGAACGGGTCCCTCACAATCTCCTGAGAAGTTAGATCCTCCTTTTCTTGCTTTTCATTGTAGTTTGTATTTTTTCAAAAGAGACAAAAATCACAACTCTTGTCTTTCATTATTGATAAGGATTGTAAATCGGCTATAAACGCCAAAATCGGCTATAAACGCCAGAAATCGGCTATAAACGCCAAAATCAGCTATAAATGCCAAAAAAATCGCCTTTCACGGCAAACCAAGAAAATTGTCTCTTTTCATAAATATATGTGCAATGGAAAACTTGAAAGAAGTTGATTTCTTTTTTACTTGCGAAGGTTGATCTCCGGATCACCACTTGCAATTCCGAGTAAAATAGAAAATCTGGCACACCCATACAACAAAAATGTTGATGCGCGCCTTTGCTCCCCGGTTACGAAAGGGTCGGACCCAACGGACTCCCACGTTCGCCGACCTCGGTAGAACCGAGCAGAAGTGCGGTCCATCAGTCATGTTAGCAAACATGTCAGTGTCGGAACCTTCCTTCATCCAAAAGATCAAGGAGAATCAGCTATAAGACCCAGAGTTGGCTAAGATTTCCGAGCATATAGCTGATTGTCCGGATTTTCATGTTGTGGATGGAGTTTTATACTACCGAGACCGTTTATGTGTGCCTAACTTGGAGGACTTAAGAAACGATATCATGACCGAGGCTCACAATACCAAGTATTCCATACACCCAGGCATTACAAAGATGTATCAGAATTTGAAGGGCAGATTTTGGTGGAATAACATGAAGAGAGAGATAGCAGCTTTCGTCTCTCGATGTATGACATGTCAGTTGATCAAGGCAGAACATCAGAAGCCTCCAGGGTTGCTACAACCATTAGAGATTCCGGAATGGAAATGGGAGCACATTACCATGGATTTCATCTCGGGATTACCGAAGACTAGCAAGGGCAACGATGCTATTTGGGTCATAGTGGACCGTCTCACCAAGTCAGCTCATTTCCTACCGATGAAGACTGGGAAGAAGATGCATATGTTACCTTTAGCTCAGTTGTTTGTCACAGAGATCGTCAGTCGACATGGACAGCCAGTTTCCATCACATCTGACAGAGATAGCAGATTTGTCTCCAGATTTTGGAAGACACTGCATGAGTCTATGGGTACGAAGTTACAATTCAGCACAGCCTATCACCCACAGACCGATGGTCAGTCAGAGAGGACAATACAGACACTAGAAGACATGCGAGCTTGTGTATTAGATTTCAAAACTCAGTGGGATAAAGCCTTGCCGTTAAGTGAGTTCGCTTACAACAATAGTTTCCACTCGAGTATCGGAATGGCGCCTTTTGAGGCTTTGTATGGCAGAAGGTGTAGGACACCTGTTTGTTGGGAAGAAGTTGGCATTCGCAGTTTCCATGGTCCGACTATCGTTATTGACAAGTGACAAGGTCAAGTTAATCCAAGAACGTCTGAAAGTGGCTCAGAGTAGGTAGAAGAACTATGCAGATTCTCACAGAAGGGATTTACAGTTCAAAGAGGGAGATAAGGTTTTCTTGAATTGTCACCTACTCGTGGAACTTTGAGGTTTGGTCAGAAGGGCAAGCTATCTCGGAGGTACATTGGACCGTATGACATTGTGAGTAAGATTGGTGATGTGGCTTACAGATTAGCCTTACCACCCGAACTCTCTGGCGTACACAATGTTTTCCATGTGTCTATGTTGAAGAAGTACGTTCCCGACAGACTACACATACTCCATTATGAGCCGTTGGAAATTCGAGAAGATGCTACATATGTTGAGAAGCCCAAACAGATTATTGACACCAAGGAACAAGAGTTGAGAACTCTGACTATTCAGTGGGTCAAAGTGCTTTGGGAGAATCATGGACCGGAAGAAGCAACATCCGAATTACGGGATCAAGTTCAGAAGAAGTACCCACATCTCCTACCGGAGATGAGTTTTAATTTCCATTTGGAGGACCAAATGTCCTAAGGGGTGGAGGATGTAAGACCCCGACTCGAGAGACCTCGATTAGAGTTAATTTAGTTGTGTTTTAGTTTTAAGTGTATTTAGTGGTTTTTGGATTAGTTTGGGGATTATAATAGCTTTTATAATAGCTTTGGGGAATTTGGAGAGCCTTTTTACTTGTGGGTCCCTTTGGGGGTTCTTGCTCCGAATTGTGTGAGACTTGGGGTTTACCAATGATTTCCAAAAAGAAAATTGTGTTTTTAACCCCATTTGACTTATCTAGTCAATCCCTACAACTTTCATGTTGACATCGTTCCCATTCGAGAGCCATAAACCCGACTTTTCTCAATTTGGGGGCAAAATGGTCTTTTTACCCAAAATCTGGACACCAATTTCAATGTCACCAAAACGTGCAAAATATATACTTTTTGGAAACTAGAAATTTCGCCGATCAACTTTGTCTTCTTCGTCGAATCCGTTTGAAGCCCCGAAAGCCATGTTTTTAGCCCTAGAAGTCTTTTAAGTTGTGGGACCCACTTCACTCCTTGTATATATAGAAAACCCACCTTCTTCATTCCCCTTCTACCCTAATTCCTGCACAAGAGAAGTCCCAGCCCAGCAGCCACCGATTCTCTCTCCTTTTCTTGTTTTCTTTCTCACAAAAATCACCATCAAGCTTTGCTAAATCAAGAATGGACCTTGCAATCTTCTTCCTCGTCTCAAGGGCTTCATCTTAACAATTTTCGAAGAAAACCGCCCACTCCAAGACTTCCTTTGGGCAACACCTTTCTTTTTGAAGAACTTCCTTGTAAGTGATCTTCCTAAAAGTTTTAGAATCTTGTTTGTTTAGCCCTAGGGAAGCTCCATCCCTATTATTGGAAGTTTCCTCTTTGTAATTCCCGATTTTGACATTTTAGGGTTTGTATTTGGGGGTTTTGTGTAGATTTGGTGTCTTGGCTTGGAGAGGTATTAGGGGCTTGATTTTCTTAGCATTGGACCTAAGGCAAGTGGATGAAACGATTCTTATGTGTTTATCATGTTTTACGTAAAACTTTGATTTATCTTTATTGATAGTTTTAATGGTTTGACATGCTTAATAGTTTGATTCTATTGATTATTGAATGATAATTTGATGAGTTGAGGAGGTCAAGAAAGGGCCCAAATATTCATGGAGTTATGTTTGGAAGAAGGGGAAAGAAAGGAAATGGATAGGGATTGGACAAAAGAGGAATCCAACCAAATAGGCTGAGATTCGCCGCTGTCCGATCGATCGGACTGTGGGCATTTCAGGTCCGATCGATCGGACTGTAAATAACTGAGAGCATTTCAGGACCGATCGATCGGCCAATGAGTCCGATCGATCGGACTGAAATAAGAAGAGCTGCAAAAAGGGGATTGTTGGACCGTTCTCCAGACTCACTTCAAGCCTATATTCAAGTCCAATTCAGCTCTATCCCTTCTTTTCTTATTTGAAGCCATTGAACCTGTAACGATGCATAGAAGCCCATGAAAAATTTGGGTAAATTGTGATGTGATGTAGTGGGGAGGTATTGTTTGGAGCCCCAATGCTATGTAAGGACTTGTAAGATGTTGTATGAAGTCCGGAGGAAGGAGAAACCTCATCATGGAGATTCCATGAGGTTTTCTAGATTGGCCAATTTCATCATGACCGACATACGGGACCCTATTCACACTGATTCAATTCTGGGAACCTCAATGTTTAGCCCGTAAATGTATGAGGATCCACTCTTATTTAATTCTTAACTGAATTTTTACTCATGGAATTCAACCCATGATATGTGAGTATACTTGACCCGAGGACATTGTTTTACCATATTGTAATCTGTTTAGACCCGTCCCGACATTTATGCTTTTTGTACCTATGGGTACCCCGCCCCGTTATGTGTATTCATTTGTTTTGATTTTCGCATGTTCCCTATGAGTTGGCACCACTAAGCTTGGATAACCTTATAGGTTTGATCCACCGGTTTGGATATCCCCCTTCTGTTATACCAGCTGCAGCATGGTTCCCGCCCCGCCCCGATATATATATATACCTGGTTCGCTACCGTGGTCCCGTAGAGTATTATATGTATTTATTGTATAAAAATCGTTGACTCTCCTCACCTCGTGTGACCGAGGTCAACGTCGTTGATTCTCCTCACCTCGTGTGACTGAGGTCAATGTCCCGATGTGCTCTCATCACTTTTGTGAGAGAGGATTTAGCTTTGTGTGGTTGCCACCTTGTTAGTCCCGAATCCTTGTTACCTTACATGTTTTATTTGCATATGTACCTCTTTTAAATGATGAATTCTTCTTTTATGAAATTCATTATTTATCCAGGTTCTACTATGTTTCTAAAGGCATCATTGTTTTGAATTATTGTTATATCTATTCACCCGCCTGCCAGACCGTCGTGTCTGATCCATTTATTTTGGTACTCAGGTCCCGAACCTATTGCCATCGAGGAGGAGCCTGAGGAGGCGGTCGGTGAACCGCAGCGTGTGATAGAGTGGCAAGCCGACGATGTCATGTAGACATTCGTTCGGGCTTTGAGGACGACATTTTGGGAACTTGTGATAACATCTTTTGGGTTTTGTTGGATGTATGGTCTTTGTTGACCATTATTTTGGGGCAATTAACTAACTGATCTTTTGTATATACAATTAACTTTACTTTTGGGAAATATGCTTATGATCATTGCTCATTCTGATATCTTGTCATGTCAATTATAATCAGTCTTGTTATGGAATGGAATAGCACTAAAATGATTTGCTACACGCTTCCGCAATCTCGAATACGTGTTTGATATGTTTATTTGTGAGATAATATGTATGGATAATCCTCACCGCGGAACCCTGTGGGAAATCACGTGCACGGATAAATGCATTTCTTAATTCCGTGTGCGGATTAGCCAAAGAGATGCACGTGGCGCGGCATCAACACCGTCCCGATCCCGGATTTGGCTCCCTAACCCGGTCCGGGGTCGCGACAATCCGCACACGAAATTATGAAAAATATTTATCTGTGCACGTGATTTCCCACAGGGTTCCGCGGTGAGGATTACACATCCCATTCATTTACATAAAAACATATCAAATACACATTCGAGATTTGCGGAAGCATGTAGTAAATCATATTAGTACCATTCCATTCCTTAGGCAAGACTGATTTATAATAGATAATGACAAGGTATCAAAGTGAGCAACGATCATTAGCATTTCCCAAAAGTAAATATTAAAGTTTATACAAAAGATCAGTTAGTTTAATTGCCCCCAAACATAGTGGTCAACCAAGACCAATACATAACAAAAGGATAAATCAAAAAGATGTTGAATAACAACTCCAAAAACATGACGCATCTCTAAGCTTGACCGAATGTCTACATGACATCGTCAACTTGCCACTCAATTACTCGCTGCGGTTCACCAACCGCCTCCTTAGGCTCCTCCTCAATGGCAAGGGTTTCGGGATCTGAGTACCAAAATAAATGGATCAGACACGACGGTCTGGCAGGTGGGTGAAAAGATATAACAATAATTTAAAACAATGATGCCTTTGGAAATATAATGAAGTCTGGATAAATAGTGAATTTCATAAAAGAAGAATACGTCACTTATATGGGGTACATATGCAATAAAACATGTAAGGTAACAATGATTCGGGAACTAGCAAGATGGCAACCACACGAAGCTAAATCCTCCCTCACTAAAGTGATGAGAGCACATCGGGACATTGACCTCAGTCACACAAGGTGAGGAGAGTCAATGATTATAATAATAATATACATATATACTCTGCGAGACCACGGTAGCGAACCGGGTATATCGGGGCGAGGCGAGACCCATGCTGCAGCTGGTATAACAGAAGGGGGATCTCCAAACTGGTGGATCAAACCGATAAGGTTATCCAAGCTTAGTGGTGCCGACTCATAGGTAACATGAGAAAAATCAAAACAATTGAATACACATAACGGGGCGGGGTACCCATAGGTACAAAACACATTAGTATCAGGACGGGCATAAACGGATCAACAATATGCTAAAACAATGCTTTCAATACTCTCGGGACAAGTATAGTCACATATCGTGGGTTTGAAATCCAAGAATAAAAGTTTGGTTAAAGTCAAATACGAGTGGGTTCTCATACAATTATGGGCTAAATGTTGAGGTTTCGAGATTTGGATCATTGTGAATAGGGTTCCATATGTCGGCCATAATATAAATCGGTACTCTTTAAGAATTAGGGACATTCCGGATCCTTATACACATTGACAAGTCTAGAAATCCTCAATGAATCTCCATAATGGGATTTCTCCTTCCTTCGGACTTCATACGACGCCCTACAAGTCCTTATATTGCATTGGGGCTCCAAACAATGCCTCCCCAAGCCTAAAAATAATGTTTCAAGTCTTTAAGTTTTGACCCGGGCATGACAAGCAGTTCGCTCGAGCGGACTGGGAAGTTCGCTCGGGCGAACTGCTCTCTGTTTGGGGTTCGCTCGAGCGGATCTGCTCAGATCAGGTTGGCTCGAGCGATCAGAAGGTTGGCTCGAGCCAACGAGGTTCTGTGACGGGTTCGCTCGAGCGATGTGTCAAGGTTGCTCGAGCGAACTATCCAGAAACTTGTTTTCTGTGTACAGTTCGGCTCTTCTTCTTCTCCTCCTCTCATCCTCTTTTGAGCACCCTTTTTACATACATTTGAGGGTCTCAAATCCTCATTTAAACCCCATTCAATCCATCATTCAATCCTCCAACAACCACTCCAACAAAACATTAACTTCTCAATCACTTTCACTTCATTCAATGCAAGG
Organism: Litsea cubeba; assembly: GCA_012931725.1. Lineage (NCBI taxonomy): Eukaryota > Viridiplantae > Streptophyta > Magnoliopsida > Laurales > Lauraceae > Litsea > Litsea cubeba. The sequence continues at coordinate 102,224 of WHSA01001010.1, forward strand.
CAAATTCCATAAATGAAAATTTATAAATGATCATAAATGATCTTTTAACAAGACAATAATGCATATGTTTTCAAGAAAACAATTAATAGAGATTAGCCTATCAATATGCATATTTCAAAAACCATTAAGACTCATAAAGACAACATAGGAGAAAGCAATTAGTAAGAGTTCTAATTTTATAGGTAAGAAATCATGAAATCAACTCATTCATCCACTTGCCTTAGGTCCAATGCTAAGCAAATCAAGCCACTAATCACCTCTCCAAGCTAACACACCCAACCTACACAAAACCCCCAAATACAAACCCTAAAGATCAAAAACCAAATCAAAAGAAAGAGGAAGCTTCCAATAAAGAAGATGGAAGGTCTCAAGGGCTAAACAATTGTAAATCTAGGAGATGGAAGCAAAAGCTTACTTGCAAGGTCTTCAAATAGGTAGAGAGAGCTCAAAAGGGGCTCTAATGGTGATGAATGCCTTCACAAATGGTACCAATAGGAAGTTCTTGAGGTGAGGAAGATGATCATGGAGTCTATTCCTTGATCGACAAAAGTTAGGTGGTGATTGATGAGGAAGAGAGCAAAAGGGACAAGGGAGAAAACCCTAGGGCTGGAGCTTCTTCTTCTTCAATGGAAATGAGCAAGGAAAGGGAAAATGGAGAAGAGGGCTCTCCTCATATAGCAAGTGGGGATGGGGCCAACAACTTAAAAGATTTGTCGGGCTAAAAACATGGCCTTTGGGGCTTCAAATGAATTCGACGAAGCAGGCAAAGTTGATCGGCGAAATTTCTAGTTTCCAAAAAGTATATGTTTTGCGGGTTTTGGCGATATTGAAATTAGTGTCCAGATTTTGGGTAAAAAGACCATTTTGCCCTCAAATTGTGAAGAGTCAGGTTTAGGGCTCTCGAATGGGAACGATGTCAACATGAAAGTTGTGGGGATTAACAAGATAAGTCAAATGGGATTAAAACACAATTTTAGGAAATCATGAATAAACCCCCAAGCTCACGCAATTCCGTAACAAGAACCCCCAAAGGGTCCCACAAATCAAGAAGGCTCTCAAAATTCCCCAAAGCTATTATAAAAGCTATTCTAATGTCAAACTTAGCCAAAAACCACTAAACACACTTAAAGCTAAATCACAACTTAATTAACACTAATCGAGGTCTCTCGGGTCGGGGTCTTACATCCTCCACCCCTTAGGACATTTGGTCCTCCAAATGGAAATTAAAACTCACCTCGGGTAGTAGGTGCGGGTACTTCTTCTGAACTTGATCCCGTAGTTCCCATGTTGCTTCTTCCGGTCCATGATTCTCCCTAAGCACTTTGACCCACTAAATAGTCTAAGTTCTCAACTGTTGTTCCTTGGTGTCAATAATCTGTTTAGGCTTCTCAACATATGTAACATCTTCTCGGATTTCCAATGGCTCATAGCGGAGTATATGCAATCTGTCGGGGATGTATTTCTTCAACATAGACACATGAAAAACATTGTGTACGCCGGAGAGTTCGGGTGGTAAGGCTAATCTGTAAGCCACGTCACCAATCTTACTCACAATGTCATACGGTCCAATGTAGCTCTGAGATAACTTACCCTTCTGTCCGAACCTCAAAGTTCCACGAGTAGGTGGCACTTTCAAGAAAACCTTATCTCCTCCTTTGAACCGTGAATCTCTTCGGTGAGAGTCTGCATAACTCTTCTGTCTACTCTGGGCCACTTTCAGACGTTCTTGGATCAACTTGACTTTGTCACTTGTCTCACTAACAGTGGTCGGACCATGGAAACTGCGAGTGCCAACTTCTTCCCAACAAATAGGTGTCCTACACCTTCTGCCATACAATGCCTCGAAAGGCGCCATTCCGATACTCGAGTGGAAACTATTGTTGTAAGCGAACTCACATAACGGTAAGGCTTCATCCCACTGAGTTTTGAAATCTAATACACAAGCTCGCATGTCTTCTAGTGTCTGTATTGTCCTCTCTGACTGACCATCGGTCTGTGGGTGATAGGCTGTGCTGAATTGTAACTTCGTACCCATAGACTCATGCAGTGTCTTCCAAAATCTGGAGACAAATCTGTTATCTCTGTCGGATGTGATGGAAACTGGCTGTCCATGTCGACTGACGATCTCTGTGACAAACAACTGAGCTAAAGGTAACATATGCATCTTCTTTCCAGTCTTCATCGGTAGGAAATGAGTTGACTTGGTGAGACGGTCCACTATGACCCAAATAGCATCATTGCCCCTACTAGTCTTCGGTAATCCCGAGATGAAATCCATGGTAATGTGCTCCCATTTCCATTCCGGAATCTCTAATGGTCGTAGCAACCCTGGAGGCTTCTGATATTCTGCCTTGATCAACTGACACTTCATACATCTAGAGACGAAAGCTGTTATCTCTCTCTTCATGTTGTTCCACCAAAATCTTCCTTTTAAGTTTTGGTACATCTTCGTGCTGCCCGGATGTATGGAATACTTGGTATTGTAAGCCTCTGTCATGATATCATTCCTCAAGTCCTCCAAGTTAGGCACACATAGACGGTCTCGGTAGTACAAAACTCCGTCCACAACACGAAAATCTGGACAATCTGCTACATGCTCTGAAATCTTGGCCAACTCTAGTGGAAGTATAGGCCCACAAGATGCCAAAGAACTATTTAACATTCGCCATTCTTCCTTACAGAATGCAATTGAGCGTGTTTTCGGTGTAATAAAAAATCGCTTTCCAATATTGAAGAACACTTCTTATCATTCATTTGACACGGTTACGGATGTAGTAATTGCTTGTTGCACCTTAGACAACTTCATTCACATCCACTCCACTCTAACGATGAAGATTGGATATTTGAAGAGTATGACCTTCAATATGAGAATCAGGCTTCTGAACAGGAGGATATCAATGAACCAGATGATGATTATAGCACGGATGGGCGACGTCAGGAGGGCAATAGAATGCGGGAAGCAATTGCAAATGCTATGTGGGATGAATACAGCATTCGCACTAGAAGGCTAAGAGATCAGCATGAGCATCAATAAAAATCTTATCATGGATTGTAGTTATCGTCTTGATTACTTTTGTTAAGAAATTTGACGGAAAACTAAAAAAATGCATATGATTATTTGTTTGACTCCAAAATCTATGATGTCTTTGTTTTAGCATATATTATAATCTTCAGCAAATACCAAACAGCTCAGTTTAAAATTGTTGCATTCTTGAAAAAATGCCAAATAACGACAATGTTGCAATATTATAATATTGCACTATTATATTCTGCAACATTTGATTCTGCTACTAATTAGATCTAAAAATATTATATTCTGCATGTATCCAAACGGGCCCTGAGTACTAGAGAATGAGGACTCACTTTTCACAAATGTGTTGGTGAATATAGGGTCATGTGAAATATGCCTATCAAATCCAAGACCCGTCCTATCTCTTTGTGATTTACCCAATTTAAATAATTTTTCAAATTTCTCTTCTCCTAGGGTAAATTTGCACTCATACTTTTGTTTGTAGCTTTCAAGTTGAGTGACTTGGTCTTTAAGGGTTGAATTTTCATTTTTAACTTTTATTAGTTCATTTTCAATTCCCTTAAAGTTATTTAGTTCTTCATGGGCAAGTTTTAATTCGAATTTAAGTTCATTAATAACATTAGATCCAAGTTCTAGATCTTTTATCTTGTTTTGAGCATTAGACAAATTTTCCTTAGAAATAGTCAACTTGGATTCTAGGTTGTTAATGTCTTTGTCTTGCCTTTTTAATTGATCTCTTAGTTTTGAATTTTCCTTATTAAGTTCATCACTTCCTATATTTGATTGGTTATGAAAAGAGTTCATAAACTTAGATTCTACACAATTTATTACTTCTTCTTTCTCTCTAAGTTCATCCTTTGAAGAGACTAAATCTTTGGTTAGCTTTTTAGATTCTTTTGTTAATCTTTTATTCTCTTTAACAAGTTCTAAGTTCAATGTACACAATTCATCATAAGCTTGTTGAAGGTCATCTTTTCATCATTTTCTTCTTCTTCTAATTCAAATTGAGATTCATTAATTTCAAGGTTTGAATCTCCAATTGATGGACATAGGGGTCTAGAAGAATCTACATAATCTAATGTAGTGGAATCCATTCTAATGATTTTCATGAAGACACAACACTAGGGTTTTAACTCTAGGTTTTTACACCAAATCAAGAGTTCCAAAACACTTGATCCTAATATAAAGCACGAGGCTCTGATACCAATTGAAAGTCCTACTCCGATAGGATTTCGAATTGGGGAACCTAGATTGAGGATCAACTACGGGTTGTTAAGCCCTTTAATGGAGTAACCTCGCTCTGATACCAATTGAAAGTCCGGGATCTGAATCCTAGAGGGGGGGGGGGGGGGGGTTGAATAGGGTGAGCTACAAATTAGTGACCAATTATAACCAATTTTAACTTCTTTAAAATTAACTAGTCACAAGTGATGATTATAAAATAAAATGCGGAAGCTAAACAAAAACAATCACCACAAAGCATGCACCAACACACAATGATTTATAGTGGTTCGGCCTCAATGCCTACATCTACTACCTGCTTGTGATCCTACACCCCACCGGATTTCCACTATCTATACTTTTTAAAAGGCTAAGCGATAACCTCTAACAATGTGCTTCTCTAGGCTAAGCAATGACCTTTACAAGATGCTTTTCCAAGGCTAAGAAATAACCTCTACACTATGCTTTTCTTAGGCTAAGCAATAACCTTTACAATCAAAAGATTTTATCTCAAAGTAGTGTCTACACAAACACTAGAAGAGATACAATGAAAGCTCAATTAAATGCCTCTAATTTAGGCGGATATGAAATTGAAAAAGCAAACTCACACAAACACTATATGAATGCAAAGATGTATGCTCATTATGTGTGTGTGTGAAAACTTCAATCAAGTTTAAAAAATAAGCTCAATCAATATATGCTTAAAGCATTTAAAAGTTTAAGGCATACAAAGATTTGATTGAAGTGAAATGCCAATCACATGTATAAACACTAATTTGTAGATGTCATGAAAATCAAAGGCTCACAAGTTGTATGAAAATATTTAAGACTAAACATGTGTTGCATGTGCAATGTTGTTTTAAAAAACAAACTAATTTAACTAAGGTTCAAATGAGATTGAAAACAACAAATAATAATTCAACCAAGTAAATGGATCATGCTATAAAACAACTCAAAGATTTTGGTAAAGCATGATTTATGAAACTTTAAAACAAACTTGGTTTTGAAACAAGGTGAAGAATCCAATCCAACTTAAATCAAAGATTAAATGAAGTAATGGATTCAACACATCATAGTTATCATGCTAAAAAACATTTACCAATAATTTAAACAAAGCATATAACATATGATTAATAAAAGTAAAGCTTACTTAGAGATTTAACTTCATTGATCCAAGCTTTAGCTTTACTAATGACCCTTTGGTCTCTCTTAGTTCATTCCCCTTTTCCTTGTCTCCAAACTCCTCAAGAGTGGCTAAAATGTTCAACACTTTTCCAAAGGAATGAACCCTTTTTTATACTCAGAAATTGAGTTTCTGCAAGTCCCCGGTCGACCTGGTACCTTGCCCGGTCAACCGGCTACAAATGGTCAGAAATATGACCGTTGGAGAGCCAACAGCTCTCTGCCCGGTCGACCTGCTATGTGCTCGGTCGACCGAGCACACTGCAGGTCGACTGGGTCCAGGGACCATTTCCCTAATTTTTGCATATTTCAAAGTTATTTCTTGTGGGGACTTTGGGCCATTAAATCAAGCTTGGAAACATGAATTAAGTCATTCTAACAGGTTTAAAATCATGAAACCTAAAAAGCCTAAAATGATTTGAAACTTTTAAAACCATTGGCTAGCTTGATTCATAAAAAATCTTTTTCAAATAAAATGCATCCAATATTTAAATCGAAGACATGCATGAACCATAAGTTTTAAATCTTAAAAACTATGCATGTGAAAAACATGATTTCAAGATTTACTAAAACAATGCATGTGTGAAAATTCAAATGATGATTAAAATGATAATGCATCTATCAAATTGCTAAACACAAAATCCCTAACACTTTCAGCTTGTCGCCTTCTATGATGTTTTGAAGGAAAAGGAGTGCTCGAAAGTTAGGTCCAGCAGTTGGAGGATTTTAGCTCTTCGTTCCCCAACTTCTTTGATAGTGGAGAGTCTTCTGACAGCATGACCTGGGAAGCTATAGTTAAGAATCTGGGTTCGAAGAAGACTTCGGTGATGCGAGAAGAATTAAGGAATTTCTTCGTGGGTACAAATGCCATTTGTTCTGACATTGCACTGTGGAGAGATCTCACTGTTTACCTCACTTACTGGCTGGGTGAGGCTGTTTTTACTGGTGGAGATGGAATGCACATCAGGCCGCATTGTATTTTTATCTAGCTTGTCAGATGGCGTTCGGAGAGCAGCTTGCTTTGGTGCCTGCTCTTTACTCCTATTTGTGCACCGAACTGCAGGCTGGTGCTTTATTGGTTCGGCTTGGGCTCCCTATAAATAGGGTATTTTCAGCCCACATCTTTTACTCATAGTATGTATACCACTGTCCTAGCTTCCACCAGCTGGGTGCTGCATAGGATGATGATCCTCTCATGATTCAGTTGATTAGGGTTAAAGCCGTCTTCGAATCTTTTTATTTTGCTCGCATGAGGATCCGACGGTACAGGGACGTCGAGATTGGGTAGTCTTCAGTGAAGCTTTCTCCGGAGTTGCGAAAGAAGGCTTTTGATTTTGGTGCCTCCCGTGACTCCACAAGGACAGGGTCGGGAAGACATTACTCCTTGACCAATGCGAAGAAGGGGTGGCTTTTGAACATACGTGTCAACACAATGGTGTACCGCAGGCATCTTTTCTTCGACATTCAGTCGTATGTTCCTTCCCGTTTTGCGCTGCAGTTGGGCTTTTCTCAAGGCGTTGTTAGAGCGCCTTCATGTACGGTGAAGCGCTTTGGAGGTCTACAGGATGGCAGAAATGCATGGGCTTTTTATAGTGCTGAGGACACTACCACTATATTTCTTATCCTGAGCTGTCGACTTTCCAGACTGCCAATTTCATGAAGTGGTTCATGGAGAGCTTTTCGGCATACCAGGGGCTTTCCAAGAAGGAGCTTGATGTTAAGCAATCTTTTGAAAAAGGCATCAGGAAATCAGATGACTTCCGGCGAGAGGAAGTTTTGTCCTTCCTTTCTGGAGAAAAGCATAAGATAGGCTTTCTTGGTGACCAGGGTGTCATCGGATTTGAAGCTGTCTGGGAAGTACCTGGTGAGGCCTTAGAGCAGCTAGAAAAGGTGGAAGCGAAGCTAGACACTTGGATGCCGCGGCGCAGAGGAGAGCTTTTTTGGAGTCCACTGGCAAGAGCAGACCGTCCAGTGAGGGGTCATGTGAGAGACCAGACTTCGACAGTGGGGCAGGTTATTCAAGAAAACCAACCCACAGAGGCAAGAGGAAGAGAGGTCAGTGCCCTAATAAGGGACAGCGAGAAGACTCTCCTGATTTGGAAGTCCCTCTCACTATCAATGAGGAGGTTTCAGGGGATGCTGATGAGCCTCCAAAAAAGAGGAGCGGATAAGAAGAGAGCGTCAGTGAAGGTATGATTCTTCCTTTTTCTCTTTCCGTTTCTTTCATGGAGAATTTAATGTTCTAATTTGTCTTCTCCCCACCTTTTTGGCAGAGGATGATGACTTGGTGATGCCGGAGGCTCCAACCGATGAAGTGGTGACGGATTCGAATGTGGCATCTGAAGAAGAACCGAGGGACTCTGGAGTGATTCCAGAATCTCTGATCGGTATGACTTCTTTTTTTTTGTCTGTGTCGTCGTTTGCTAACATATTATTTGTTTTCTTGTCAGCTGACTTGTCACAGGATTCCGATGACTTTGAACCATCCATGGATGCAACTCTTGACGATGCTTCGGATGAGTTCATGGAGGCAGAAAGTATTTCGCCAGCCGTCGAAGAAGGTGCTTCGTAGTGATAACCCTGATGATAATGACTTTTTCAACAGGGTCATATTCATATCTTTTTATGTTTCATTGGTAGGCTTTGAAATGGTAGGAGAGATCCCATCCTTTCTTTAGAACCAGAACCCAGAGGTTGATCCAGAGGTAGGGGCTTCTACAACCAGTTCTGACACGGCAGAGGTGAGACCTCGTGATGAGATTCCTTCCCTAGTGGCTTCAATTGGAAAGTTCTTTTTTTACTCTTCCAACGGGGCACGGCATGGGCAGTATACCGATGGAGTGGGGGGAATCTTCAACTGGGTCATCTCTTCAGTTTGCGAAGAAGGTGCTGGTGCGCGTTTTAAGCTCTTGGATCGAGACTCTCCTTTCTGTTCACTTGGACGCCGGATTCGGCATGGTCAAGCATGTGCAGGAGATTCTTGCTGATGTCGAAGAAGTTGGTCTGGATGTCACAGGCGCCAGGGTGATCGTTGATAGGATTATTGCGCTGGGCGACAAGTGGTCCGAGACCAAAGCCTTTCCTGATGGTGACTTTTTCTTAGAGATGTTTCTGGATCCTGCTAATAAAGCCAAGTCTGAAATGGATGAGACCACACAAAGTAGGAAGCAGTTTGTCCAGGAGAGGAACATCACCAAGTTGGTCATCATTGAGCTGAGGTATGACATTGAACGCCTTGATAGGGAGGTCATTAAGGCTCGGCAACGTCTTGAGCAATTAGAGGTGCAAGTCATGGCCAAGTGGGCTGCTTTACCAGAGGCTCGTGCCAGGGAGATGACGTTTCTAATTCGCCAGGTTGCGGACGCCGATCGCGTTCTCAAAGAGAGGACTCGAGAACACGCGCGGTGGTGAACTGCTTGGGAAAAGCTTCCCGGTGTCGAAGACGGTTTACAGCATTCTGCCGTATCTTATGGTAAATTTATGAAGAAGCGTACCTTGGAAGCTTTGACAGCCAAGGCCAGGAGTTTGCTTGAGAAGCCGAATCTTTGGTTGGAGGCTATGTTTGGCTGAGCTTCTGATTTCTTTTTGTAACAGAACCTCCTCACTTTTTGGTACCCCATGTATACACACATTTTTTTGGTACTCTTTCTTTTTTTTGGTACGCCATGTATACACAAATTTTTTGGTACTCTTTTCTTTTGTAGTGCTTTTGACCAATTTTTAGCACTTTTTTTTATTCCCTTCTTTCACTTAAATCCTTTGGTGATAAAATTTTTTAAAGCAATAGTTAAATGGGAATGTTTGTTTGAAAATTTGATCAAAAGTTTGTCATTTTGTGAAAATCTTTTGTCAAATGGTTGTTTTTGCATGGGAGCCAGATTTTGTTTGCGGCATGAGAGCCAAATTTTGGGTTTATGGCATGAGAGTCAATTTTTGGCGTGAAAGCCAAGTTTTGTGGCATGAAAGCCGATATTTGGCATAAAAGCTAAGGCTTTTTTGCCGACTTTTGGTTTGTTGGCATGAAAGCCAAGTTTTTATTTTTCGGTGTAAAAGCCTGGTTTTTTGGCATGAGAGCCAGGTTGTTGGCATGAAAGCCGGGTCTTGGGTTTTAAAAATGCAAGTATCGATTAAAAGTCGCCTCCCTGCTGAATGGTCTTGCAAGCATCGTTGGAATGTTGCATCCTTGCTCATTCAGTTGCGACTACCGATGGAATGTTGCCTCCTCACGAATTTAGGTGCAAGTATCGACTAAGTGTTGCTTGCTGAATGTTTTTACGAGTATCGATGGAATGTCGCATCCTTGCTCATTCGGTTGCGAGTATCGATGGAATGTCGCTTCCTCGCGAATTTGGGTGCAAGTAACGACTAAGTGTCTCTGTAAGACCCCAACCCCCAATTCTCTTGTTTAGCATTGTTTTAATTGTGGTTTAGTTTTTTAAGCGAGATTAGAGTTAGTTTGACTTTGTTTTTGAGTTTGACTAGATTTTTCATAACCTTGGAGAGTTTTGAGGACCGTTGACTTTAGTTTGACCCGGCCTTTGTAAAATGTATTTTTGAGAGAAATTACTCTTAATTTCTAAAAATCCCAAATTTTATTTATTTTGATTCATTTTATTGTTATAAGCAACTTTCATGTTTTGACCATTTTGATTTAATGCTCAAAAATCGCGTTTTCGAGAAAAGGGGGCAAAAATCACATTTTCACTAAATCTGTCCATAAATTTCAAAAATTTCAGAAATTGGCAAAAATATACTTTTTATAAAAATGATTTTTCGACGAGCAATTTTGTCTTCTTCGTCGTCTTCGTTCGGGACCCACAAATGTCAGTTTTAACCACTTGAACCTTGGGGCCCATTGGGACCCACTTGCCCACTTTATAAAAAGGCAATGGTCTTCTTCTCTCTTTCATTTCCCATTTTCCTGCAACATGAGGGAGCCTAGGGTTTATTCTTCCATCTCCCTCTCTCTCTCTCTTCTTGTATGCTCTCTTCTTGAAGACAATTTGAAGATTTGATCTCAAAATCTCTTTCCTCATCCTCCAAGCTTTCCAAAGATACCCTTTTCAAAGGATTTGAGCAAAGGCAAGCCCCATATTCAAGCCCTTCTTCTTGGTTTGAACTCCTCAAGGTTAGCAATGGCTTTTTTTTATCTTGAAATCTTTGTTTTACAAACCATTTGTAATGTTTTTATCATTCATGCAAGAGATTTCATGGAGCTTTGCAAATGTTTGATTTTTAGGGCTTTTTCTTGGGTTTATTTTGAGGGTTTTGTAGGATTGGAGCTAGGGTCTCCTTGAAGACCATTTTGGAGTGATTTGCCCCCTATTCTGTGTTGGATATCGCGATCAGTGAGAGGGGGGGGGGGTGAATCAGTGATTTCTAAAAATAGGTCCAATTCAACAACAAAACAAGTCGAACCACACAATGACACCAGATTTAACGTGGTTCACCAAAAGGCTACGTCCACGGATCAAAACCGTCCGAACACCGATCCGGTACAGGTCTGAATATATTTAGTCGCACCAACGACAAAGAGCACCAACCCTTGTGTTTTAGATAGCACCCACTATCTAGGAAGCACCTACTCCTCTTACAATTTATCTGCACCCACAGATAGGATCACCAAACCCCTAAACACCAGGCACCAACTTGATGTAAAAACAGAATAGAAGATAAACTCTGTCTACAGCCCTTCCCCTCTACAATTCTCTCTCTCTCAATTCCTTACAAATTGAAATCTAAAGCATAAAGAGAGACACTTAACTCATGGACGAATCACCATCTTCAAGAGCACAATCTCGTCCACAATTGCTGTAGAAAAACGTCACCACAACAGCACACAGCAACACAGCACTCTCTTCTCTCTTCTCTTCTCTCTTTTTCTCTTCTCTTCTGGTCTCTTTAAGAACGACCCATACATGCCTTTTTATAGGTTATGTTAACCCTTAATTGTATTCAAAACAGGCTACAATTCGTTTAGAAAGAGTCCCAAACGAAATAGAAAAGAATGCTGAATTTTCGTGCACAACTTCTAATTCTGCGCAACTCTGGTTCCCGTGCTCGGTCGACATCCTGGCTTGCTCGGTCGACATCATACACAGTCTGGAAACAGACAACTTTCGTGCTCGGTCGACATCCTGGGGTCCCGATCGACCGAAGACACACTGTGTCACGAAAATAACTGGGAGCAGTCTAAAACTTTTTCTGCAGGTTTCTCTTGCTTCGGTCGACCGCATGGGGTGCCCGGTCGACCGACCACTCTGCTTCAGGAATTTAGAATTCCTGAACTGTTTCAACTCTTATTCTTCTTTTAAGCTCTATCAACACCAGCCTATTATCATCATGCTCGTGACAATGTGTTGACAATAATTCCAACTCAATACAATACTTTGAGATAGTAAATTCTTCAATTCTTCAAAAGACTACTCAAGTCATATCAAATTCCAACAATCTCCCCCTTTGGAATTGTTGGCAACACTATTGGAACTTCAACACTTGAAACACATTTAAACTAGTTGATTTTCTTGAAGCTTCTTCAGAACCATAGTCTCCCCCTGTCTTTAAAAACATCAAGATTCAAGATCTCTAACACTCTTGAATACCAATTTCACCAAAGTTATCATATCATAACTTCTTCTAACATAGCTGTCTCCTAGCATAACTTTCAATCTCCCCCTAGCTTTCATAGCATAACATCTCTCCTTGCTATCATAGCATAACATCTCTCCCTGCTATCATAGCATAACATCTCTCCCCCTTTGACAACAAGTCCAAAGGGACCAAACCGAGGAGCGAATAGGATATTCAATGAATGCATTGCTCCCCCTTTCAAGCACAACTCCTACGGTTTAGGAGAGTGAGTAACTCCTAACTTTTTCCGGAGATACTCGAAGACTTCCTTTGGCAGAGGTTTCGTGAAAATATCAGCCACTTGCTCAGTTGTTGGAACATATTCCAACTTGACCTCTCCATCAGCAGCTTTATCTTTAAGAAAATGATAACGAATTGCTACATGCTTTGTTCGAGAGTGCTGAACAGGATTCTTAGATATATGAATTGCACTCGTGTTGTCACATAGGATCGGCGTAGGATCCGTTGTAGGAACTCCTAGATCAGAGAGCATTTGCCGCATCCATAACACTTGCGTACAACAAGTTGCCGCTGCAATATATTCCGCTTCCGTTGTCGAAAGGGATACTGAGTCTTGCTTCTTACTATGCCAAGCAACTAATCTTTCTCCAAGATAAAATGCGCCGCCGCTAGTACTCTTGCGGTCATCTACGCATCCAGCCCAATCGGCATCAGAATATGCAACAAGAGTGAAGGATTTGCCTTTGGGATACCAGATACCAAGCTCCATAGTACCTTTCAGATATCGAAAGATTCTTTTCACTGCTGTAAGGTGCGTTTCAGTTGGTGCTGCTTGAAAACGTGCAACCATACATACTGCTTGTAGAAGATCTGGTCTTGTAGCAGTCAAGTAGAGCAAGCTTCCTATCATAGAGCGATAGGTGGTATGATCAACGGACGAGGCCTTATCATCTTTGCTAAGCTTCGTGTTCGTTGACATTGGTGTGCTCACTGGCTTGCTGTCTTCCATATTGAACCGTTTCAGCATTTCCTTGATGTATTTCATCTGTGATATGAAGATACCATGTTTCAGCTGCTGAACTTGTAAACCAAGGAAGAACTTTAGTTCTCCAAGCATTGACATCTCAAATTCTTTCTTCATCTCTTCAGCGAAATTCCTGCACATCTCTTCATCGTTGCCACCAAAGATTATGTCATCGACATAAACAATAACAACCAGCTGTTTGTTCAACTCTGTTTTGACATAAAGATTGCTATCAACCAATCCTTTTCCAAAACCGATCTTGCGGAGATATAGGTCCAGCCTTGCATACCACGCCCTTGGCGCTTGTTTCAGCCCATAAAGAGCCTTTTTCAACTTGCACACTAGGTCTGAATTTTTGCTAATAAGAAAACCATCAGGTTGCTCAATGTAGACCTCTTCTTCAAGTAATCCATTCAAGAAGGCTGACTTTATATCCATCTGAAATACCTTGAAGGTTTTGTATGCTGCCAATGCAAGAAACATACGAATAGCTTCCAGACGAGCCACCGGTGCAAAGGTCTCTTCAAAATCTATGCCTTCAACTTGAGCATAGCCTTTACAAACCAACCTTGCTTTGTTTCTAATGACTTGACCATCTTCATTCAGCTTATTCCGAAAGACCCATTTAGTACCAATAACATTCTTATCAGTAGGTCTAGGAACAAGTTCCCATGTGGAGTTCTTCTCAATTTGCTCCAACTCCTCATGCATAGCTTTCAACCAACTTTCATCGAGACTGGCTTCAGCCACAGTCTTGGGTTCAATGGTGGACACAAGTGAGTAATTGCTAACTACACTTTGTCTAGTTTGAACGCCTGCCTTAGGATCTCCAATGATTTGATCCTTAGGGTGTTGCTCTACCCAAGTGCTGTGCTTCTTAGGTGTAGTATTTTCTGAGTCATCCTTTGATTTCTCAGAATCATTAGATTCAGCCATCTCATCATCAATCTCACTCGAGTCCTCATAAACTGGACTGTCATTATGAGTTGTATTCTTTGGTTCAATATTCTCATCTATTCTCACATCAGCACTTTCTATGACTTTTCTGGTTCTTTTGTTAAGACACCTATATGCCTTGCTAGTAGAGGAGTAACCCAGAAATATACCTTCGTCAGCTCTTTCTTCAAATTTGCCCGGATTTTGTTCGAGCCGCTTGATGTAACACTTGCTACCGAAGACTCTGAAGTGCTTGACTGTTGCTTTTCTTCCAAACCATAGCTCATAGGGAGTTTTGTCTTCATGTGGCCTGATCAAGCATCGATTTTGAATGTATACAGCCGTATGAATTGCCTCTTTCCAATACTTGTCAGCCATCTTGCTTTCACTAAGCATCGTACGAGCCATCTCTTGTACGGTGCGATTCTTCCGTTCCACAACTCCATTTTGCTGTGGAGTTCTAGGGGCTGAGTACTGTCTTTGAATGCCATGATGTTCACAATATTTAGTGAACTCTTCAGATGTGAACTCGCCTCCACGATCAGACCTTAAAATCTTGATACGGTTTTCCAATTGATTTTCAACCTGTGCTTTAAACACTTTAAAACGATCAAGTGCTTGATGCTTATGCTTAAGAAACAATACCCATGTCATACGAGTATAATCATCAATGCATAACATGAAATACTTATCTCCATTGGTGCTTTGAGTTCGCATCGGTCCACAGAGATCAGTGTGCACTAGCTCAAGAGGTTTCTTGGAATGATGCTCCTTTGACTTGAACATAACCCTCGTTTGCTTTCCCTTTTGACAAGAGTCGCAAATGGGATTGGAAGGCTTTTCAACTGTAGACATGCCTCTTACAGCCTTTGAATTGAAAATCTTTGACATGTTATCAAAGCTTAGATGCCCAAGGCGTTTGTGCCACAACTAACTTTCCTCTGTCCGACTCATCAAGCAGGTCTTTTCAGCTCCATCTGACAATGTATAGAGATTTCCAGCAGTTCTTGATCCAGTTGCCACTGTTTTGCCGTTGCTACTCTTCTTGATGGCAAACCCATTCTTTGTGAAGATAACTTTGTGACCCTTGTCACAGATCTGGCTCACACTAAGCAGGTTGTGTCTCAATCCAGACACATATAAGACTTCTTCCGATCTGATCTTGTTTGCCATAAGCTGAATAACACCTTTTCCGCAGATTTTGGCACCATCATTGTTGCCAAACTTCACTGAACCGCCTTCATAGTGCTGTAATTTGATGAATTTCTCTTTATCACCAGTCATATGGCTTGAACAACCACTATCAAGGACCCATGGTGCTGCCTTCTTTTGTGCATTGAATGCCATTTGCACAATGAGAGATTCTTTGGGACTTTCTGCACTTTGCTTTGCTCTCCAAGCCTTGACTAACTTGGGTTTCTTTTCAACCTGAAATTTGTTAGCAATATGCAACCTACAATCCCTAGCCAAGTGTCCATAATTATAGCACTTATGGCACTCAATTTTGTAGCTACTTAGGATTGAAAAAGGGTTCCTAGTCACAAGTGAGCTGTATTTTATATAGAATTTGCAATCGTCTCTTTTATGTCCAAACATATTACAATGAAAGCAATAACCATTGAATTTGTATCTTCTTTGTGGCTGGTTAGTCTTCATTACCTTTCTAACAGGAATGGACTCCTTTCTAGGTTGAGTGGGCTTCATAGAGTTAGAAGGTGCAGTGACTTGCTTCACAAACTCTTTCTTTTCAGGAGGTGCAATCTTAGAGGATTCACCTTTCTCAAATCCTAGACCAAATCTGAAGTGGGCAGGTCTTTGAACTTTCAGTAGTTCATCGAGTTTCATAGTCCCTTCAATCGCTTGGAGCGCTTCGAGTTTTTTGTTATTTTCCAAATTTTCAGCCTTTGCTCTAGCGATCTCAGTTTCAAGTTTCATAGCCTCTTCCTTTTTGATACTTATTTGGTTTTCAAGGACTTCTACCATTCTTTTATATTCTTCTACTTGAGTTTTCAAAGCAATAATAGAACTTTCAGATTCATGGAGAAGTTTCAGATTTTTCTTACTTGTTTTGCGTTCCATGCTAAGCTCCTCAAGTGCGACAATGAGTTCCTCTTCAAGATTGACTTCAGCCTCCTCCTCCTCTTCCGGATCTAGCTCTTCTTCTTCTTCAACAGTGACCATGAAGAGAGCTTCGGTTGATTCATCATCGTCTGAAGTTTCAGACGTGCTGTCATCTTGTTGACATAGAAAGTTTTTAGCTTTGCCTCTTTTTCTGAAATTTCTCTTTCCTTTACTCTTTTCAGCATAAGAGTCATTATCATTGTCTTCTTTTAGCGGACACTTCGCAGCAAAGTGACCAACACCTCCACAATTGAAGCATTTAAAGGGTAGCTTCCCTTTGTACTTGCCATTGCTTCCTTTCTTCAACTTTCTAACAAATTGAGCCTCAAGCTCATCATTATCAGAATCAACATCATGACCAGCAGTCTCTTTTGCCTTTTTCTGAACTTTGAAGGCCGCTTCTTTATCAGATGAAGACGTCTTTCCTATGCGCATCTCATAGGCAGTTAGAGAACCATGTAATTCATCCATGGAAAATGCATTCAGATCTTTGGCTTCTTCGATGGCTGAGACTTTTGAATCAAACCGGGGAAGAAGAGATCTTAGAACCTTTTTGACGATGACCGGCTCTTTAATCTCCTCCCCTAGTCCACGAATGTCATTCGTGACTTCATTCACTCGTTGCATATACGAGTCAACATTCTCGCTTTCCTCCATGCGAAGAGACTCGAATTGAGAGCGATGAGTTTGCAATTTGGCTTCTTTAATCTTCTCATCACCTTCATGTATGCTTTGCAACTTGTCCCAAATTTCCTTGGCTGTTTTGCATGCAATTACTTTGACAAGCTCGCTATCCACAAGGCCACTAAAGAGTGCATTCTGCGCCTTGGAGTCGTTGTCTGCCAACTTCTTCGATGCAGTATCATTGGGTACGGTGGCAGCATTGTAACCGACTCTGACAGCCTCCCAAACATCATAGCCAAGAGATTTGATGAAGTCTTGCATCCTAATCTTCCAAAAAGAGTAATTAGAACCATCAAACAGAGGTGCTTTCATATTCCCTGTATTGGCTGCCATGTGATTTGACAAGAGATCACCCTTAGCGTATTAAACTGATCAAGGGAGCCTCGCTCTGATACCAATTGTTGGATATCGCGATCACTGAGAGGGGGGGGGGGGGTGAATCAGTGATTTCTAAAAATAGGTCCAATTCAACAACAAAACAAGTCAAACCACACAATGACACCAGATTTAACGTGGTTCACCAAAAGGCTACGTCCACGGATCAAAATCGTCCGAACACCGATCCGGTACAGGTCTGAATATATTTAGTCGCACCAACGACAAAGAGCACCAACCCTTGTGTTTTAGATAGCACCCACTATCTAGGAAGCACCTACTCCTCTTACAATTTATCTGCACCCACAGATAGGATCACCAAACCCCTAAACACCAGGCACCAACTTGATGTAAAAACAGAATAGAAGATAAACTCTGTCTACAGCCCTTCCCCTCTACAATTCTCTCTCTCTCAATCCCTTACAAATTGAAATCTAAAGCATAAAGAGAGACACTTAACTCATGGACGAATCACCATCTTCAAGAGCACAATCTCGTCCACAATTGCTGTAGAAAACGTCACCACAACAGCACACAGCAACACAGCACTCTCTTCTCTCTTCTCTTCTCTCTTTTCTCTTCTCTTCTGGTCTCTTTAAGAACGACCCATACATGCCTTTTTATAGGTTATGTTAACCCTTAATTGTATTCAAAACAGGCTACAATTCGTTTAGAAAGAGTCCCAAATGAAATAGAAAAGAATGCTGAATTTTCGTGCACAACTTCTAATTCTGCGCAACTCTGGTTCCCGTGCTCGGTCGACATCCTGGCTTGCTCGGTCGACATCATACACAGTCTGGAAACAGACAACTTTCGTGCTCGGTCGACATCCTGGGGTCCCGGTCGACCGAAGACACACTGTGTCACGAAAATAACTGGGAGCAGTCTAAAACTTTTTCTGCAGGTTTCTCTTGCTTCGGTCGACCGCATGGGGTGCCCGGTCGACCGACCACTCTGCTTCAGGAATTTAGAATTCCTGAACTGTTTCAACTCTTATTCTTCTTTACGCTCTATCAACACCAGCCTATTATCATCATGCTCGTGACAATGTGTTGACAATAATTCCAACTCAATACAATACTTTGAGATACTAAATTCTTCAATTCTTCAAAAGACTACTCAAGTCATCTCAAATTGTATCGGTTCGGATTTGAAATTTAAAGGCACCACTAAGCTTAGGTCACCTTGTCGGGCTGATCACCCGGCTTGGGATCTTTAAATTATCTGCCAGCTGCAGCTTCGATTCTGTTTGTACCGACCATGGCAACGGTTCTATTCTGCAAGTCCCACTGGTATGTGGCTACGGTTCTGATTCTGTTTCCGGTCCCACGTGTAGTGGCTACGGTTCTGTTTGATAACGACTTTGTTCGTTCCGGTCCCACGAGTAGTGGCTACGGTCTCTGTCTGCTATTGTTACTTCGGTAATAGGAGAATATAGCTATATGTGTTATGCTGCATGACAACCTTCGATTAGCTGAAAGGGGGTCTTCAAGTACTGCTCAAGTTTTACTTTGGCGGGCAAATGCATACGTCGTCTTCTCTCACTAACCATATTGGTGATGCTGAAAGGCTGAAAATCCGCAGAAGTCCTCCAAGAACATCATACTATGCCCACAAGGTTCTCAGTCTCCAGTACAAACACAAGCAAAAGACACTAAATGTGGGTATGGAAACTTTAAATTCTCCCCCACAAAAGAGAAATTTGGTCTTCCAAATTCCCAAACAACAAGAACAAAATAAAAGACAAGAAAAGTCTCCCAAACTTAAAGAAAAACAAACTCAAACTCAAAGAGATAAAAACAAGAGAAAACAAATTGACACAATCTAACGAGTCCTCACCACACATCTTAATGTTTCTTGAGTGTTTTATTTCTTAGAAACTGACCAGCTCTGATACCAATCTATCACACCCCGAAACTGGGCCCTGCAGTGATCCGATCTCGGGATGCGAAACTTTGGAATTAATTAAAACTTTTTACTTTACCCAAGATCCGCGTGAGTGAGGATAATAAGATTCCATCACGACCTGAATATTTTGCGGAAGCTAATCATGGTGTTTGCGACTCGAAGCTCGTGGCCATCGGATTTCGTATCGCACTCAGCCATTAAAATAAAGCCATCAAACTAAGGCTTATAATCAAACTTCTACAAATCATAAATCATAAAACATTGAGCTGGCACTAACAGGAGAATTTATTTCCCACATAAGTTCAAGTTACAAATTACAAAAGTGTTTTCATTAAAATCCTAAGGAAAACGGGCTAATAAAAGCCATCTAAAATAAACCAACTAAACAAATTACCATCCCAAAATATGTTATTACAGCCACATGAAATATCTCTTTGACCTTTAGGAATCCAGGAATTTCACTCCCTTTGCATTTTGGTGAAATTCCTAGATGCTCAAGCACAAGGAGCATCCAAGAATTCCACTATATCTGGGAATTTGACACCCCTTTGAGTCTGACTCGGGCCCAATTTGAAACTCAGCAAACAGTAACCACGTTGCTAGTAACAGTGAGAATACAGGGCCTATCGCAGAGGATACACAGGATAACAATATGCAGAACCAATCCCAACAGATGATGCAGGCAATGTTAGACCAGCAACGTCAAGCCAATGAGAACCAGGCTAGACTCCAAGCACAAGCACATGAGACACAGACCAGATTGCAAGAACAGATGCTTAAGAAAGACGAGGATCATGCTAGGGAAATGGCTCAAATGCAAGCACAGTTGTTGGGTGTGCTAGAGAGGAGACCAGAACCAATCCCAGTTGCACCACCGGGTCCGGTCAACAATAGAGGGAATGACCCTAATGTGATGTACAAACGGTTCAGGAAGAGAGGACCGAAGGAGTTCTTGGGAACCGAGGATCCAATGGCAGCAGATGACTGGCTTGAGCACACAGAGAATATATTTGAAATCTTCACATGTACGGGTGTAGAACGAGTGCAGCTCGCAGCTTCTATGTTCACGGGCTTAGCAGATATATGGTGGAAGACCATCAAGGTAGAATACAGGACAATGGCTGATGCAGAAGCTTGGACTAACTTCAAGAGGCAGTTTGGAGAGAAATATGTACCTGCACATGTCAAGAGGCAGAAGGCAGCAAAATTTCAGCAACTTGTATAAGGGAATATGACAGTCCTCGAATACCTCACCAAATTCGAGAGATTGTCTAGGTATGCACCAGAGTTGGTGGACACGGTGGAAAAGAAGATAATTAAGTTCCTTGAAGGGCTTCACCCAATTATTGAGAGAGATGCTACCGGGGTTGTACCACCCGTCACCTTTGAAGAAGCTGTCAAAAGAGCATACAGGTTTGAGAACTTTCATAACAAAATCATCAAGAACAAAGGAAAGGGTCAAGGCCATCAGCAGCAGAACAATCAGCAGAGGAATAATCAGAATAAGATGCCAAGGCAAGAACAGAATGCACAGAATCCAGGGGCTTGCATCCATTGTGGAAAATATCATGGGAATGCCCAATGTCGTTCTATCACAGGGGCATGTTTTAGATGTGGTTCGCTGGACCACCAGATGAGGGATTGCCCAAA
The DNA here is from genome assembly GCA_012931725.1 of Litsea cubeba. Classification (NCBI taxonomy): domain Eukaryota; kingdom Viridiplantae; phylum Streptophyta; class Magnoliopsida; order Laurales; family Lauraceae; genus Litsea; species Litsea cubeba. Next base: position 122,947 of record WHSA01001010.1, read on the forward strand.
GCCAGATAGACAGAATAGACAGCAGCAGGGAGTGCAGTGTCAGGCACCACCTCAGAATGCGTTAGTAGTCCAGAATCAGGCAAGGCCACTACAGCAACAGGCACCACAACAGCAGTATAGGCCACAGCAGCAACAAGAGGCCCGTCAGCTAGGGCAAAATCAGAATCAAAATCAGCGTCCTCAGAATCAGAATAGGAATGCACAGCAGGGCAGGCAACCACAAGGACAAAACAGGCCACAACAGAGGGCACAACTCTATGCCGTCAATAGAGCTGATGCAGAGGCGGAAGGCAATGTAGTGGAAGGTACACTTCTCGTCTGTGGTTTTGATGCTAGGGTTTTGTTTGACCCTGGCTCTACTCACTCATTCCTATTTCCAAAATTTGCTAAGTTGATTGATATGCATGCTAGAGAGTTGAGTTTCATTTTGACTGTGGCTACCCCTTTAGGTAAGGAAGTTGTTTGTAGAACTTTTTACCCTAGTTGTGCAGTCATTATAGGATAAGTAGTATTACCGGCAGATCTCATTTTATTGGAGATGCAGGATTTTGATGTCATCCTAGGGATGGATTGGTTAGCAGGAAACCATGCTACTATGGATTGTTTCCATAAGACCCTAACTTTTAAGTTAGAGGAGACCCAAGCAGGGGTGTTGTTTCAGGGAGAGAGGAGTAGTCCTAGTGCAGGGTTTATCTCAGCGTTGAAGGCTGATAGACTTCTAAGAAGTGGTTGTGAGGCTTATTTGGCGTTTATCATGGAGGATAAACGGTCCCAAGGGGTGGAGGAGATCCCAATTATTTGTGAATTTCGGGATGTTTTCCCGGAGGAGATACCGGGATTGCCACCCATCAGAGAGATAGACTTCACTATTGAGTTATTACCGGGGACCGCTCCGATATCTATTGCACCCTACAGAATGGCTCCGGCAGAATTAGGAGAGCTGAAGATACAGTTGCAAGAACTTTTGGACAAAGGTTTTGTGAGGCCTAGTGTGTCACCGTGGAGAGCACCAGTTTTGTTTGTGAAGAAGAAAGATGGTTCTATGAGAATGTGCATCGACTATAAAAGATTGAACCAAGTGACCATCAAAAACAAGTATCCATTGCCAAGGATTAAATGAATTGTTCGATCAGTTGCAAGGAGCTGCTTACTTTTCGAAGATGCAGATGTGTCAAAAACAGCTTTTCGGACAAGATATGGACACTATGAGTTTCTAGTGATGCCATTTGGTTTGACTAATGCACCGGCAGTTTTCATGGCATTGATGAACAAGATTGCAGAGTATTTGGATCAGTTTACAGTGGTGTTTATTGATGATATTTTGGTGTATTCCAAGACCAAAGAAGAGCACGAATAACATTTGAGGATAGCACTCCAGCTTTTGAGGGAAAACCAGTTGTTTGCAAAACTTAGTAAGTGTGAATTTTGGTTGGACCAAGTCACATTTTTGGGTCATATTATCTCGAAGGAAGGATTATCAGTGGACCCATCCAAGATTGAGGCAGTTGTGAGTTGGGATAGACCGAAGAATGCATCAGAGATCAGGAGTTTTCTTGGATTGGCAGGGTATTATCGGAGGTTTGTGCAAGGATTTTCGTCAATTGCGTCACCTTTGACGAAGTTGACTAGGAAAAACACACCATATGTATGGACAGACAAGTGTGAGGCTAGTTTCCAAGAGCTGAAGAAGAGATTGACTACAGCTCCAGTCCTTACTTTGCCATCAGGGAGCGGCGGTTTCACCATTTTTACCGATGCATCCAATGTTGGACTCGGATGTGTTCTAATGCAAGAAGGGAAGGTAGTTGCATATGGATCCCGGCAGTTGAAAGATCATGAGAAAAACTATGCAACACATGATCTCGAGTTGGCAGCAGTTGTTTTAGCATTGAAGATGTGGAGACACTACCTCTATGGAGAGAAGTTTGAGGTTCACTCCGACCACCGTAGTCTACAGTACTTGTTTTCTCAAAAGGATTTGAACATGAGGCAGAGAAGATGGATGGAATATATCAAGGACTACGATTTTCCAATCAAGTATCACCCGGGGAAAGCGAATGTAGTTGCAGATGCCTTGAGTAGAAAGTCAGTTAACATGGCAAGTCTTCGAGGGACTTATGTTGTACAACAGTTAGAAGAGTTGGGAGTAGATTTCCAGCCACTAAGGGAGGGTGTCATGTTGGCAAACATGTCAGTGTCAGAGCCTTCTTTCATTCAGAAGATCAAAGAGAATCAGTTACAAGACCCAGAGTTGGCTAAGATTTCAAAGCATATAGCAGATCGTCCAGATTTTCATGTTGTAGATGGAGTTTTGTACTATCGAGATTGTCTATGCGTGCCCAACTTGGAGGACTTGAGGAATGATATCATGACAGAAGCTCACAATACCAAGTATTCCATACACCCGGGCAGTACGAAGATGTACCAGAATTTGAAGGGTAGATTTTGGTGGAATAACATGAAGAGAGAGATAGCAGCTTTCGTCTCTAGATGTATGACATGTCAGTTGATCAAGGCAGAACATCAGAAGCCTCCAGGGTTACTACGGCCATTAGAGATTCCGGAGTGGAAATGGGAGCACATTGCCATGGATTTTATCTCGGGATTACCGAAGACTAGCAAGGGCAATGATGCTATTTGGGTCATAGTGGACCGTCTCACCAAGTCAGCTTATTTCCTACAGATGAAGACTGGGAAGAAGATGCATATGTTACCTTTGGCACAGTTGTTTGTCACAGAGATCGTCAGTCGACATGGACAACCAGTTTCCATCACATCCGATAGAGATAGCAGATTTGTCTCGAGATTTTGGAAGACACTGCATGAGTTTATGGGTACGAAGTTACAGTTCAGTACAGCCTATCACCCTTAGACCGATGGCCAGTCAGAGAGGACAATTCAGACCCTTGAAGATATGCTCTGAGCTTGTGTGTTAGATTTCAAGACTCAGTGGGATGAAGCCTTACCGTTGTGTGAGTTTGCTTACAACAATAGTTTAAACTCGAGTATCGGAATGGAGCCTTTTGAGGCTTTGTATGGCAGAAGGTGTAGGACACCTGTTTGTTGGGAAGAAGTTGGCACTCGCAGTTTCCATGGTCCGACTATCGTTAGTGAGACAAGTGACAAGGTCAAGTTGATCCAAGAACGTCTGAAAGTGGCTCAGAGTAGGCAGAAGAGCTATGCAAATTCTCGCAGAAGGGATTTACAGTTCAAAGAAGGAGATAAGGTTTTCTTGAAAGTGTCACCTATTCGTGGGACTTTGAGGTTTGGACAGAAGGGCAAGCTATCTCGGAGGTACATAGGACCGTATGACATTGTGAGTAAGATTGGTAATGTGGCTTACAGATTAGCCTTACCACCCAAACTCTCTGGCGAACACAATGTTTTCCATGTGTCTATGTTGAAGAAGTACGTCCCCGACAGACTACACATACTCCGTTATGAGCCATTGGAAATCCGAGAAGATGCTACATATGTTGAGAAGCCTAAACAGATTATTGACACCAAGGAACAAGAGTTGAGAACTCGGACTATTCAGTGGGTCAAAGTGCTTTGGGAGAATCATGGACCGGAAGAAGCAACATGGGAATTACGGGATCAAGTTCAGAAGAAATACCCACATCTCCTACCAGAGGTGAGTTTTAATTTCCATTTGGAGGACCAAATGTCCTAAGGGGTGGAGGATGTAAGACCCCGACCCAAGAGACCTCGATTAGAATTAATTAAGTGGTGCGTTAGCTTTAAGTGTGTTTAGTGGGTTTTGGTTAAGTTTGGGATTAGAATAGCTTTTATAATAGCTTTGGGGAATTTGGAGAGCCTATTTACTTGTGGGACCCTTTGGGGGTTCTTGCTACGAATTGTGTGAGATTTGGGGTTTACCAATGATTTCCAAAAATTGTGTTTTTAACCCCATTTGACTTATCTAGTTAATCCCTACAGCTTTCATGTTGACATCGTTCCCATTCGAGAGCCCTAAACCCGACTTTTCGCAATTTGAGAGCAAAATGGTCTTTTTACCCAAAATCTGGACACCAATTTCAATGTCACCAAAACGTGCAAAATATATACTTTTTGGAAACTAGAAATTTCGCCGATCAACTTTGTCTTCTTCGTCAAATCCGTTTGAAGCCCCGAAAGCCATGTTTTTAGCCCGAGAAGTCTTTTAAGTTATGGGCCCCATCCCCACTTGCTATATAAGGAGAGCTTTCTTCTTTATTTTCCCCCTTTCTTGCTAAAACCCTTGGAGAAGAGGAAGTTCCAGCCCTAGGGTTTCTCCCTTGTTCCTCTTGCTTCCTTTCTCATTAATCAACTCAAGAGCTCTTCTCAATCAAGGAATGGACTTCATGATCATCTTCCTCACCGCGGAACCCTGTGGGAAACTACGTGCACGGATAAATGTTTTCTTAATTCCGTGTGCGGATTAGCCAAAGAGATGCATGTGGCGCGGCATCACCACCGTCCCGATCCCGGACTTAGATCCCCTAGCCCGGTCCGGGGTCACGACAAACCCCAAATCACGCTCCCCGAGATCGGATAACTCCAGGATCCCGATTTTGGGGCGTGATAATGATCGTCGCCAAAAGAACTCCAAAAGACGCGGCACGGCCCGTGACTCCTCAACTGCTCGGCGACCACTTAATGCAATTAATTGGCTAGCTTTATTGCAGTCATTAATTCATTTCTTTGGACGGCCCAATTAGAAGCAAGCAAATAGGAGTTACAAGTCAAGAGATTCATGGCATTTAAACCATGAAACTCCTCCCATCATGGCGATTAAAGGCGATTAAATGCCCTCAATCCCCACCGGCCAATCAGAAGCCAAGAAAAAGGAGTTACGAAATAAAGGAATTAAATCATGTAACTCCTCCCATTATGTGGCTTAATGACAATTAAAGCCCATAAACCCTCCTAAATGTCTACCAAGAGCCTATAAATAGGAGAGCATTCCAAGAAGAAAAAACAGATCCCAGATTAGAAAAAAAGCACAGAAAATCCGAGAGAAAGAAGGAAGAAAACTCTGCGAAAGTTTTGCACCGGCCACCACTATAAGGTGACAAAAGTCCCTTTGGGGGTATCCCCCACCCCCAAGGTCCTTGCCTTTTCCTTCTGCCTCCGATGGCTTAGACGTGGCTTTTCAGCCCGTCTGGTTAGCTTTTTATTGGACATAGGACCTTCTCTTGGTCTTTGTCCTTTAAAAATCTGAGGTTATAGCCAAGTCAACCGAATCAAGAGCATCATCTGTTCTCATCTGCATGGATGATGGCGAAGTCCACACATGGCTTGCGACCGTCAATCTGAACGAGTCCCCCACAATCTCCTGAGAAGTTAGATCCTCCTTTTCTTGCTTTTCATTGTATTTTGCATTTTTCTAAAAAAGACAAAAATCACAACTCTTGTCTTTTGATTATTAATAAGAATTGTAAATCGGCTATAAACGCCAAAAATCGGCTATAAATGCCAAAATCGGCTACAAACGCCAAAAAATCACCTTTCACGGCAAATCAAGAAAATGTCTCTTTTTTTAAATATATGTGCAATGGAAAACTTGAAAGAAGTTGATTTCCTTTCTACTTGCGAAGGTCGATCTCCGGATCATCACTTGCAATTCCAAGTAAAATAGAAAATCTGGCACACCCACAAAAAACAATGTTGATACCCGCTTCTGCCACCGGTTATGAAAGGGTCGTACCCCACGGGCTCCCACGTCCGCCGACCTCAGTAGAACAATGCGCGGATAGCGCAGTCCATCAGCAAGCTGGCACCGAACTGGCACGGGCCATTCAAGGTGATCTCGGTTGCTAGTTAATCAGCTTACAAACTTGAAGACATGGATAGGAAACAGTTACCACGGCCGTGGAATACGACGAACCTTAAGAAATTCTACTTCTAAATTGTATTCAATTTTCGAGATCAATAAAAACATTCTTTGCTACTTGTTACTCTCAATTGTCGCCAAGTTGTAAAGTGCGGCAACAGTACCAACGAGATTACCCTGGCTTCGGTAAGAGTACCAGCTAGGCATGTCTCTATCTCGGCCTCATGCATCTCGGTAAGAGTACCAGATCACTTCCAATGAGATTACCCTGGCTTCGGTAAGAATACTAGCTAGGCATATCTCCATCTCGGCCTCAAGCATCTCGGTAAGAGTACCAGATCACGTCCAACGAGATTACCCTGGCTTTGGTAAGAATACCAGCTAGGCATATCTCCATCTCGGCCTCAAGCATCTCAGTAAGAGTACCAGATCGCTTCCAACGAGACTACCCTGGCTTCAGTAAAAGTATCAGCTAGGCATGTCTCTATCTCGGCCTCAAGCATCTCGATAAGGGTACCAGATCGCTTCCAACGAGACCATACTGGCTTCGGTAAGAGTACCGACAATGCATGTCTCAGCCTTACGCAACTTGGCAATAACCTACCTAACTGCTACAGAGCATTAGGGAAATGCCGAAACGCCTTAAACAGTTTAGGCGTAACACCAAGTTATGGAACTCGGTAACTGCTTCGGTGCCTACTTCGGTTACAGAACCAAGTACCCTATCACCGAGATAAAAAAAACTTGTATCCAATTTGCTCCCGTTTGACCTTGGTTAATGAACTAAGCTACACTACGGACAAATTTGGCATCCAGGCACAAAATTCTTGTGTTACGAAACTTGAGAACTCAGCGGCTTAAGCTAAACGTGGTCTTGGTTATTGAATCGAACTCAACTACTTAAGCAAAATCCAATTTTCCAAAGCATGTAAGGAGCTCGATTAAGGAACCTAGGTCGGACACTTGCAATTTCTAAAGAAATTTTTGATGGCAAAACATGAAAGAAGAAAGAATTTGGAGGCAAGCACAAGAAAAGAGAATTTGAGACTGTGTTATCAAAAAAGATATTTCATTTCATTTGAATTATATCATTACATCCAAGCAAGAAACAAAAAAAAATACATCAAAAGGAAAAAGCAAAGAAAGTCTTCAAGAGGATGCAGGATCGGCGACGGCGTCGGCCTCGGCTTGATTGACTTTAGCCTCAGCTGGAGTGTGCTTAATCATTGTGGCCTTAATCGCAACAGGAGGAGCCTCAGATGAAGGAGGGGCAGTGTTCGGCTCTGACTCATAACCTGGGAACTTGGGCGGATTTTTGAAGACCGGATGGTCCTCGGGGACTCCCGCCTCCTTCAGAGCTGCGCGACATCCCATTTCCCTGGTCTTGTCCCTCACCTTGATAACTTGAGCTTTGTAATGAGCCGTTGCCTGCGCCACCCCGTCATCAAAGGCAGCATCGGACTCCGACTGGAGTTTGGCTTCAGCTTTTTCCTTCAGCTTTTCAAGCTCCACCACCCTCTCGTCCTCGGCTTGGAGTCTAGCCTCAAAATCATTCTTTTGCTTCTCCAGAGAGGCCTCGAGTTCGGCTGCCCTTTTCTTCTCAGTTTCAACCTCGAGCTCCAGCCTGCGAATCTCATCCTTGGTTTTCCCAAGTCTGATCCTATAGCCATTCTTTATTTCCTCCAGCCTCTCCGCCTTCTGAGTACTATAACTCAGGGTTGTCTGGGGGGTCTTATTATTCGGCTTCCAGCCTGGCGATCACGGGGCCATGCTGATGGAGCCTATCCAAGGCAACCATGCATTTCTGCGCCATCTGTTGAAGAAGCAAGGATTAGAAAAACAATGGCCGAAATGAAACACTTGGTAAAAATTGAAAATAGTTCAAGCAAGCTTACCACGAAGGCCAACTGCAACGACAACAGCATCAGCTTCGTGTCGTCGTACCCCTCCAGCTGAGCCATGACTTGCGGCAAAGCACAGGCTCACCCAAGCGCCCCTAGGACGAGGGGATCAGCCCTTCGAAGAGTGCGATCCTCGGCCGTCATCGGTCTCCCCGGCTCAAGCAGGAAATCTGGCCTCCAGGGAGCCGAACTGTTGGGCTGCGGCACCACGACCGCACTGGAACCCCCCTCTGCAAGGCCCACGGTCGTAATTCTTTTTCCCGCCCGAGCCTCCTCCAGCGCAGTCTCGACAGTCCGTTTCCGAACTTGGGGATTCGTTGGCGGATCAGAGACAGTTGCAGAGGTGAAGACATCTACAGCGGCGGGACTCCGAGGAGCCGTAGAAGATATGGGGGCAGGAACGTCGACAGCAGCCAAGGTTGGGAGTGCTTGAGAAGCTTGGCCCCCAAACACCAAAGCTTCCAAGTCTGTCACCACTAGACGCCGACTTCTCCTCCTCTGCCGAGCTGGATGGAGAAGAGCGGACTGTTTGAAGTGACCTCCTCCTTAGAGGAATCTCGGGCAACTCCGACTCCGAAGTGGAGGCCTCAGTACCAGATGCAGCCAGGCTCTCAGTATCAACCGCGGCCTGTGCGTGCTCTTCCTCATCGACTTCGGCTACAATAGCCTGACGATTACTGCTCCTTTTCTTATAAGAGCGGTACTTCGGCTCGTAGCCCAGGAGCGCCTAAGTTGATCTACCTTCATGGCCTTGATAGCTCTTAACGGCCCGGAACCAGGCTTCATCCTTCACCCAGCTGACTCGGTTGGCCTCTCGCTTTCTCTGATGAATGCCTGCGCAGCAAAACAGAAATCATTAGCTCGGCAGAAGAAAAAGAGAAATGCAAAACAAAATTTAAAGAAGGGTTGGTATTTACTTGGAGGAGCCCCGAAGCAGTGGGGAACTCAGTCTGCCCTCTCCAGCTCAGTCTCGGCGAACTCCCAGTTGCCCGAGACGAACAGGCGGTCATCCCCAGCAAACTGTTCGAGTCCTCCAGGACTTGGACGAAACCTTACCGGTACGACTTAACTCGGAGGTAATGAGTATCACCTCCAGATTTACACAGGTCATAGACATCCTCGATGTCATGGACACCGAGGTTGATATCTAAAATCCTATTGAGCTCAACCGTGCCCATTATAACTTTGAAGTCGTTCGGCATCAGCTGGCAAGGGCAGAGATGCCACTTGCTAAGACAGGTTCTGAGAAGAGAGTGAAGGGGGAACCTAACCCCGCCCTCAATTATGGCTACTAGTGGAAACGACATCCATCCGTAGGAGAAGGTGCGGCCGTCCAAAGAATTGGGATTAGCTGGCTTGACATTGACGTCATTGGGTATTTTATACCTAACCCTAAACTCAGCGATCGCTCCTGGGGTATCTAGCCAGTAGCTATAGATGCCCATCTTCGAAGAAACTGGAAGAAGGAAAGACGAGGATCGAAAAAGGGGAAAAACCTTAGAAGAAGCCCTAATCGCAGAAATAAACAAGACAGAAAGGTAGACTTATAAAGAACACCGAAGGAAGGGGTTCGAACTTGCAGAGGTTTGATCTTGGCAGCGCTTCTCTTCAGGCGAACTCTCCTCTGCAAAATCTCTTTTCTTCTTCTCTGGCGAAAACGAAAGTAAAGAGCAAAGAAGACTCGGACCTCTATTTTTATAATAGAGAAAGAGCGCCCTTTCGGATTTCGAGGACACGTGCGAGGCGTCGCCTCAAGTGCTGTGCACGTCTCATCAAGACGGAGCACGCCCCTTCAAAACGATTGGGTAACCTACCGGATGTCGACACGTGGCGCCATCGGTACATCTTCTGCATCAAACAGAGAGCACCATTTATCATCTCGGGCAAATGAAGCGGCGTATGAATAGAGATCAAACGTCAGCAAACCGGCACCGAGATGAGATTCAAAACTTGATATTCAAAAGATTCCTCCGACATAATACTTAGCTTCCGACCTCAAATAGTTAAGGAACCCTAAGAAGTCAGAAGCTAGGGGCAATTGTGTGGGGATATTTCCAAGATATCGAGATAACATTAGCTTCGGTAATAGTACCAGCTAAACATGCCTTGGTCTCGGCCACTGTTGACACCAAAAATGTCACTTTGCTTCTTCAAGAGCCAGAAAAAACTGCATGAAGTCGCAACCTGCCATAAATAGGCAATCCTACTTCCCAAAAATCAAATCCTGTCAGAATCAAACAAAAACTGCAAGATCCTTCAAGACAGCCAAAAGAGGAGTACACAAGAAGTTTCGGGCCATTTCAAAATCATTTGGCCTAATTCGCTTCTCTGGCAGCTGAAAGGGAGCTCTCGGCGGCGAAAGCATCGGAGACACCAAATTTTCGATCAGAGCCGATGGATGGTCTCAAAATACATCCAAAAGGCTCCACGTCAAGTTCCGAGTCAAACCGACAACGTTTGACCCCACATCAACCCTTAAACAGCTAAATCAAGCCTCTCGGCGGCAAGAACCACCGAGGCCATCACTCATCAGATAGAGCACATGGACGGCTTCAAAATGCTTACAAAGGGCTACACGTCAAATTTCAGGTCATTTCGACAACATTTGACCAGACTTTGACGCTCGGAAGCCAAATCAGGCCTCTCGACGGTGAAGCTCCCCGGGACCATGGTTTCCAAGACAGAGCCTATGGATCATCTTAAAATGACTCCAATAGGTTCCCTGTCAAATTTCAAGTCAATCGGACATCGGTTGACCGCACATCAAGCCTCGACATCTTCATCGCGACAAAAGCAAGTCTCCTGGTGATAGGACCCCAAACGGCTTCAAAACTCAAAAAAAAGTCTATGGTTCGTCTTATTTATTACTCAACAGGCTTCACCCCAAATTTCAGGTCATTCCGACATCGTTTGACCCAGTTTCAGCTTCTGACGGAAAATCGGCAGCTCTGCGCCACAAAGTCTTCGGCTTTCTCAGAAAATTGGAAAATTTGAAAATAAAATGCAAGGATTCACATCAGGTTTTCTACAAGGAAATCAGGCCAATAAATGATAAAAAATGTCAAGGAAAAATACAGAAGAAAAAAGAATAAAAAAACAGCAAAAACGGACACAAAACAGGACAAAAGGGGGGAAAACCCCCCAGGGTCGCAGACCCCTGCGACCCTGGGGCCCGGGATCGCTGGGAGGGCCCCGGAAACCCCAATTTTCGCCATTTTTTCGTGATTCAAAGCGTCCGGCCTCTGGTATTTTCCAAAATTCATACTTTTGAGACACCAAATCCTCTGACATCCGTCAAAATCACGGGTCAATCATCAAGAGTATCAAAATCAACATCGATTGCCAACCGGTCAACCAAAAAAAGTGTGCTTTCTACCCGACCGATCGAGAAATCGATAGGACAGATGGCACCGACCTGCTGTTGGCAACCAATACCTGAAGTTACAGGTCATCTGATGCCGATCTACATGAAGATCCGTCATTGATCATCGCCAGAAGAATCCCAAAAGACGTGGCACGGCCCGCGACTCTTCAACTACTCGGCGACCACTTAATGCGATTAATTGACTAGCTTTATTACAGTCATTAATCCATTTCTTTGGACGGCCCAATCAGAAGCAAGCATCCGGGAGTTACAAGTCAAGAGATTCATGGTATTTAACCCATGAAACTCCTCCCATCATGGCGATTAAAGGCGATTAAATGCCCTCAATCTCCTCCAGCCAATCAGAAGCCAAGAAAAAGGAGTTACAAAATATAGGAATTAAATCCTGTAACTCCTCCCATTATGCGGCTTAATGACAATAAAAGCCCATAAACCCTCCTAAATGGCTACCAAAACGCCTATAAATAGGAGAGCACTCCAAGAAGAAAGGAGACAACACAGAAAACACACAACAGACTGCAGAAAATCCGGAAACTCAGATAGAAAAAGGCACAGGAATCCAGAGAAAGAAAGAGAGAAAACTCTGCGGAAGTTCTACACCGACCACCGCTACAAGGTGACAAAAGTCCCTTAGGGGGTCCCCCCCCCCCCAAGGTCCTTGCCTTCTCTTTCTGCCTCCAATGGCTTAGACGTGGCTTTTCAGCCCGTCTACTTGGCTTTTTATTGGACATAGGACCTCCTCTTGGTCTTTGTCCTCTAAAAACCTGAGGTTATAGCCAAGCCAAGCGAATCAATAGCATCCTCTGTTCTCATCTGCATGGATGATGGCGAAGTCCACACATGGCTTGCGACCGTCAATCTGAACGAGTCCCCCACAATCTCCTGAGAAGTTAGATCCTCCTTTTCTTGCTTTTCATTGTAGTTTGTATTTTTTTTAAAAGAGACAAAAATCACAACTCTTGTCTTTCATTATTGATAAGAATTGTAAATCGGCTATAAACGCCAAAATCGGCTATAAACGCCAAAAATCGGCTATAAACGCCAAAATCGGCTATAAATGCCAAAAAAATCGCCTTTCACGGCAAATCAAGAAAATGTCTCTTTTCCTAAATATATGTGTAATGGAAAACTTGAAAGAAGTTGATTTCCTTTTTACTTGCGAAGGTTGATCTCCGGATCACCACTTGCAATTCCAAGTAGAAAATCTGGCACACCCACACAAAAGAAATGTTGATGCACACCTCTGCCCCCCTCCGGTTACGAAAGGGTCGGACCCAAACGGACTCCCACGTCCGCCGACCTCGGTAGAACCGAGCGGGCAGAATGCGCTGGTCCATCAAGCTGGCACACCCGGTGGGACACGTTCATTTGAGAACACGATGCTAGAAATGAAATATTTGCATATCATATCTATTGCTCTATGCTTATACGTCTTTTCTTAATTCCTTGGCTACTTTCTAATTGGTGGCCGATGTTGGATTCCGCATCTAAAAAAAATGAGATGAGATTTTTTGGAAATTTCTAATTCTTTGAATTTATTTCCACTCTCTCTTTTCAACAAAAAATCGAATTTTTGGATTCAAAATTGAGAAACCTTGATCCTTTCCTATCGTTCATCGTGCTTGCAGAAATGTTGAGCCTGTTCGACTAAGGTTTTGGGCCATCGTTTCTCTTCGATGAGTTCATTAGAAAAAAAGAAACAAAAAAAAATCAGATTTTTCATTTTGGATTCAAAATTGAGAAACCTTAATCCTTTCCTATCGTTCATCGTGCTTGCAGAAATGTTGAGCCTGTTTGACTAAAGTTTTGGGCCATCGTTTCTCTTCGATGAGTTCATTAGAAAAAACAAAAAAAAAACAAAAAACAAAAAATCAGATTTTTCAGTTTGGATTCAAAATTGAGAAACCTTGATCCTTTCCTATCGTTCATCGTGCTTGCAGAAATATTGAGCCTGTTCGACTAAGGCTTTGGGCCATCGTTTCTCTTCGATGAGTTCATTAAAAATCTTTAAAAAAATAAAAAAAAATAAAAAAAAAAAGATTTTTTTAAAAAAAAATCTTCAAAAAAAACTTCCGTCATTTTGGGTTTAGATTGGAGAAATCTTGGTCTTCTACTTTCTGAGCACTGGCACTCGCGGAAATCGCTGAGCCCGTATTCAGATTGGAGTGCCTTTTGCTCTCTTTGATGAACCCGATATTGGCCTTTCAAAAAAAAACTCGTCATTTTTTTATTCAGATCCGAGAAATTATGGTTCATTTCCTTCTAAATACTGGCGCTCGCGGAAATCGCTGAGACCATATTCGGATCGGAATACCATCTGCTCTCTTTGATGAATCCAATCTTGACCTTTCAAAGTAGGGAATCTCATCTCATGGATGCGGTCTCCAAACATTTGTGTCTAGCGGTACTAGTACGCCCTTTTCAGGGTCTACTATATTCGCGACCGGCACATTTGTAACTCCAACTTTATATTCTTCTTACCTCGAGCAAGCTCTGCTTCTTGATAAGTCGAATTTAAGTTCACAATTGCTTCTAGCAGTCACTGGGACGCTCATTCTGGGCTTACCATACCTGCGATCAGAACAATTGTACACTCTATGGCTTTCTGCCTTCTTCATATTGCTTGTGTCATCTCCCTCGAGCAATTTGAAAAGACAAAACCATAGAACTTCCCATTTATGATCATTATATTCTTGTGATTACTAATGGATGTGGTCTTGTTTCAGAAACTTTTCGAAAACTAACAATAGCAGCTTCACTAACCATTACCTTCGACAAGAACAAGCACCAACTTATGCTTCAACAGAAGCAAACAACGCGCACCTACAAGCGCCCCATCAGCTGCCGAAGCGTCAACTCCCTCGGCAACTCTCTAAACTCCGGGTCGACCTCGACTCCCCGGACTATCGTCTTTGGGACGCTGGGACCATTCCTACTTCCTGAGGAACAAACTGCTCCTTCCAAGAAGCAGAGACTCGCCTCTCAACGTGTCACTACCGTGACACCAAAGGCGAGCACCAGAAGGCCTGAAACCCGTGGCACCCCCACGAAGCCTCGACCCGCAAACAACCAGGTCTATCCCAAGACTTGGTCCCCAAGACCTTCACCAAAACAAAGAAGGTCCCAAACATCCACCAAGCTAGCATTCCTGGCCCCACTCAAGGAGAATCAGTTCTACCATCTTGCCTACATGAAAGAGGAGAGACCCATCTCCAACCTGACTCCCAAGTAAACCCAGCATGAGCCGGCTTGTTCCTACAAGCCCAAAATCAAGTCATGCATCACAAGGCCTCTGCAAGCACCTGCTAAGGCCTACAAACCTGCAGTTCGACCCTTCATCTCTACAGGGGCCGAACTCCAAAAATTCAAAGCTTCGCTGCAACAGGCGAAGGACAGGGTTCGCATCCTGTCCTTGCCCAGCTACAAAGAAGACAGGCTCGGCTGCTGCGCCCGAGGGAGCACATCCTTCATCGTCAAAGCCCAGCCAGAGCTGACCGAAGCTCAAATTGCTCGCCGTATACGCCGCCGCACGTCGTATCGACAAAAGAGACTAGAGAAGCAAAGGACCCAGCCTCCTACACTTCAAGTCTCTCCCAAATGAGTCGAAAAAGAAAGACCCAACCAAGTTGCTGCTGTCCATATGGTTGGAAAAACCAGAAGACGCCAAAAGTCAGCAACAAAAATCCATGTCCGACGTCCGATGACCCGCAGCGTCTCCAGGACAAGAAGACAATCAGAAGAATCCCCTACTCCTTCAAGCAAAGGACGGCAGGGTGATCCTTCTTCAAGCTCTTCTTCAAAAAGAATGAGCCCTAGCTCAGTCACCAGGACAGTTTCTTCGTTCGAATCTCGAGGGATGAACGTCCTGGCTACAAATTCTGAGCCACCACCCCGCAATCCACCTCAAGATGATGCAATCACACGCATCCAGCAGTTGGAACAAGGCCAGTAGAGGATTGAAACTCTGATGGAAAACCTTCTCCTCGCCTTCCAAAATCAGGCAAACAATGAACCTCCTCCGAATCATCAAGACGATGAGGTAAATGGAGAAGAAAATGAGTCACGCGCCCTTACCAAAAAGGACGTAGACAGTATCCTCGCCAAAGAAAAAGAAGAGGATATACTCAAGGAGCATGGGACCAAGCCACCATATCCCTTATGGATGGACTCGGTCCCGTTCCCCACAAAATTCAAGCATCTACTCTCCAAACATATACGGGGAAAGGATCAGCCAGACAGCACGTCATCCACAACAAGATCCTGACGGGAGCTATCGCGGATCAAGATGCACTCAAGATCCGCCTCTTTGCAAGTACCTTAAAAGGTACAGCCTTCGATTGGTCCTCCACTCTGCCGGAGGACTCCATCCAAAACTGGGCCATGCTAGAGACACGCTTCCTGACTCACTTTAAAGGTGAGGATCATCCCGCTACTATGGCTCAGCTGTGCAGCCTAAAACAGGGAGAGAATGAGTCAACATATGACTTCATTTACAAGTGGAAAGCAATGGCATACAAATGCTCTGATGTATTGCCACAAGCGTCGCTAGTCGACATCTGCCGAAACAACATGAGAGCTAGAATCCGCTTCATGATCATCGGCAACAAATCAAAAAACCTGGGAGAACTCCTAGAAGCTTCCATGGAAGCTGAAACGGTGATTAAAGACCTCAACAGAAATCATCAAGAAAAGAGCCAACCGCCATTGCAACCTCTAAACCAAAGAAGAAAGAGGTCCTCAATGTGCAGACCAAGTCAGCTCCTCAGCCACCAAAGAAAGCTGAAAACAAAGCTGCTGGTAAGAGACCTGAACTCTCAGATGCCTTCAAAGAATGAGTAGAGAAGAAATACCCGTTTGATGAAGATGTTGATGAAATCTTCGGGGCTCTCGTGGCAAACGGTAGGCTCACCTTGCCTGAACCAAAAAAACCGGGTGATGTTGGCAAAACCAACGATCCTCGGTACTGTCCATATCATCAGATGATCTCACATCCTCTCAATCAATGCTTCGTTGTGAGAGAGAAAATGAACGAGATGTGGAAAAACGGAGTCATCACCTTTGTCAAAAACTATGGGTCTGCCTCCGTCAACATGGTATCATGTGGACAAACATCAAAATCACTGAAGAAGAAGATCATTACTTCCTTCAAGGTGATAAACTCAATCCAAGCGTCCGAGGAACTAGTTCCTTACCCGACACCAGACGGACAACCCATATGGGTACATCCCGATCTCCTGGAAGATGAAAATTGGGAGGTCGTGAAAACAAAGCCTACAGCTCAACAGCGAAGGCAGGCTAGGAAATATCTCCTCAAGCTCAAAAGGCAAGAGAAGACCCAGCCAAAATAAGAAGTCAAAGAAAAGGCAGAGGCTTTCTCTACCGGTTCACTGGAGGCAACAAAAACATCCATTCCAGAGACTTCAAAGGTGGTAAGGAAATTCACTCTCAATGATTTCATGCCAGCTCAATTCAAAGAAGCCACGCAGGAGGCATCATACTCTTGTAATTCGGTAGTTAGATTCTCCATTGATGGATACGAGTCCAGCGACACCGATGATGGATTCGAATCCAACTACACAGACGAGTGGGAGGAGTCCCTTGAAACAGGAGAATATCTCTCCGATGAAGAATGGGTTCCTGAGAATCATCTTATGCCAGTAATCTGGTATAACCCCTACAGCCACAAGGATCCTGGTCTGATGATGAAGAAGGCCAATAGGTTGTACAAGAAAATGTTGTTGAACCAGCACCCCTCATTGCTCCAGTGGAAATCAACAATGTTGAGCCACAAAGGGTTGATGAAGAAGAAGATTTGGCTCCCATGCCTGATCTTGAAGAATATGCAAGGATCTTGCAGCGTCTCGCTCTAGAACAAGAGCAAGACCGCGTCAACGAGCCTCCTCGCAATCCAGAGCCTGAAGTCCCTGAAGACCATCAGGTACATCCTCCCTTAACTCCTGAAAATGGAGAAAATTGCTGGATAGACGATCCTCTTTAGGATGAGTCTGACTCCGATCAGGCAACGTCTCCTGTCAGAGCTTCTTGTAATGTGGTAATTCGGGATTATAGCTCTTCCGAAGCATCGTCTGATGAGATCACTTACACTCCAACGACTCCTAGCAATGTATCTTCTGGAGCCACCTCATCTCACATGACTTTCACTGAGACGACACCCTCTCAGGTTTCTTCTCCTGAGACTGTGACTTCAAAGTTCACACCCTTCCTGACTGAAGAATTCCCAGCTATTGATGCTTGGGATGATGAATTGGTCAACGAAGAAGAAAGGTTGCTGGATGCTGTTCAGGACTTGTTCCCGAAAAATGCTCCATGCAACACAATCACTGAGGATGGCAACTCTGCTGCAGATATATCCTCAGTAAATGAAAAACGACAGCCTCTTGATCCTGAAGACAATCTTCCAAACGAAGACCCTTCTCAAGAAGCTCTCGAAGTTGGTACAGGCACCCGCTCTGGCCGAGACTACCACAAAAATTACAACCAATCTTCCTTTACATATGTAAATCCTTTGGGAAAAGATGTTGTAAGCGCCCCTAGTGGCAACAATGATGAACATGCAGGACCTAAGGAGGCTTTCAAGTATGACTTGATTGAACACTTCAAGCACATACCTGCACGTCCGCACATCCTAGATTTATTGCGAATGTCTCCATACACTCGTGATATTCTCATTTCAGAATTACAAAAGCTAAATGAGGATGTTGACAAACATGCCCCGCAAGTCCTCCAAATTGAAATGGATTACCGGGTCAAAAACTCAGAAGCTTCCTCAAAGGGAGAAAAGAAGAAAACTAAGGGATCATGCATTGAATGCCGCTCGGTTAAAAAAGCAGCCAGTGCAACCATCGCCTTCACAAAGGACGACCTCATACTTGCCGAAACCTGGCACAACCGACCCCTGTACTTCACAGGGTACATCAAGGAAATGCCTATGCACAGAGTTCAGATCGACCCAGGTTCTGCACTCAACCTCATCTCCACATCGGCTCTCGAAGAGTTGGGCATCCCACCCAGCAAGCTGAGCCACACATCTGTATTTATCTTCGGATACGATGGGAGTACTCAAAGGCCTATCGGCAAAATCAGGTTCAAGTTGCAGATCGGTGATCTTATCTCTGAGGTCACAGTGTATGCAATAAAAACCCCTTCATACTACAACATCCTTCTCGGACGCCCTTGGATCCACGAGAATGGTGTTGTCCCTTCAACTTTACATCAATGCATCAAGTTTGTTGGCAACGACGACATGATACATCGAGTCTTTGCGGACAGAAAACCCTTCAAAGGTAAAGAAGCCCACTTTGCAGACTCACAAATGTATGAAGGTGAAAAAGAAGAAGAGGAGAAGCACACAGCACCTTTTGCCGAAAATCTCCAGAAAGATAAAGGCAAGGCTCCTCAACAATCACCGGAAGAAAACAAACCATCCGGTAAATCCGAAGAGAGCATTCAAACTACCTTCATCATTTCCCTCAAACCTTCAAAGCCTTTAGTCATAACAACTAAAGTGAAGAAGGCAAAGCAAAAGCCTGGGGGCAAATTTGTTGTCTCTTTCGTGTCTATCATGCAAGACACGGATTCGGATTCAGAGCCAGAAGACGACACATCGTCAAGCCATGCTGACACTCAGCAAGTTCGGCCGACTCTTACTCCAATGGAGACAACTTCTGACATAGAAGATCCTACGTCAGCTTCCTTCATTGTTCCAGCAACTTCAGCAAAGGAAAAGCCGATCTTCTTCCACAGATCGGATGCTTCTTCATCAAACTCCGTGCTTGAACCTTTCCAAAATGAAAGTATGCCTCAACTATCCTTATATAGTTCTGTGGCACAAGCTATTATGAAGAAAATGGGCTATGACGCTCAAAACCCAGTCGGTTTGGGAGAAGGACGCGGTATTCTCATGCCATTGGGGCCCGTCTTGACCAAAAGCCAGCTGGAAGATTGAAGACTCTACGGCTATGTAGAAAAGTCTTCACACAGGCTAGGGTACGATCCCGACACTCCTTTGAGACAGTTGACACAAAGGCTTAAAAGTCAATTTACTGACCAAGCCTCAACATCTCAAGTCCATGAAGACATCGATCTCCCTGGATATCTTTTCGATGAATCACCTGACAAAGAAAAACGGGCAGATCAGTGTCTGTATTGACTATAGAGACCTGAATGTCGCATGCCCAAAAGATGAATTTCCGCTCCCCATACCAGAGGTAATGATTGATAATACCTGTGGATTCGAGCGAATGACATTCATGGATGGTTTCTCTGGCTACAATCAGATAAAGATGCATCCTGAGGATGAAAAACATACATCCTTTCGAACCCCATTTGGCGTGTATTGCTACACTGTCATGCCATTTGGTCTAAAAAATGTTGGTGCCACATATCAGAGGGCTATGATGAAGATATTCCAAGATTTGCAGCACAAGACGGTTGAATGTTACGTTGATGACCTCGCCGTCAAAAGCAAAAGAAAAGAAGATCATCTCGAAGACCTTCGAGAAGTCTTCCTCCGGCTTCGCAAATACAAACTGTGAATGAATCCTCTGAAATGCTTCTTCGGTGTCTCGTCAGGTAAGCTCCTCGGATTCTTAGTTCGGAAAGCTGGAATAGAGCTTGACCCCATAAAAGTCAAAGCCATTCTAGAAATGCCCTCTCCAAGAACCTTGAGAGAACTCAAAGGGCTTCAAGGGAGATTGGCCTACATCAGACGGTTCATCTCCAATCTTTCGGGGAAATGCCGTCCATTCTCCCGGTTGATGAAAAAAGGTGTAAACTTTGTCTAGGATGCTGATTGTGAAGGTGCTTTCCAAGATATCAAGTCATACCTGACAAAACCTCCAGTGTTAGCTGCTCCTACCACTGGAAAACCATTCATCTTGTACACAAGAGCCCTGATCACTCTCTGGGAGCTCTGCTTGCACAAGAAAATGATGAAAGAAAAGAAGTTGCTCTATATTACCTCAGCCGCATGCTAGTAGGTGCAGAGCATCGCTACTCTCCAGTCAAAAAAGAATGTCTTGCAGTGATGTTCGCCGTACAAAAGCTGCGTCACTACTTGCTTTCCAACATAGTCTACCTGGCCTCGAGGGTCAACCTCTTGAAGGTCCTTGTCACAAAGGCAGGTTCTCTCAATGCTCGACTGGCAAAATGGTCCATCCTTCTGTCACAATTTGATATCAGGTATGTACCACAAAAGGCAATCAAAGGGGAAGCTCTAGTGGACTTCCTCGCAGAGCATCCATTGCCTAAAGATTCTCCGCTCAGAGATGATCTCATAGACGAACCAGTCTACAATGTGGAGACTTTCTCACAAAATGCTTCCTGGGACATGTACTTTGATGGTGCAACCAGGACAAATGAAAAAAGACAACTGATCTCGGGAGTTGGCATCATCTTTGTTAGCCCCGACAAATACATGATTCCGCACGCTTTCTCGCTACTGGAACCATGCACAAACAATGCAGCTGAATATCAAGCTCTGATCCTAGGATTGGAACTCGCCATCGAATCCAGTATCACCATGCTGGAAGTCTTTGGAGACTCTCAACTGATCGTCAACCAGATGAATCAGAAATTTGAAGTCAAGAAGCCTGATCTGCTGCCTTACTACAACAAGGCACAATCGCTTCTGCAAAAGTTTGACATCTGCCACAACACCCACATTCGTAGAGATGAAAACATACGTGCAGATGCCCTGGCCGGACTTGCCGCATCTATGGCAATCCAGGAAGGGGAAAACATGCAAATCACAGTGTGCGAAAGAAGAATCCTTCCTCCTCTTAACACACACCAAGCAGTTGCTAAATGCCACCAAGTGGTTGGAAGTCGGATTTCAATCCTTCAAACTTCAAACGGCGAATGGAGGGATCCGTTCATTGATTACATTATGTTCGGAATCCTACCTGAAGATCCAAAAGAACGGGTAAGCATCCAAAGGCGAACCCCAAGCTTTCATTTGGATATTCCTTCAAAAATCCTTTACAGGAAATCCTTCAACGGAGTACTTCTACGCTGCTTGTTGTAAGATCCCGACCCCAGTTCTTTTGTTTAGCATTGTTTTAATCGTGGTTTAGCTTGTTAAGTGAGATTTGATTTAGTTTGATCTTGTTTTTGAGTTTGACTAGATTTTTCCTTAGTCTTGGAGATTTTTAAGGACCGTTGACTTTGGTTTGACCCGGTTTATACGATATGTATTTTTTTTATGAGAAATTACTTTTGATTTCTAAAAATTCTGGATTTGATGTATTTTGACTCATTTGATGAAGTTTAACAACTTTCATGTTTTGACCATTTTGATTTGATACTCAGAAATCACGTTTTTCGAGGAAAATGGGCAAAAATGACATTTTCACTAAATCTGTCCATGAATTTTGAAAATTTCAGAAATTGGGGAAAATATACTTTTTGGAAAGTAGAATTTTCGCTGATCGTTTTTGTCTTCTTCGTCGTCTTCATTCGGGGCCCGCAAATGTCAGTTTCAGCCTTGTGAAGTTTGGGGCCCATGGGGCCCAACCCATTGTTCTCTTTATAAGAAGCCATGGGCTCTTGTCTTCCCCATTCTTTTTCCTTTTTCCTGCAACAAGGGAGGAGATATGGTTTTCTCCTAGCCCCTTTCTCTCTCCTCATGTATCTCTTCTTCTTTGATGCTAAATGGAGAGTTGAGCTTCCCATCTTCTTCTCCTTCCTCTTAGCTTCCCAAAGAACCCATTTGCAAGGATTTTGAGCTAGGAGAGACCCCTCATCCAAGCTTCTCTTCTTCGTTTGGGCTTTTCAAGGTTTGCAATGGCTTTCCCAACTTTAGATCTTGGTTCTCCTCTTCATTTTGAGTGTTTTCATCATTTATGCAATGGGTTTTCATGGAGTTTGGAAAATGGTTGTTTTCTAGGGCTTCTTTTGAGCTATTTTGGGGGTTTTGTGATATTAGGAGCTTGAGATCGTAGAGCTTGATTTGTGGAGTCTTATTCTTCTCATTTAGACTCAAGGCAAGTGAATTTCAAATTAATATGATTGATTCATGTATTTTGTTTCATACTATGTTGTTTCATGCTAGGCTTTAATCTTTTTATGCTTTATAGATTTGTTTTGGACAAATGGATTAATGTCATGCTTGATTTCCTCTTATGTTATTGTTTTACAATGTATTGAAAGTTGTTTTCATTTTGACCATTTTGAAAGTTAGTTTTTATGTTAAGTGTTTGGATTTAAGGCCAAGGAAGAAAACTTTGATTTCAAAGTATGGTGTTTGGATTAAATTGGATGGATTAAGGTTGATGATTTAATGATTTGTGGAGTTAGGAGAGGCCCTTAGATTTGTGGAATATGTATGGAAGAGGAGGGATGAAAAGAAAAATCAAAAAAAGGAAGCAAAGAGTGCATTCTGCACTCATTCGGACCCAGCCAGAACTGGGTCCGCTCAAGCGACCCAGTGGGCCGCTCGAGCGGCCCAGGTTCTGGAAGGGGTCCGCTCGAGCGGACCCTGGGTCGCTCGAGCGGACCCAGCCCAGTTCTGGGCCCTTTTTCAGGGCCTGGTTTGAGGAACTTTTGGGCCCTTTTCAGGGCCTGGTTTGAGGGGATTTTGAGGGACTTTTTGGGCCTGATTCAAGATAGTTTTGAGCCATTACAAGACCTGATATTGGGCCATTTAGGGCCTGATATTGAGCTGATATAAAACCTGTTTTGTGGGCCTGTTTTCAGATTCTTTTATTCATTCCTTTAGGCCTGTTCAAGGTCAGCCTTTGGGTTGTTTTTAAAACTGTTTCTTGGACCATTCAAGTTTGGTTTTGGGGCCATCTTAAAACCTGATATTGGGCCTGTTCAAGGCCAGCTTTTAGACCACTTTAAAACTTGTTTTATGGGCCTGTTCAAAGTTAGTTTTGGGCTGATTTAAACCTGTTTTGTGGGCCATTCAGGGTTAGCTTTTGGGCTGTTTTGAAACTTGTTTTGTGAACCATTCAAAATTAGTTTTGGGCTGTTTTTAAGGGCTGTTTGGGCCATGGTTAAAGGGCTGCTTGGGACTAAATAAGTAGACCGTTTTGGGCTCGGTTTAAGGTCAACTATAGGCCTATTTTAAAGAGTTTGGATTTACTTGTAACGCTTGGAATTTGTGAAATGGGAATGGGACCAATGAGAGAATGAACGTATGTAAAATTATCCGGGAATCGTTTGAGTCTCAATGCGCACTCTATCATTTAAATGTTGGGGATTTTCATTGGCATCAAACTCACTCCTTAATGATCAATATTTAAAGGATAGTTGTGCATTGAGATGGTTCCTTGGTAAGTCTTTGAGTCATTCTACATAATTTCCATTCCATTTCAAGTTAGAGAATGTATTTGTACTTGTATTTGTATCCTTTGGTAAACTAATTCAAATAGCATCGGTGATTTATTATAAAATCATGGGGTCTTCCAGATTCGAATGGAGTGGTCGTATGATTTTATACAAATCACTTTGATGTGTATTTGAGCGGTTTACCATGAATATTCGTATGTTTTCTCCGAATTGATTTGAAAGGAGATTGGAGTGGTTTATCACATTCGGGATTTCTTCGGTGAGACTATCATTTTGTTAAGATTAGTATTTGAAAATAAAACCTCGAGGCAAGACGGGGCCAGAGCTATGTGGTGTGAGCCCCTGAGCCAAAGGGATTAGTATTATGGTTTGATTCGTATCGGTTCGAGTTTTGAAAACTAAAGGCACCACTAGGCTTAGGTCACCTTGTTGGGCTGATCACCCGGCTTGGGATC
Organism: Litsea cubeba; assembly: GCA_012931725.1. Taxonomy (NCBI): domain Eukaryota; kingdom Viridiplantae; phylum Streptophyta; class Magnoliopsida; order Laurales; family Lauraceae; genus Litsea; species Litsea cubeba. The sequence continues at coordinate 146,815 of WHSA01001010.1, forward strand.
TTTAATTTGTCCGCCAGCTACAGCTTGGATTCTGTCTGTACCGACCATGGCAACGGTTTTATCTGCCGGTCCCATTTGTATGGCTGCCGATCCCATTTGTATGGCTACGGTTCTGATCCTATTTTTAGTACCACGTTCAGTGGCTACGTTCTGTCTGCTCTTATTACTTCGGTAATAGGAGGATCTAGCTATTTGTGGTCGCCAAGGTTTTATCTGCATATTACTTTATTTGATGATTCTTGTGGGTTATGCTTTTTTATGTTTTGATTTGGTTAATGTTTACGGTATCAATCATTTATCATATTGTCGCTATTATTCAGGATTTGAAAGGTATTTCCAACCATTAAATGCTTTATGCGGGCTACTATCTTTCGAGACATTCGTACTTCTGAGATTGTTCTTGCATTGCTTTGATATTTATATTCGGTCTTTCGATCGTTTTATCGTGATTTATTGTTATTATTGGTTAGACTCTCTATTCAGTTTTACGATGATTTCGCCAGATTTTATGTATGTTCTTTTGTTTCATATTACTTGATTATTTGCCTGCCAGACCGTCGTGTCTGACCCTTATTTGTTTGGTGCCAGATTCCGCTCTTTTTGTTTTTAGGTGTTTGATCAGAGGAGGCGGTGGGACCGCCGGTCTGACGTGAGAGGCTGCCCATTGATATCATCTAGATGTCAAGTTTGGCACCGGAGTTCGCATCAAATCATTGAGGGTAGTATTCTGTCTAGTTGGATATTTTTGTATGGCTATGTTAGCCTGTTTCTTTGGGTCGTAATTAAGACACTTGTTAATTGTAATTTGAACATGTGGGAATTAATTAGTCTTGTTGCTACCAGCTCAGTGTGTTCTGATATATGATTTATGCCAGTCTGTTTATTTGATGGCTTTATGATATTGGTTGCGTGCGACACGGAACCCGATGGCCACGGATTCCGGGTCGTAACACCATGTGTAGCTTCCGCGAAAATATACTCTGATTGTGTTGGAATGTGATTATCCTCATTCACGCGGATCTTGGGAATTACAACAAAAATTTCAAATTATCCCAAAATTTCGCACTCCGGGATCGGTTCACTGCAGGGCCCGGTCTCGGGGCGTGACACTTGTCACAACAAGAGGCTAAAGAAACACTCAAAGAAGTTCATGCTGGTCTTTGCGGAGCTCATCAGGCTGGTCCCAAGCTCTATGATCAAATAAAAAGGTTAGGTTATTACTGGCCTACCATGGTAGCTGAAGCAATGTAATTTGCTAAGCGCTGCCAACAATGCCAAGTTCATGGAGATTACATTCACATGCCTCTAGAATGGCTACATCCTACAGTGATTTCATGGCCTTTCGAAGCCTGGGGTATGGACATCATAGGTCCTATTTCTCCCCCTTCGAGCAAAGGTCATCGCTTCATCTTCGCCGCTACGGATTATGTCTCTACGTGGTCAGAAGCATTTGCGTTCAACGAAATGAAGACCTCATCAGTCCTTCAGTTCCTGCGCACCAACATCATTTTTCATCTCGGCATACCCAAAAGATTCGTCCATGATAACAGACCACAATTTCGGGATCATCGATTCTACAGGTTCTGCGAAAAATACAAAATCCAAAGCTGTCCTTCGACTCCATACAATCCGGCAGCAAACGGATTAGCAGAAGCTTTCAACAAGACACTCTGCAAAATCCTCAAAAAAATGGTCTCTAGTCACAAAAGAGACTGGAGCGACAAACTGTCTGAAGCTTTGTGGGCCTATCGAACCACCGTTCGAGGACTAACCCATAGCACACCATTCTCCTTGGTCTATGGATGCGAAGCTGTCGTACCCTTGGAAGTACAAATTCCTTCCTTGAGGGTATCCTTGTAAAATGACATGACTAAAGAAAGCAATGTCAAATTGCGACTCCATGAGCTGGACAATCTCAATGAGAGACGGCTCGAAGCTTAACAAAGCATTGAACTTTACCAAGCATTCATGGCGAGATCTTTCGACAAAAAGGTCAGGCAACGCGCCTACAAAAAGGGTGACTTGGTTCTTGCGGTAAAAAGACCAATGGTCTTCTCTCACAAGTCCAAAGGCAAATTTGAGCCAAGATGGGAGGGACCCTACGTCATCGACAAGGTCTTCTCCAACGGCGCATACGCACTCCTAAACATGGAAGGTGACAAATGTATGCTGCCCATCAACGACAAGTTCTTAAAGCGGTACTACCCTTGAAGACTTACCCAACTGGGTAAGAGCAATGCCTGTACGGCCAAAACCGGTTTCCAGGTACACGCTCGCTAAACCCACCTTTTTTAGAATTTTCATGTTGAAATTTCTAGAGATATAAACAATGCTTACTTTCATCGTTTCATTGTTCAAAAATCCAAGTTTAGGAACCTTTCCCTAACTTGACCAAAATTTTCAACCCTTGGACCCAAAATTCATGGTTTGAAACAAAATCCGGATTCAGGGATTTCCACCCTAGTCCACCCTACCTTTTACCGCCTAAATGGTTTTAGGTCAAAACTTATGACCCTCGTGTCTTTAAACAAAAAAAATGGTTTTTCAAAAAACCGCAGGGAAGCGATGCTTAGTCGATACTCGCACAAATCGGAAGCATGCCACGTTCGACACTTCCAAAATAGCCGGGAAGCGACATTTCGTCGATACTTGCAAAATCCAAAACCGTGGAGATGCAACATTTCAGTTGATATCCACAACCCAAATTTTAAAGGTTCTAAAAAACCATGGAGACGCGACATTTCAGTTGATATCCATGACCCAAAGGTTCGAGAAAACCACAAATTTCAAAAATCGTGGGGAAACGACATCAAGTCAGTACCCGCAAAACCAAATTTTTTTGAAAAGCAAGGATGCGACATTCCATTGATACTCACAACCGAATGAGCAAGGATGCGATATTCCATCGATACTTGCAAGAAAATTCAGCAGGGAGGCGACTTGTGGTCGATACTTGCATTTTTGAAAACCAAACCGACTATAAATGCCACAAACCGGCTATAAATGCCACCAAAACCAGCTATCAATGCCACAAAACAAAACCGGCTATCAATGCTACAAAACAAAAAAAATTGGCTTTCAAAAAAAAAAAAAACCCAGCTATCAATGCCACAAACCCGGCTATAGATGTCACCAAAACCGGCTATCAATGCCACAAATCGGCTATAGATGCCACCAAAACCGGCTATCAATGCCACAAATCGGCTATTAATGCCACAAACAAAATCTGGCTCCCATGCCAAAACAATCATTTGACAAAATATTTTCACAAAATGACAAGCTTTTGATCAAATCCCATTTAGCAATTACTTTCATTACAAAAAGATTTAAGTGAGCGTAGGGAAAACAAAAAGAAAAAACATCCCATTTAGTAATTACTTTCATCACAAAAAGATTTAAGTGAGCGTAGGGAAAACAAAACAAAACAAAAAAGAGTACCAAAAAATACATGCGGTACCATAAAAAAAATAAGAAAGTGTTCCCAAGCACTACAAAAAAAAGAGAGTACCAAAAAAATACATGTGGTACCAAAAAAAGGAAAGAAGGATAGTTTCTGATACAAAAAAAAAAGGAGCTCAACCAAAAATGGTCTCCAGCCAAGATTTCAGCTCCTCAAGCAAACTTTTGGCCTCAGCCGTCAGGGATTCCAAGGCACGCTTCTTCAGGAACTTGTCATGAGATGCTGGAGAATGCTGCAATCCTTATTTCACACCGGGAAGCTTATCCCGAGCAGTTCGCCATTGTTTGTTCTCTTGAGACCTCCTTTCAAGAACTCGATCAGCATCGGCAACCCGGCGAATCAGAGCACTTTCCTTGTCGCGAGCCTCTGTTATTGCAGCCCACTTGGTAGCAACTTGTGCCTGCAGATGCTCAAGACGTTTCCTGGCCTCATCGACCTCCCTATCAAGGATCTTAAGGTCATGTGTCAGCCCAATGATGGCTAGCTCTTCTAAGTTCTTCTCTCGGACTATCAGCTTCCTGCTTTGTGTAGCCTCATCCAGGTCAGACTTAGCCTTATCAGCAGGATCCAGGAACATCTTCTTGAAGAACTCGTCATCAGCCAAACCTATGGCCTCAAACCATTTGTCACCTAGCTTAATGATCCTATCAACGATCGCCCTGGCACCTGTGACATCCAGACCAGCCTCTTCGGCATCATCGAGAATCTCATGCACATGTTGGATCATGCCAAATCCGGCATCTAAGTGTCCAGTAAGGATAATCTCAATCCTACCACCTTCTTCGCAAAAAGAAGAGATGGCCCTGCTGAAGATTCGCCCCACTCCGTCAGTCGGCTGCCCATGTCATGCCCCGTTGGAAAAGGAACAAAAGAACTCTTTCCAGTTGGAGCTGCTGGAGAAGGGATTTCAGCACGAGGTATCTCCTCAACAGCGTCAGAACTGGTCCCAGGAGCCTCTACCTCTGGATCGACCTCTGGCATCCCTTGCTCTGGTTCTAAAGGAAGCAACGGACTCTCCGCTGTCACCTCAAAACCTGCCAAAGAAACACAAAAAGGTATGAATATGATCCTGTTTGAAAATCATTATCAGGGTTATTACTACAAAATACCTTCTTCGACAACTGGCGGAACACTCTCTTCCTCCATGAACTCATCGAAAGCATCATCAACATTTGCGTCCATCGATGGCTCAAAGTCATCAGAATCCTATGGCAAGTCAGCTGACAAGAAAAATGTTAGCAAACCAAGTCACAGACATAAAAAAAGAGAAAGCAAAAGAAGTTATACCAATTGAAGATTCTAGATTCACTCCAGAGTCCCTCGGTTCTTCTTCAGGTGCCCCGACGGGATCCGTCACCACCTCATCGGTTGGAACCTCAGGTATCGCCAAATCTTCCTCTGCTAAAAAAAAAAAGGAGCAGCAGGGAGAGAAAACAAATCAAGACATGAAAAAATCCCATGAAAAGAAATGAAAATAGAAAGAGGAAGAATCATACCTTCACCGACGGTCTCTTTTTCTCGGCTTCTCTTCTCAGGAGGCTCGTCAGCATTCCCTGGCACCTCCTCATTGATAGTAAGAGGGACTTCCAAGTCAGGAGAGTCCTCATGCTGCCCCTTGTTGCGATGATGACTCCTCTTCCTCTTACTTCTGCGGGTTAGCTTCTTAGAGGAACCTGCCCCGCTGTCAGAGTCAGGTCTCCCACTTAACTCCTCACTGGATGGTCTACCCTTATCAGTAGACTCCACGGAAGCTTGCCTCTGTGCCGCTTGCATCCAAGCATTAAGTTCGGCTTCCTCCTGTTCTAGCTGCTCTAAAGCCTCATCACTTCATCAGGTATTTCTCGAACAGCTTCAGAACCAATGACGCCCTGGCCACCGAGAAAGCCTATCTTGTGCTTCTCTCCAGAAAGGAAGGCCCAAACTTCCTCTTGCCGGACGCCATCCGACTTTCCAAGGCCCTTTCCAGATGCCAGCTTCACATCAAGCTCCTTCTTGGAAAGCCCCTGATATGCCGAAAAGCTCTCCGCGAACCACTTCACAAAGCCAGCAGTCCGGGAAGTCGACAACACAGGATAAGAGATCATGGTGTAGTGTCTTCAGCACTATAGAAAGCCCATGCATTTCTTCGGTCCTTTAAACCTCCAAAGCACTTCACCATGCTTGAAGGCGCTCCAACAACGCCTTGAGAAAAGCCCAACAGCAAAGCAAAGCGAGAGGGTACATACGGCTAGATGTCGACGAAAAGATGTCTGCGGTACACAATCGTGCCGACACGTATGCTGAAAAGCCACTCCTTCTCTGCGTTCGTCAAGGAGTAATGCTTTCCCGACCCCGCCCTGGTAGAGTCTCGGGAGGCACCGAAATCAAAAGCCTTCTTCCGCAACTCCGGAGAAAGCTTCACTGAAGACAGCCCCATCTCGCCGTCCCTGAATCGTCGGATCCTCATGCGGGCAAACAAAAGTGATTCGGACACGGCTTTGCCCTTAGCCAGCCGAATCATCAGAGGATCATCATCCTGTGCAGCACCCAGCCGGTGGAAGCCAGGACAGTGGTAATGTGGGCTGAAAATACCCTGTTCATGGGAAGCCCAAGCCGAACAAAAAAAGCAGCAGCCTGCAGTTCGGTACACAGGTAGGAGTAAAGAGCTGGCACCAAAGCAAGCTGCTCTCCAAACGCCATCTGACAAGCCGGAAAAATACAATGCGGCCTGATGTGCGTTCCATCTCCTCCAGCAAAAATAGCCTCACCAAGCCAATAAGTGAGGTAAACAGCGAGATCTCCCCACAGTGCAATGTCAGGACATATGGCGTTTGTACTCGCATAGAAATCTCTCAACTCTTCTTGCATAGCCAAGATCTTCTTCGAACTTGGATCCTGAGCCCTGGCTTCCTAGGTCACACTATCAGGAGACTCCCTGCTATCAAAAAAGTTGGGGAACGAAGAGCTAGAACTCTTCCAACTGCTGAATCTAACTTTCAAACCCTCCTCCTTCAAAAAATCATAGAAGGCGACGAGCTGAAAGTACAGAAGCCTGAACTCCTCAGACTGCTCCTCAAGGACGCTGTCGATCGGCATAAACTCCTCATAGAGTTTGCCAAGGATGGGCAATCCAATAATGGCACTCAGCTCCTTCAAGGAAAAATCAATCTCACCATTTGTCACAACAAAGGTATTGGTTTGTGGAAGGAATGACTCCAACATAGCCATGAAGGCCTCGTCGGAAAAGATCACGGTCTCCCTAAAGGCGCGGACCGCATCAAAAATCCTGGCTTCCTTCAAAACGGCGCCACCAATCAGCAGGACGCGATCAGTCCACGACTTCCACTCGGAGTCAACATTGAAACGCTGCTGAAAATACCAAGGCCCACCGGTCTCAAATCGACCGATGGATAATCAGAGCCCTGGTAACCACTGGCCGGCATCAACATGTCTAAGTCAGTAGGCGACTTCTCCGCATATCCAGGAGATCCGCCAACAAAAACCCTGGTCTTGATTACATTTGTCCTTCTCACCCAGCTTGGAGGATCTTCCCTCTTAGAGCACGTGGGGGCAAGGCTCATGATCGAGACGGTGCGATCAAACATCGACCGGGTAGCAACAGCCTTCTTCTCACCATCTGCTATGAAAGAAAACTGAAAACATCTCCTCTGGTATGTCATGTCATCAGGGACGGCATCACCAAAGAAGAAGGTAGGCTTGGGTAAAACATTTTGATCTTCCATCACCCATGGACGACTGCTTACCATGATCTTATAGAATTCCTCTCCCTTGAGATCGATCAGTCACTGCCTCATCTCATCTCTGTTGAGGGAGTCACACTCTTCCAGATTTCTCTTAACATACTGGACCTTCTCCCAGGCCTGCTGAACGGTCGGATTAGAAGATCTAGCAGATTGATGAGGTACGCTTGTAGCAGGCTCTTTACCCTTGTTCGTTCTGGAGGAACCACCTGCAAAGGATGGAAAAGAAAAAGATCAAACATCAAAATGACAGAATTTCGCTAAAAAAAATCTGGCGAACTTTTGACATGATGCCGGGGCAGTTTCGAAGAAAAGGAACTACTCCAAAAGAAATAGAAAGCTTGAAGATGGGCTCAACATTGCTGCGAGCTCCAAAACTCCAAACTTTCGAAACCTCAAAGTCTCCGCAAAATCAGGAAGGGCTCAACATCGCTGCGAGCTCCAAATTCCTAAATTTGTGAAAACTTCCAGGTATGCTATCACATCATGCTACAATTCAATTTACAAAAAAATATACATGCATGAACATCTTGGTTTGCCAAAAAAATGCATTATCATGATGAGCAAAAAAACAAAGAAACTTTGTCGAAAAAAAAAAGAGAGAGAAAACAAAAAAAGAACAGAGAGAGAAAGGGGGGCTGGCCACAGGCCACTTGGCCATACGGCCCACAAAAGGAAAAAAAAACATGCAAAAAAAAGGGAAGAAAGCATAAAAAAAAACGTGTAAAAAAAAACAAACACGTGGAAAAGAAAAAAAAAGAAAAGAAAAGAAAGAACCTTTTTCCTACAATGGGGTTTTCTTGAAAAAGGGAACTTACTTGAAGCCATTGATGGAGAAGAAGAAGAAAAGTCTTGAAGATCTTGAAGAAGAAGAGCTCTTGGTCAATTAATGACTGTAATAAAGCTAGTCAATTAATCGCATTAAGTGGTCGCCGAGCAGTTGAAGAGTCGCGGGCTATGCCGCGTCTTTTGGGATTCTTCTGGCGATGATCAATGATGGATCTTCATGTAGATCGGCATCAGATGACCATGTAATTTTAGGTATTGGTTGCCAATAGCGGGTCGGTGCCATCTATCCTGTCGGTTTCTCGATCGGTCGAGTAGAAAGCACACTTTTTTTGGTTGACCGGTTGGCGATCAATGTTGATTTTGATACTCTTAATGATTGACCCGTGGTTTTGACAGATGTCAAAGGATTTGGTGTCTCAAAAGTATGAATTTTGGAAAATACCAGAGGTCGGACGCTTCGAATCGCGAAAAAATGGAAAAAAATGGAGTTTCCGGGGCCCACCCGGCGTTCCTGGGTTCCAGGGTCGCAGGGGCCTGCGACCCTGGAGGGATTTTCCCCTTTTTTATCCCGTTTTGTGTCCGTTTTTGCTATTTTTCGGTTCTTTTTTCTTCTGTATTTTTCCTTGACATTTTTGATCATTTATTGGCCTGATTTCCCTATAGAAAACCTGATGAGAATCCTTGCATTTTATTTTGCAAAGTTTCCAATTTTCTGAGAAAGCAGAAGACTTTGTCGCGCAGAGCTGCCGATTTTCCGTCAGAAGCTGAAACTGGGTCAAACGATGTCGGAATGACCTGAAATTTGTGGTGAAGCCTGCTGAGCAATAAATAAGACCAAACATAGGCTTTTTTTTAGTTTTAAAGCCGTTTGGGGTTCTATCACTAGTAGACTTATTTTTATTGCGATGAAGACGTCGCGGCTTGATGTGCGGTCAACCGATGTCCGATTGACTAGAAATTTGACAGGGAACCTATTGGAGTCATTTTAAGATGATCCATAGGCTCTGTCTTGGAAACCATGGTCCCAGGGAGCTTCACCACCGAGAGGCCTGATTTGGCTTCCGAGCGTCAAAGTCTGGTCAAATGTTGTCGAAATGACCTGAAATTTGACGTGTAGCCCTTTGGATGTATTTTGAGACCATCCATCGGCTCTGATCGAAGATTTGGTGTCTCCGATGCTTTCGCCGCCGGGAGCTCCTTTTCAACTGCCGGAGAAGCGAAGTTAGGCCAAATGATTTTGAAATGGCCCGAAACTTGTTGTGTACTCCTCTTTTGGCTGTCTTGAAGGATCTTGGAGTTTTTGTTTAATTCTGACAAGATTTGATTTTTTGGAAGTAGCATTGCCTATTTATGGCGGGTTGCGACTTCATGTAGCTCTTTGGATCTTGAAGAGGCAAAGTGACATTTTTGGTGTCAACAAATGCCCCCTCTAGGTATAGCGACGAGTTGCTTAACTTTTGTAGTCGATGTGCCTTGAAGAGATTTGTGAAGGAGAGCTTGTGACTTGACCAAGAGTTTTTGAGCAGTCTTTCTTTTTGGTATTTGTAGCCTTTTGAGCTTCCAGGGGAATTTTATGGTAGTGAAAGGGATCACATACCATCTCGAGGCAAAGTTTTGAAGATGATATCAGGGATGTGGATTTGGGTTTTGACCTTGTGACCTAACAAGCTGTATGTGGCAGGTTAGGGGGTCGGGTTTGGTTTTGACCGTGCGACCCAACAAGCTGTATGTGGAATGTTGAGGGATCAATTTTGGTTTTTGGTTTTGGTCTTGTGACCTAACAGGCTGTATGTGGCAAGTTAGGGGACCAGGATTTGGTTTGGAATTTTGCAAAATGTCAATTTCAAGATTTTGGCTCAATTTGGTAGATGAGGCTGGATGGTTTGATTTTTGGAAGCTCATAGGGCTTGGAATTCTCTTTTATATGGTCGAATCAACTCAAAAGAGGCATGGAACCATTTTTGTATGCTCTTGGTAAGAGGGATTTCTCTTTGACTAAAAGCCCAAATTTTTTTTTTTTAGTGCCTAGGTGGTCAAACCTGGCTCATATGGGCTAACCCATGGGACCTTAAGCTTTCGAAATGGCTTAGATCTCATATGGTGTCATTTTTGTAAAGAATATCCAAAAATATCTCCTTTGGATAGAGAATATCTAAGAATATCTTTACTTGGAGAGAATCTCTCATGTTCCCTTTATTTTGGGAGAGAATATCTCAAGATATCTTCCTTTGGGAAAGAATCTTTCATTGATCCTATCTTTTGGGAGAAAATCTCTCATTGATTTCTTTTTGGGAGAGAATCCCTTAAGATATCTTTCTTTTGGGAAAGAATCTTTCTAATTTCTTTCTTTTGGCAAGGTTACTAATTAGTAACTGTTACCTCTTTCTTCTTTCCTTCTTTGTTTTGCTCTCTTCTATAAAAGCAAGGAGGAGGTTGGATCTCTTGCTCTTATTGCTTTCTTTTGCAACAATCCCAAGAGGGCTTCAAGACCAAGAGTTCTTCTTCTTCAAGATCTTCAAGATTTTCTTCTTCTTCTCCATCAATGGCTTCAAGTAAGTTCCCTTTTTCAAGAAAACCCCATTGTAGGAAAAAAGTTCTTTTTTTTTGTTTCTTTCTTTTCTTTTCTTTTCCACGTGTTTGCTTTTTTTTTACACGTTTTTTCTTATCTCTTTTTTTTTCATGCTTTTTTTTTGTGGGCCGTACAGACAGACAGATCCGTATGGATCTGGCCGTACGGCCACGTGGCCTGTGGGCCAGCCCTCTTCTTTCTCTTTTTTTTTCTTTGAGAAAGTTTCTTTTATTTTTTTTTGTTCTTTTTCTTTCTCCTTTCTCCTTTTTTTTTAGAACGTTTCTTTTCTTCTTCCTTTTTTTTTTTTTTTTGCTCATTGTTGACACCAAAAATGTCACTTTGCCTCTTCAAGATCCAAAGAGTTACATGAAATCGCAACCTGCCATAAATAGGCAATGCTACTTCCAAAAAATCAAATCTTGTCAAAATCAAACAAAAACTGCAAGATCCTTCAAGACAGCCAAAAGAGGAGTACACAAGAAGTTTCGGGCCATTTCAAAATCATTTGGCCTAATTCGCTTCTATGGCAGTTGAAAGGGAGCTCTCGGCGGCGAAAGCATCGGAGACACCAAATCTTCGATCAGAGCCGATGGATGGTCTCAAAATACATCCAAAAGGCTCAACGTCAAGTTCCGAGTCAAACCGACAACGTTTGACCGTACATCAACCCTTAAACAACTAAATCAAGCCTCTCGGCGGCAAGAACCACCAAGGCCATCACTCATCAGATAGAGCACATGGACGGCTTCAAAATGCTTACAAAGGGCTACACGTCAAATTTTTAAGTCATTTCGACAACATTTGACCAGACTTTGACGCTCGGAAGCCAAATCAGGCCTCTCGATTGTGAAGCTCCCCGGGACCATGGTTTCCAAGACAGAGCCTATGGATCATCTTAAAATGACTCCAATAGGTTCCCTGTCAAATTTCATGTCAATCGGACATCGGTTGACCGCACATCAAGCCTCGACATCTTCATCGCGACAAAAGCAAGTCTCCTGGTGATAGGACCCCAAACGGCTTCAAAGCTCAAAAAAAAGTCTATGGTTGGTCTTATTTATTACTCAACAGGCTTCACCCCAAATTTCAAGTCATTCCGACATCGTTTGGCCCAGTTTCAGCTTCTGACGGAAAATCGGCAGCTCTGCGCGACAAAGTCTTCGGCTTTCTCGGAAAACTAGAAACTTTGCAAAATGAAATGAAAGGATTCTTATCAGATTTTCTATAGGGAAATCTGGCCAATAAATGATCAAAAATGTCAAGGAAAAATACAAAAGAAAAAAGAATAAAAAAACAGCAAAAACGGACACAAAACGGGACAAAACGGGGGGAAACCCCCCCAGGGTCGCTGGCGACCCTAGGGCCCGGGATCGCCCGGTGGGCCCCGGAAACCCCGTTTTTCGCCGTTTTTTCGCGATTCGAAGCGTCCGGCCTCTGGTATTTTCCAATATTCATACTTTTGAGACACCAAATCCCCTGACACCCGTCAAAAACACGGGTTAATCATCAAGAGTATCGAAATCAACATTGATCGCCAACTAGTCAACCAAAAAAAGTGTGCTTTCTACCCGACCGATCGAGAAATCGACAGGACAGATGGCACCGACCCGCTGTTGGCAACCAACACCTGAAGTTACATTGTCATCCGATGTCGATCTACATAAAGATCCATCGATGATCATCGCCAGAAGAATCCCAAAAGACGCGGCACGGCCCGCGACTCTTCAACTGCTCGGCGACCACTTAATGCGATTAATTGACTAGCTTAATTACAGTCATTAATCCATTTCTTTGGACGGACCAATCAGAAGCAAGCATCCGGGAGTTACAAGTCAAGAGATTCATGGCATTTAACCCATGAAACTCCTCCCATCATGGCGATGAAAGGCAATTAAATGCCCTCAATCTCCTCCGGCCAATAAGAAGCCAAGAAAAAGGAGTTACAAAATAAAGAATTCAATCTTGTAACTCCTCCCTTTATGTAGCTTTATGACAATTAAGGCTAATAAACCCTCCTAAATGGCTACCTAAAAGCCTATAAATAGGAGAGCATTCCAAAGAAAGAAAGGATCGGAAAAACAAGACAGATCCCAGATCAGAAAAAAGCACAGAAATTCAGAGAAAGAAAGAGAGAAAACTCTACGGAAGTTCTACACCGACCACCGCTACAAGGTGACAAAAGTCCCTCGGGGGGTACTCCCCCCAAGATCCTTGCCTTCTCCTTCTGCCTCCAATGGCTTAGACGTGGCTTTTCAGCCCGTCTACTTGGCTTTTTATTGGACATAGGACCTCCTTTTGGTCTTTGTCCTCTAAAAACCTGAGGTTATAGCCAAGCCAAGCGAATCAATAGCATCATCTATTCTCATCTGCATGGATGATGGCAAAGTCCACATATGGCTTGCGACCGTCAATCTGAACGGGTCCTCCACAATCTCCTGAGAAGTTAGATCCTCCTTTTCTTGCTTTTCATTGTGGTTTGTATTTTTTTAAAAGAGACAAAAATCACAACTCTTGTCTTTCATTATTGATAACGATTGTAAATCGGCTATAAATGCCAAAATCGGCTATAAACGCCAAAAATCGGCTATAAACGCCAAAAAATCGCCTTTCACGGCAAATCAAGAAAATGTCTCTTTTCTTAAATATATGTGCAATGGAAAACTTGAAAGAAGTTGATTTCTATTTTACTTGCGAAGGTTGATCTCCGGATCACCACTTGCAATTCCAAGTAAAAAATAGAAAATTTGGCACACCCACACAAAAGAAATGTTGATGCACGCCTTTGCCCCCCAGTTACGAAAGGGTCGGACCCAACGGACTCCCACGTCCGCCGACCTCGAGAGAACCAGGCAGAAGAGCGGTCCATCAAGCTGGCACACCCGGTGGGACCCGTTCATTTGAAAACACGATGCTAGAAATGAAATATTTGCATATCATATCTTTTGCTCTATGCTTATATTTCTTTTTCTCAATTCCTTGGCTACTTTCTAATTGGTGGCCTATGTTGGATTCCGCATCTAAAAAAAATGAGATGAGATTTTTTGGAATTTCTAATTCTTTGAATTTATTTCCACTCTTTCTCTTTTAAAAAAAAAACAAAAAAAATCAGATTTTTCATTTTGAATTCAAAATTGAGAAACCTTGATCCTTTCCTATCGTTCATCGTGCTTGCAGAAATGTTGAGCCTGTTCGACTAAGGTTTTGGGCCATCGTTTCTCTTCAATGAGTTCATTAAAGATCTAAAAAAAATCAGATTTTTCAGTTTGGATTCAAAATTGAGAAACCTTGATCCTTTCCTATCGTTCATCGTGCTTGCAGAAATGTTGAGCCTGTTCGACTAAGGTTTTGGGCCATCGTTTCTCTTAGATGAGTTCATTAAAAATCTAAAAAATAAATAAATAAATAACAAAAAAATAAAAATTAGATTTCTCGGTTTGAATTCAAAATTGAGAAACCTTGATCCTTTCCTATCGTTCATCGTACTTGCAAAAATGTTGAGCCTGTTCGACTAAGGTTTTCGGCCATCGTTTCTCTTCGATGAGTTCATTAAAGATCTAAAAAAAACAAAAAACAAAAAAAATTAGATTTTTCATTTTGGATTCAAAATTGAGAAACCTTGATCCTTTCCTACCGTTCATCGTGCTTGCAGAAATGTTGAGCCTGTTCGACTAAGGTTTTGGGCCATCGTTTCTCTTCGATGAGTTCATTAAAAATCAAAAAATAAAAAAATATATATATAAAAAAACAAAAAAAAAGACATAGACCACTAAGGTTAAACCAACTGCGTTCTTTGATCATGGTTGATTCAAGAAAAGCCTTGTCCAGAGTGTGGAGACAGCTTGACTGTTCTAGGTAAGGGTCCTCCAAACGGGTTCATTAAGTAATCCTACCCTTACCTGGGGGCAATTCTATCAATCGAGATTTCATAAGACCGAGTTAGGAGGCCTATGTGTACTCTCTAGTCTTTTAAATAAATTTTTTTCAAAAATAAAATTTTTTTAAAAAAAAATTTAAAATAAATAATAATAATAAAAAAATTCAAAAAAATCTTAAAAAAATAAAAAAATAAAAAAGATTTAAAAAAAAAAAAACTTCCGTCATTTTGGGTTTAGATTGGAGAAATCTGGGTCTTTTCCTTTCTGAGCACTGGCGCTCGCGGAAATCGCTGAGCCCGTGTTCAGATTGGAGTGCCTTTTGCTCTCTTGATGAACCCGATATTGGCCTTTCAAAAAAAAAGCTCGTCATTTTTGGATTCAAATCCGAGAAATTATGGTTCATTTCTTTCTGAGCACTGGCGCTCGCGGAAATCGCTGAGCCCGTGTTCAGATCGGAATACCATTTGCTCTCTTTGATAATTCCAATCTTGACCTTTCAAAACGGAGAATCATCTCATGGATGCGGTCTCAAAACATTTGTGTCTAGCGGTACTAGTACGCCCTTTCAGGGTCTACTGTATTGCGACCGGCACATTTGTAACTCCAACTTTATATTCTTCTTACCTCGAGCAAGCTCTGCTTCTTGATAAGTCGAATTTAAGTTCACAATTGCTTCTAGCAGTCACTGGGACGTTCATTCTGGGCTTACCATACCTGCGATCAGAACAATTGTACCCTCTATGGCATTTTGCCTTCTTCATATTGCTTGGGTCATCTCCCTCGAGCGATTTGAAAAGACAAAATCATAGAACTTCCCATTTATGATCATTATATTCTTGTGATTACTAATGGATGTGGTCTTGTTTCAGAAATTTTTCGAAAAAAACTAACAATGGCAGCATCGCTTACCATTACTTTCGATGAGAGCAAGCACCAACTCATGCTTCAACAGAAGCAAACTACGCGCACCTACAAGCGCCCCATCAGCTGCCAAAAGGTCAACTCCCTCTGCAACTCTCTAAGCTCTGGGTCGACCTCGACTCCCCGGACTATCGTCTTTGGGACGCTAGGACCATTCCCACTTCCCAAGGAACAAGTTGCTCCTTCCAAGTAGCAGAAACTCGCCTCTCAATGTGTCACTACCATGACACCAAACGCGAGCACCAAAAGGCCCGAATCCCGTGGCAGCCCCACGAAGACTCGACCAGCAAACGACTAGGTCTATCCCAAGACTTGGTCCCCAAGACCTTCACCAAAATAGAGAAGGTCCCAAACATCTACCAAGCCAGCATTCCTGGCCCCACTCAAGGAGAACCAGTTCTACCCTCTTGCTTACATGAAAGAGGAGAGACCCATCTCCAACCTGACTCCCAAGTCAAACCAGCATGAGCCGGCTTATTCCTACAAGCCCAAAATTAGATCATGCATCACAAGGCCTCTGCAAGCACCTGCTAAGGCCTACAAACCTGTAGTTCGACCTTTCATCTCTACAGGGGCCGAACTCCAAAAATTCAAAGCTTCGCTGCAATAGGCGAAGGACAGGGTTCGCATCCTGTCCTTGCCTAGCTGTAAAGAAGACAGGCTCGGCTACTAAGCCCGAGGGAGCACATCTTTCATCGTCAAAGCCCAGCCAGAGCTGACCGAAGCTCAAATTGCTCGTCGTATATGCCGCCGCACGTCGTATCGGCAAAAAAGACTAGAGAAGCAAAAGACCCAGCCTCCTACACTTCAAGTCTCTCCCAAATGAGTCGAAAAAGAAAGACCCAACCAAGTTGCTTGCCGTCCATATGGTTGGAAAAACCAGAAGATGCCAAAAGTCAGCATCCAAAATCCATGTCCGACGTCCGATGACCCGCGCAGCGTCTCCAAGACAAGAAGACATTCAGAAGAATCCCCTGCTCCTTCAAGCAAAGGACGGCAGAGTGATCCTTCCTCAAGCTCTTCTTCAAAAAGAATGAGCCCCAACTCAGTCACCAGGACAATTTCTTCGTTCGAATCACGATGGATGAACATCTTGGCTACAAATTCTGAGCCACCACCCCGCAATCCACCTCAAGATGATGCAATCACCCGCATCCAGCAGTTGGAACAAGGCCAACAGAGGATTGAAACTCTGATGGAAAACCTTCTCCTCGCCTTCCAAAATCAGGCGAACAATGAACCTCCTCCGAATCATCAAGACGATGAGGTAAATGGAGAAGAAAATGAG
The DNA here is from genome assembly GCA_012931725.1 of Litsea cubeba. Taxonomy (NCBI): domain Eukaryota; kingdom Viridiplantae; phylum Streptophyta; class Magnoliopsida; order Laurales; family Lauraceae; genus Litsea; species Litsea cubeba. The sequence continues at coordinate 163,457 of WHSA01001010.1, forward strand.
TCACGCACCCTTACCAAAAAGGACGTAGACAGTATTCTCGCCAAAGCAAAAGAAGAGGATATACTCAAAGAGCATGGGATCAAGCCACCATATCCCTTATGGATGGACTCGGTCCCGTTCCCCACAAAATTCAAGCATCCTACTCTCCAAACATATACGGGGAAAGGATCAGCCAAACAGTACGTCATCCACTTCAAGATCCTGACGGGAGCTATCGCGGATCAAGATGCACTCAAGATCCGCCTCTTTGCAAGTACCCTAAAAGGTACGGCCTTCGATTGGTACTCCACTCTGCCGGAGGACTCCATCCAAAACTGGGCCATGCTAGAGACACGCTTCCTGACTCACTTTAAAGGTGAGGATCATCCCGCTACTATGGCTCAGCTGTGCAGCCTAAAATAGGGGGAGAATGAGTCAACATATGACTTCATTCACAAGTGGAAAGCAATGGCATACAAATGCTCTGATGTATTGCCACAAGCGTCGCTAGTCGACATCTGCCGAAACAACATGAGAGCTAGAATCCGCTTCATGATCATCGGCAACAAATCAAAAAACCTGGGAGAACTCCTAGAAGCTTCCATGGAGCTGAAACGGTGATTAAAGACCTCAACAGTCATAAATCATTAAGAAAAGAGCCAACCGCCATTGCAACCTCTAAACCAAAGAAGAAAGAGGCCCTCAATGTGCAGACCAAGTCAGCTCCTCAGCCACCAAAGAAAGCTGAAAACAAAGCTGCTGGTAAGAGACCTGAACTCTCAGACGCCTTCAAAGAACGAGTAGAGAAGAAATACCCGTTTGATGAAGATGTTGATGAAATCTTTGGGGCTCTTGTGGCAAACGGCAAGCTCACCTTACCTGAACCAAAAAGACCGGGTGATGTTGGCAAAACCAACGATCCTCGATACTGTCCGTACCACCAGATGATCTCGCATCCTCTCAATCAATGCTTCGTTGTGAGGGAGAAAATAAACGAGATGTGGAAAAACGGAGTCATCACCTTTGACAAAAACTATGGGTCTGCCTCCGTCAACATGGTGACATGTGGACAAAAATCAAAATCACCGAAGAAGAAGATCACTACTTCCTTCAAGGTGATAAACTCGATCCAAGCGTCCGAGGAACTGGTTCCTTACCCGACACCAGACGGACAACCCATATGGGTACTTCCCGATCTCCTGGAAGATGAAAATTGGGAGGTTGTGAAAACAAAGCCTATAGCTCAACAGCGAAGGCAGGCTAGGAAATATCTCCTCAAGCTCAAACGGCAAGAGAAGACCCAGCCAAAACAAGAAGTCAAAGAAAAGGCAGAGGCTTCCTCTACCGCTTCACTGGAGGTTACAAAAACATCCCTTCCAGAGACTTCAAAGGGGGTAAGAAAATTCACTCTTAGTGATTTCATGCCACCTCAATTCAAAGAAGCCACGCAGGAGGTATCATACTCTTGCAATTCGGTAGTTGGATGCTCCATTGATGGATACGAGTCCAGCGACACCGATGATGGATTCGAATCCAACTACACAGACGAGTGGGAGGAGTCCCTTGAAATAGGAGAATACCTCTCCGATGAAGAATGGGTTCCTGAGAATCATCTTATGCCAGTAATCTGGTATAACCCCTACAGCCACAAGGATCCTGGTCTGATGATGAAAAAGACCAAGAGGCTGTACAAGAAAATGTTGCTGACCCAGCACCTCTCATTGCTTCAGTGGAAATCAACCATGTTGAGCCACAAAGAGTTGATAAAGAAGAAGATTTGGCTCCCATGCCTGATCTTAAAGAATATGCAAGGATCTTGCAGCGTCTCGCTCTAGAACAAGAGCAAGACCGCAGTCAACGAGCCTCCTCGCAATCCAGAGCCTGAAGTCCCTGAAGACCATCAGGTACATCCTCCCTTAACTCCTGAAAATCAAGAAAATTGCTGGATAGACAATCCTCTTACATCCGAGGATGAGTCTGACTCCGATCAGGCAACGTCTCCCATCAGAGCTTCCTGTAATGTGATAATTCAGGATTATAGCTCTTCCGAAGCATCGTCTGATGAGAGCACTTACACTCCGGCGATGCCTAGCAATGTATCTTCTGGAGCCACCTCATCTCACGTGACTTTCACTGAGATGACACCCTCTCAGGTTTCTTCTCCTGAGACTGTGACTTCAAAGTTCACACCCTTCCTGACTGAAGAATTTCCAGCTATTGATGCTTAGGACGATGAATTGGTCGAAGAAGAAGAAAGGTTGCTGGATGCTGTTTAGGACTTGTTCCCGGAAAATGCTCCGTGCAACACAATCACTGAGGGTGGTAACTCCGCTGCTGATACATCATCAGCAAATGAAAAACGACAGCCTCTTGATCCTGAAGACAATCTTCCAAACGAAGACCCTTCTTAAGAAGCTCATCGAAGTTGGTAGAGGCACCCGCTCTGGCCGGGACTACCACAAAAATTACAACAAATCTTCATTTACATATGTAAATCCTTCGGGAAAAGATGTTGTAAGCGCCCCTAGTGGCAACAATGATGAACATGCAGGCCCTAAGGAGGCTTTCAAGTATGACTTGATTGAACACTTCAAGCACATACCTGCACGTCTGCACATCCTACATTTATTGCGAATGTCTCCGCACACTCGTGATAATCTCATTTCAGAATTACAAAAGCTGAATGAGGATGTCGACAAACATGCCCCGCAAGTCCTCCAAATTGAAATGGATTACCGGGTCAAAAACTCAGAAGCTTCCTCAAAGGAAGAAAAGAAGAAAACTGAGGGATCAGGCATTGAATGCCTCTCGGTTAAAAAAGAAGCCAGTGCAACCATCGCCTTCACAAAGGATGACTTCATACTTGGCGAAACAAGGCATAACCGACCCCTGTACTTCACAGGGTACATCAAGAAAATGCCTATGCATAGAGTTCAGATCGACCCAGGTTCTGCACTCAACCTCATCTCCACATCGGCTCTCGAAGAGTTGGGCATCCCACCCAGCAAGCTGAGCCACACATCTGTATCTATCTTTGGATACGATGGGAGTACTCAAAGGCCTATCGGCAAAATCAGGTTCAAGTTGCAGATCGGTGATCTTATTTCTGAGGTCACTGTGTACGCAATAAAAACCCCTTCATGCTACAACATCCTTCTCGGACGCCCTTGGATCCACGAGAATGGCGTTGTCCCTTTAACTCTACATCAATGCATCAAGTTTGTTGGCGACGATGGCATGATACATCGAGTCTTTGCGGACAGAAAACCCTTCAAAGGTAAAGAAGTCCACTTCGCAGACTCACAAATTATGAAGGTGAAAAAGAAGAGGAGGAGAAGCAAACAGCACCCTTTGCCGAAAATCCCCAGAAAGATAAAGGCAAGGCTCCTCAACAATCTCCGGAAGAAAACAAATCATCTGGTAAATCCGAAGAGAGCATTCAAACTCCCTTCATCATCTCCCTCAAACCTTCAAAACCTTTGGTCATCACAACTAAAGTGAAGAAGGTAAAGCAAAAGCCTGGGAGCAAATTTGTTGTCTCTTTCGTGTTTATCATGCAAGTCACGGACTTGGATTCAGAGCCAGAAGACGACACATCGTCAAGCCAAGCTGACACTCAGCAAGTTCAACCTGCTCTTACTCCGATGGAGACAACTTCTGACATAGAAGATCCTACGTCAGCTTCCTTCATTGTTCCAGCAATTTCAGCAAAGGAAAAGCCGATCTTCTTCCATAGATCAGATGCTTCTTCATCAAACTCCATGCTTAAACCTTTCCAAAATGAAGGTATGCATCAACTATCCTTATATAGTTCTGTGGCACAAGCTATTATGAAGAAAATGGGCTATGACGCTCAAAACCCAGTCGGTTTGGGAGAAGGACGCGGTATTCTCACGCCATTGGGGCCCGTCTTGACAAAACGCCAGCTGGAAGATTGGAGACTCTATGGCTATGTAGAAAAGTCTTCACACGGGTTAGGGTATGATCCCGACACTCCCCTGAGACAGTTGACACAAAGGCTAAAAGTCGACTTACCGACCAAGCCTCAACATCTCAAGTCCATGAAGACATCGATCTCCCTGGATAACTCTTCGATGAGTCACCTGACAAAGATCCAGGAAGCTCATCCAATTGGCACACTTTCTCCGAAAATGAAGAGGAGTTGTCCGATGGCACAGACGTGTGGTCTTCTGACCCAGAAGAACCCTCATCTCCAAAAGAAGTAGCCTACTTCGACCCGGTTTCAACAGGCGATTGGGATCATCTCATAGCAAGCCTTGGGAAAATTACCGATCAAGAAGACCCGTGGAAAGGAACAAAGCCTTGGTCTGGAAATGCCCTTGAAACCCCAGAAGGTTTCGTTGAGCTGGAAGCCTCCGAAAATATTGTGGAGGATCCACCTTCGAACCTTCCAACAGAAGATCCTGTTCAAAAGATAGACTTGGGAACACCAGATAACCCACGTCCTGTATTCATAAGCAAGAATATAAAGGATGATGAGTTACCCGAGTATATCTCCTTTCTTCGTGAGTTCGTTGATTGCTTTGCATGGTCTTACGCTGAAATGCCTGGCTTACATCCCAAAATAGCGGTCCACAAACACAATCTTCAAGAAGACATCAAGCCTGTCAAGCAAGGCCAAAGAAGATTTCGTCCAGATGTGATGGATAAAATTGAACAAGAAGTTCAAAAACTCAAAAGCGTCGGCTTCATCCGTGAGGAACAACATCCTGAATGGTTGGCCAACATTGTCCCCGTGACAAAGAAAAATGGGCAGATCAGGGTCTGTATTGACTATAGAGACCTAAATGGCGCATGCCCAAAAGATGAATTTCCGCTCCCCCATACCAGAGGTAATGATTGATAATACCTGTGGATTCGAGCGAATGACATTCATGGATGGTTTCTCTGGCTACAAGCAGATAAAGATGCATCCTGAAGATGAAAGACATACATCTTTTCGGACCCCATTTGGCGTGTATTGCTACACTGTCATGCCATTTGGTCTGAAAAATGCTGGTGCCACATATCAGAGGGCTATGATGAAAATATTCCAAGATATGCAGCACAAGACGGTTGAATGTTACGTTGATGACCTCGCCGTCAAAAGCAAAAGAAAAGAATATCATCTCGAAGACCTTCGAGAAGTCTTCCTCCGGCTTCGCAAACACAAACTGCGAATGAATCCTTTGAAATGCTTCTTCGGCGTCTCGTCGGGTAAGTTCCTCGGATTCTTAGTTCGGAAAACTGGAATAGAGCTTGACCCTATAAAAGTCAAAGCCAGTCTAGAAATGCCCTCTCCAAGAACCTTGAGAGAACTCAAAGGGCTTCAAGGGAGATTGGCCTACATCAGACGGTTCATCTCCAATCTTTCGGGGAAATGCCATCCATTCTCCCGGTTGATGAAAAAAGGTGTAAACTTTGTCTGGGATGCTGACTGTGAAGCTGCTTTCCAAGACATCAAGTCATACCTGACAAAACCTCCAGTGTTAGCTGCTCCTACCACTGGAAAACCATTCATCTTGTACACAAGACCCCTTGATCACTCTTTAGGAGCTCTGCTTGGGCAAGAAAATGATCAAAGAAAAGAAGTTGCTCTATATTACCTCAGCCGCATGCTAGTAGGTGCAGAGCATCGCTACTCTCCAGTCGAAAAAGAATGTCTTGCAGTGACGTTCGCCATGCAAAAACTGTGTCACTACTTGCTTACCAACATAGTCTACCTGGTCTCAAGGGTCAACCTCTTGAAGGTCCTTGTCACAAAGGCAGGATCTCTCAATGCTCGACTGGCAAAATGGTCCATCCTTCTGTCACAATTTGATATTAGGTATGTACCACAAAAGGCAATCAAAGGGCAAGCTCTAGCAGACTTCCTCGCAGAGCATCCATTGCCTAAAGATTCTCCGCTCAGAGATGATCTCCCAGACGAACCAGTCTACAATGTGGAGACTTTCTCGCAAAGTGCCTCCTGGGACATGTACTTTGACGGTGCAACCAGGACAAATGAAAAAAGACAGCTGATCTCGGGAGTTGGCATCCTCTTTGTTAGCCCCGACAAATACATGATTCCACACGCTTTCTCGCTACTGGAACCATGCACAAACAATGCAGCTGAATATCAAGCTCTGATCCTAGGATTGGAACTCGCCATCGAATCCGGTATCACCATGCTGGAAGTCTTTGGAGACTCTCAACTTATCGTCAACCAGATGAATCAGAAATTTGAAGTAAGGAAGCCAGATTTGCTACCTTGCTACAACAAAGCACAATCGCTTCTGCAAAAGTTTGGCATCTGTCACATCACCCACATTCGTAGAGGTGAAAACATACGTGCACATGCCCTAGCTGGACTTGCCGCATCTATGGCAATCCAGGAAGGGGAAAACATGCAAATCACAGTGTGCGAAAGAAGAATCCTTCCTCCTCTTAACACACACCAAGCAGTTGCTGAATGCCACCAAATGGTTAGAAGTCGGATTTCAATCCTTCAAACTTCAATCGGTGACTGGAGGGATCCGTTCATTGATTACATTATGTTCGGAATCCTACCTAAAGATCCAAAAGAATGGGTAAGCATCCAAAGGCGAACCCCAAGCTTTCATTTGGATATTCCTTCAAAAATCCTTTACAGGAAATCCTTCAACGGAGTACTTCTACGCTGCTTGTCACAACAAGAGGCTGAAGAAACACTCAAAGAAGTTCATGCTAGTCTTTGCGGAGCTCATCAGGCTGGTCCCAAGCTCTATAATCAGATAAAAAGGTTAGGTTATTACTGGCCTACCATAGTAGCTGACGCAATGCAATTTGCTAAGCGCTGCTAACAATGCCAAGTTCATGGAGATTACATTCACATGCCTCCAGAATGGCTGCATCCTACAGCGATTTCATGGCCTTTCGAAGCCTGGGGTATGGACATCATAGGTCCTATTTCTCCCCCTTCGAGCAAAGGTCATCGCTTCATCTTCGCCGCTACGGATTATTTCTCCAAGTGGTCAAAAGCATTTGCGTTCAACGAAATGAAGACCTCATCAGTCCTTCAGTTCTTGCGCACCAACATCATTTGTCGTTTCGGCATACCCAAAAGATTCGTCCATGATAACGGACCACAATTCCGGGATCATCGATTCAACAGGTTTTGCAACAAATACAAAATCCAAAGCTGTCCTTCGACTCCATACAATCCGGCAGCAAACGGATTAACAGAAGCTTTTAACAAGACACTCTGCAAAATCCTCAAAAAAATGGTCTCTAGTCACAAAAGAGACTGGAGCGACAAACTGTCTGAAGCTTTGTGGGCCTATCGAACCACCGTTCGAGGACTAACCCATAGCACACCATTCTCCTTGGTCTATGGATGCGAAGCTATCGTGCCCTTGGAAGTACAAATTCCTTCCTTGAGGGTATCCTTGCAAAATGACATGACTCAAGAAAGCAATGTCAAATTGCGACTCCATGAGCTGGACAATCTCGATGAGAGACGGCTCGAAGCTCAACAAAGCATTGAACTTTACCAAGCACGCATGGCAGGATCTTTCGACAAAAAGGTCAGGCAACGCGCCTACAAAAAGGGTGACTTGGTCCTTGCGGTAAAAAGACCAATGGTCTTCGCTCACAAGTCCAAAGGCAAATTTGAGCCAAAATGGGAGGGACCCTACGTCATCGACAAGGTTTTCTCCAACGGCGCATATGCACTCCTAAACATAGAAGGTGACAGATGTATGCTGCCCATCAACGGCAAGCTCTTAAAGCAGTACTACCCTTGAAGACTTACCCAACTGGGTAAGAGCAATGCCTGTACGGTCAAAACCGGTTTCCAGGTACACGCTCGCTAAACCCACCTTTTTTTAGAATTTTCATATCAAATGTTGAAATTTCTAGAAATTTAAACAATGCTTACTTCCATCATTTCATTGTTCAAAAATCCAAGTTTAGGAACCTTTCCCTAACCCTTGAACCCAAAATTCATGGTTTGAAATAAAATCCGGATTCAGGGATTTCCACCCTAGTCCACCCTGCCTTTTACCGCCAAAATGGTTTTAGGTCAAAACTTATGACCCTCGTGTCTTTAAACAAAAAAAAAATGGTTTTTCAAAAAAACCGCGGGGAAGCGACGCTTAGTCGATACTCGCACAAATCGGAAGCATGCGAACCACATTCGACACTTCCAAAATTGCAGGGAAGCGACATTTCGTCGATACTTGCAAAATCCAAAACCGTGGAGACGCAACATTTCAGTTGATATCCACAACCCAAATTTCAAAGGTTCGAAAAAACCTAAAAAACCATGGAGACGCAACATTTCAGTTGATATCCATAACCCAAAGGTTCGAGAAAACCACAAATTTCATAAATCGTAGGGAAACGACATCAAGTCAGTACTCGTAAAACCAAAATTTTTGAAAAGCAAGGATGCGACATTCCATCGATACTTGCAAGAACATTCAGCAGGGAGGCGACTTTTAGTCGATACTTGCATTTTTGAAAACCAAACCGCCTATAAATGCCACAAAAACGCTATAGATGCCACCAAAACAGGCTATAAATGCCACAAACCGGCTATCGATGCCACAAAACAAAACCGGCTATCAATGCCACAAACAAAAAAATTAGCTTTCAAAAAACCCGGCTATTAATGCCACAAACTCGGCTATAGATGCCACAAAACAAACTCGGCTATCAATGCCACAAAAAAGCTGGCTCTCATGCCAAAATCGGCTTCCATGCCACAAACAAAAATCTGGCTTCCATGCCAAAACAATCATTTGACAAAAGATTTTCACAAAATGACAAGCTTTTGATCAAATCCCATTTAGCAATTACTTTTATCACAAAAAGATTTAAGTGAGCGTAGGGAAAACAAAACAAAAAAAAGGAGGCATCCCATTTAGCAATTACTTTTATCACAAAAAGATTTAAGTAAGCATAGGGAAAACAAAAAAAAAGAGCATCCCATTTAGCAATTACTTTTATCACAAAAAGATTTAAGTAAGCGTAGGGAAAACAAAAAAAAAAGAGCATCCCATTTAGCAATTACTTTTATCACAAAAAGATTTAAGTAAGCGTAGGGAAAACAAAAAAAAGGAGGCATCCCATTCAGCAATTACTTTCATCACAAAAAGATTTAAGTGAGCGTAGGGAAAACAAAAAAAAGAGTACCAAAAAAATACATGTGGTACCAAAAAAAAAGTGTTCACAAGCACTACAAAAAAAAGTACCAAAACAAATACAAGTGGTACAAAAAAAAAGAGAGAGAAGGATGGTTTCTGTTAAAAAAAAAACAGGAGCTCAATCAAAAATGGTCTCCAGCCAAGAGGTCAGCTCCTCAAGCAAACTTTTGGCCTCAGCCGTCAGGGATTCCAGGGCACGATTCTTCAAGAACTTGCCATGAGATGCTGGGGTGGGCTGTAACCCTTCTTTCGCACTGGGAAGCTTATCCCGAGCAGTTTGCCATTGTTTGTTCTCTTCAGACTTCCTTTTAAGAACTTCGATCGGCATCCGCAACCCGGCGAATCAGAGCACTCTCCCTGTCACGAGCCTCTGTTATTGCAGTCCACTTGGCAGCGACTTGTGCCTGCAGATGCTCAAGACGTTTCCTGGCCTCATCGACCTCCCTATCAAGGATATTAAGGTCATGTGTCAGCCCAATGATGGTTAGCTCTTCTAAGTTCTTCTCTCGGACTATCTGTTTCCTGCTTTGTGTAGCCTCATCCAGGTTAGACTGAGCCTTATCCGCAGGGTCCAGGAACATCTCCTTGAAGAACTGGTCGTCAGGAAAACCCATGGTCTCAAACCACCTGTCACCCAACTCAATGATCCTATCAACGATCGCCCTGGCACTTGTGACATCCAGACCAGCCTCTTCGGCATCACCGAGAATCTCACGCACATGCTGGATCATCCCAAATCCGGCATCTAAGTGCCCAGGAAGCAGAATCTCAATCCAAGAGCTCAGAACCCGCACCACCACCTTCTTCGCAAGAAGAAGAGATGGCCCAGCTGAAGATTCGCCCAACTCCGTTGGTCGACTACTCATGTCATCACTCGTTGGAAGAGTAACAAAAGAACTCTTTCCAGTTGAAGCTGCTCCTGTTCGGGAAGGAATCTCAGCACGAGGTATCTCCTCAATAGTGTCAGAACTGGTCCCAGGAGTCTCTACCTCTGGATCGACGTTTGGCATCTCTTGCTCTGGTTCTGAAGGAAGCGACGGACTCTCCTCTGTCACCTCAAAACCTGCCAAAGAAACACAAAAAGGTATGAACATGATCCTGATTGAAAATCATTATCAGGGTTATTATTACAAAATACCTTCTTCGACGACTGGCGAAACACTTTCTTCCCCCATGAACTCATCGGAAGCATCATCAACATTTGCGTCCATCGATGGTTCAAAGTCATCAGAATCCTGTGGCAAGTCAGCTGGCGAAAAAAAAAATGTTAGCAAACCAAGTCACAGACACAAAAAAAAAAGCAAAAGAAGTTATACCAATTGGAGATTCTGGATTCACTCCAGAGTCCCTCGGTTCTTCTTCAGGTGCCCCGACAGGATCCGTCACCACCTCATCGGTTGGAACCTCAGGCATCATCAAGTCTTCCTCTGCTAAAAAAAAAAGAAAAGAAGAAACAATAAGCAAATCAGAACATGGAAAAATCCCATGAAAAGAAATGGAAAGAGAAAAAGGAAGAATCATACCTTCACCGACGGTCTCTTCTTCTCGGGTTCTCTTCTCTGGAGGCTCGTCAGCATCCACTGGCACATCCTCATTGATAGTAAGAGGAACTTCCAAGTCAGGAGAGTCCTCATGCTGACCCTTGCTGCGATGATGACTCCTCCTCCTCTTACTCCTATGGGCTCGCTTCTTAGAGGAACCTGCCCCACTGTCAGAGTCAGGCCTTCCACTTGACTCCTCACTGGATGGTCTACTCTTGCCAGTAGACTCCACGGAAGCTTGCCTTTACGCCGCTTGCATCCAAGCATCAAGTTTGGCTTCCTCCTGTTCTAGCTGTTCAAAAGCCTCATCAGATATTTCTCGAACAGCTTCAGAACCAATGACGCCCTGGTCACCGAGAAAGCCTATCTTGTGCTTCTCTCCAGAAAGGAAGGCCCAAACTTCCTCTCGCCGGACGCCATCCGACTTTCCAAGGCCCTTTCCAGATGCCAGCTTCACATCAAGCTCCTTCTTGGAAAGCCCCCGATATGCCGAAAAGCTCTCCGCGAACCACTTCGCAAAGCCGGCAGTCCGGGAAGTCAACAACACAGGATAAGAGATCATGGTTGTAGTGTCTTCAGCACTATAGAAAGCCCATGCATTTCTCCCGTCCTGTAAACCTCCAAAGCGCTTCACCATGCTTGAAGGCGCTCCAACAACGCCTTGAGAAAAACCCAGCTGCAAAGCAAAGCGAGAAGGTACATATGGCTGGATGTCGACGAAAAGATGTCTGCGGTACACCATCATGCTGACACGTATGCTGAAAAGCCACTCCTTCTATGCATTCGTCAAGGAGTAATACCTTCCCGACCCTCATAGAGTTTGCCAAGGATGGGCAATCCAGTAATGGCGCTCAGCTCCTTCAAAGATAAACCAATCTCACCATTCGTCACAACAAAGGTATTGGTTTGTGGGAGGAATGACTCCAGCATAGCCATGAAGGCCTCGTCGGAAAAGATCACGGTCTCCCTAAAGGCGCGGACCGCATCAAAAATCCCGGCTTCCTTCAAAACAGCGCCACCAATTAGCAGGACGCGATCAGTCCACGACTTCCACTCAGAGTCAGCATTGAAACGGCCACGAAGTCGAAAAGGCTTTATCCAATTGCTGCCGTCACTGCTGAAAATACCAAGGCCCACCAGTCTCAAGTCAATCGATGGATAATCAGAACCCTGGTAGCCGCTGGATGGCATCAACAGGTCCATGTCAGCAGGCGACCTCTCCGTATATCCAGGAGAACCGCCAACAAAAACCCCGGTCTTGATTACCTTTGTCCTTTTCACCTAGCTTGGAGGGTCTTCCCTCTTAGAGCTCGTGGGGGCAAGGCTCATGATCGAGATGGTGCGATCAAACGTCGACCGGGTAGCAACAGTCTTCTTCTCACCATCTGCTGTGAAAGAGAACTGAAGACATCTCCTCTGGTATGTCATGTCATCAGGGACGGCATCACCAAAGAAGAAGGTAGGCTTGGGTAAAACACTCTGATCTTCCATCACCCATGGACGACTGCTTACCATGATCTTATAGAATTCCTCTCCCTTGAGAGCGATCAGTCGCTGCCTCATCTCATCTCTGTTGAGGGAGTCGCATTCTTCGAGATTTCTCTCAACATACTGGACCTTCTCAAAGGCCTGCTGAACGGCCGGATTAGAAGATCTAGCAGATCGACGAGGTGAGCTTATAGCAGGCTCTTTACCCTTGTTCGTTCCGGAAGAACCACCTGAAAAAGATGGAAAAGAAAAAGATCAAACATCAAAATGACAGAATCTCGACAAAAAAAATCTGACAAAATTTTGACATGATAACGGGGCAATTCCGAAGAAAAGGAACTATCCCGAAAGAAATAGAAAGCTTGAAGATGGGCTCAACATTGTTGTGAGCTCCGAAACTCCAAACTTTCGAAACCTCAAAGTCTCCGCAAAATCAGGAAGGGCTCAACATCGCTGCGAGCTCAAAATTCCCAAATTTGCGAAAACTTTCAGGTATGCTATTACATCATGCTACAATTCAATTTTCAAAAAAAAAATATACATGCATGAACATCTTGGTTTGCGGAAAAAAATGCATTATCATGATGAGCAGAAAAAAAAAGAAATAAACTTTCTCAAAAAAAAAAGAGGGAAAGAAAAAAAAAAAAAAGAAAAAGGGACTGGCCCACAGGCCACGTGGCCGTACGGCCAGATCCATACGGATCTGTCCGTACGGCCCACAAAAAAAAACATGCAAAAAAAAAAGAAAAAGAAAGCAAAAAAAAAAACGTGTGAAAAAAAAAGAAGCAAACACGTGAAAAAAAAAGAAGAAAATAAAAGAAAGAAACAAAAAAAGAAAGAACCTTTTTTTTTCTTCTACAATGGGGTTTTCTTGAAAAAGGGAACTTACTTGAAGCCATTGATGGAGAAGGAGAAGAAAAGTCTTGAAGATCTTGAAGAAGAACTCTTGGTCTTGAAGCCCTCTTGGGATTGTTGCAAAAGAAAGTAATAAGAGCAAGAGATCCAACCTCCTCCTTGCTTTTATAGAAGAAAGCAAACCAAAGAAGGAAAGAAGAAAGAGGTAAGTGTTACTAATTAGTAACATTACCAAAAGAAAGAAATTAGAAAGATTCTTTCCCAAAAGAAAGATATCTTGAGGGATTCTCTCCCAAAAAGAAATCAATGAGAGATTTTCTCCCAAAAGATAGGATCAATGAAGGATTCTTTCCCAAAAGAAAGATATCTTGAGATATCCTATCCCAAAATAAAGGGAACATGAGATATTCTCTCCAAATAAAGATATTCTTAGATATTCTCTATCCAAATGAGATATTTTTGGATATTCTTTACAAAAATGACACCATATGAGATCTAAGCCATTTCTAAAGCTTAAGGTCCCATGGGTTAGCCCATATGAGCCAGGTTTGACCACCTAGGCACTAAAAAAAAAAATTTTGGGCTTTTAGTCAAAGAGAAATCCCTCTTACCAAGAGCATACAAAAATGGTTCCATGCCTCTTTTTGAGTTGATTCGACCATACAAAAAAGAATTCCAAGCCCCATGAGCTTCCAAAAATCAAACCATCCAGCCTCATCTACCAAATTGAGCCAAAATCTTGAAATTGACATTCCACAAAAATCCAAACCAAATCCTAGTCCCCTAACTTGCCACATACAGCCTGTTAGGTCACAAGACCAAAACCAAAAACCAAAACCTGATCCCCTAACTTGCCACATACAGCCTGTTAGGTCACAAGATCAAAACCAAAATTGATCCCCCAATATTCCACATACAGCTTGTTGGGTCACACGGTCAAAACCATACCCGACCCCCTAACCTGCCACATACAGCCTGTTAGGTCACAAGGTCAAAACCCAAATCCACATCCCTGATGTCATCTTCAAAACTTTGCCTCGAGATGGTACGTGATCCCTTTCACTACCATAAAATTCCCCTAGAAGCTCAAAAGGCTACAAATACCAAAAAGAAAGACTGCTCAAAGACTCTTGGTCCAGTCACAGGCTCTCCTTCACAAATCTCTTCGAGGCACATCGACTACAAATGTTAAGTAACTCGTCGCTGTACCTCGAGGGGGCATCTGTTGACACCAAAAATGTCACTTTGCCTCTTCAAGATTCAAAGAGTTACATGAAGTCGTAACCTGCCATAAATAGGCAATGCTACTTCCAAAAAATCAAATCTTGTCAGAATCAAACAAAAACTGCAAGATCCTTCAAGACAGCCAAAAGAGGAGTACATAAGAAGTTTCGGGCCATTTCAAAATCATTTGGCCTAACTTCGCTTCTCCGGCAGCTGAAAAGGAGCTCCCGACGGCGAAAGCATCGGAGACACCAAATCTTCGATCAGAGCCAATGGATGGTCTCAAAATACATCCAAAAGGCTCCACGTCAAGTTCCGAGTCAAACCGACAACGTTTGACCCTACATCAACCCTCGAACAGCTAAATCAAGCCTCTCGGTGGCGAGAACCACCAAGGCCATCACTCATCAGATAGAGCACATGGACGGCTTCAAAATGCTTACAAAAGGCTACACGTCAAATTTCAGGTCATTTCGACAACATTTGACCATAGTTTGACGCTCGGAAGCCAAATCAGGCATCTCGGCGACGAAGCTCCCTGGGACCATGGTTTCCAAGACAGAGCCTATGGATCATCTTAAAATGACTCCAATAGGTTCCCTGTCAAATTTCAAGTCAATCGGACATCGGTTGACCTCACATCAAACCGCGACATCTTCATCGCGACAAAAGCAAGTCTACTGGTGATAGGACCTCAAACGGCTTCAAAACTCAAACAAAAGCCTATGGTTGGTCTTATTTATTGCTCAGGAGGCTTAACCCCAAATTTCAGGTCATTCCGACATCGTTTGACCCAGTTTCAGCTTCTGACGGAAAATCGGCAGCTCTGCGCGACAAAGTCTTCGGCTTTCTCGGAAAATTGGAAACTTTGCAAAATGAAATGCAAGGATTCTCATCAGATTTTCTACAAGGAAATCAGGCCAATAAATGATCAAAAATGTCAAGGAAAAATACAGAAGAAAAAAGAATCAAAAAATAGCAAAAACGGACACAAAACGGGACAAAGGGGGGGAAACCCCCCCAGGGTCGCAGGCCCCTGCGACCCTGGGCCAGGGTCGCCGGCGACCCTAGGGCCCGGGATCGCCCGGTGGGCCCCGGAAACCCTATTTTTCGCCGTTTTTTCCCGATTCAAAGCATCCGGCCTCTGGTATTTTCCAATATTCATACTTTTGAGACACCAAATCCCCTGACATCCGTCAAAAACACGGGTTAATCATCAAGAGTATCAAAATCAACATTGATCGCCAACTAGTCAACCAAAAAAAGTGTGCTTTCTACCCGACCGATCGAGAAATCGACAGGACAGATGGCACCGACCCGCTGTTGGCAACCAACACCTGAAGTTACATGGTCATCCGATGTCGATCTACATAAAGATCCATCGATGATCATCACCAGAAGAATCCCAAAAGACGCGGCACGGCCCGCGACTCTTCAACTGCTCGGCGACCACTTAATGCGATTAATTGACTAGCTTTATTACAGTCATTAATCCATTTCTTTGGACGGACCAATCAGAAGCAAGCATCCGGGAGTTACAAGTCAAGAGATTCATGGCATTTAACCCATGAAACTCCTCCCATCATGGCGATTAAAGGCGATTAAATGCCCTCAATCTCCTCCGGCCAATCAGAAGCCAAGAAAAAGGAGTTACAAAATAAAGAATTCAATCTTGTAACTCCTCCCTTTATGTAGCTTTATGACAATTAAGGCTCATAAACCCTCCTAAATGGCTACCTAAAAGCCTATAAATAGGAGAGCATTCCAAAGAAAGAAAGGATCGGAAAAACAAGACAGATCCCAGATCAGAAAAAAGCATAGAAATTCAGAGAAAGAAAGAGAGAAAACTCTGCGGAAGTTCTACACCGACCACCGCTACAAGGTGACAAAGGTCCCTTGGGGGGTACTCCCCCCAAGGTCCTTGCCTTCTCCTTCTGCCTCCAATGGCTTAGACGTGGCTTTTCAGCCCGTCTACTTGGCTTTTTATTGGACATAGGACCTCCTTTTGGTCTTTGTCCTCTAAAAACCTGAGGTTATAGCCAAGCCAAGCGAATCAATAGCATCCTCTGTTCTTATCTGCATGGATGATGGCGAAGTCCACATATGGCTTGCGACCGTCAATCTGAACGGGTCCTCCACAATCTCCTGAGAAGTTAGATCCTCATTTTCTTGCTTTTCATTGTAGTTTGTATTTTTTTAAAAGAGACAAAAATCACAACTCTTGTCTTTCATTATTGATAAGGATTGTAAATCGGCTATAAACGCCAAAATCGGCTATAAATGCCAAAAAAATCGCCTTTCATGACAAATCAAGAAAATGTCTCTTTTCTTAAATATATGTGCAATGGAAAACTTGAAAGTAGTTGATTTCTTTTTTACTTGCGAAGGTTGATCTCCGGATCACCACTTGCAATTCCAAGTAAAAAATAGAAAATCTGGCACACCCACACAAAAGAAATGTTGATGCACGCCTTTGCCCCCCGGTTACGAAAGGGTCAGACCCAACGGACTCCCACGTCCGCTGACCTCGGTAGAACCAGGCAGAAGCACGGTCCATCAGTTCTATCTGATGGGTTCACCCTTTCGTAACTGTAGGTGTTTCCCCCTTTTTGTCCCGTTTTGTGTCCGTTTTTGCTGTTTTTTTATTCTTTTTTCTTCTGTATTTTTCCTTGACATTTTTGATCATTTATTGGCCTGATTTCCCTGTAGAAAATCTGATGAGAATCCTTGCATTTCATTTTGCAAAGTTTCTAATTTTCCGAGAAAGCCGAAGACTTTGTCGCGCAGAGCTGCCGATTTTCCGTCAGAAGCTGAAACTGGGTCAAACGATGTCGGAATGACCTGAAATTTGGGGTGAAGCCTCCTGAGCAATAAATAAGACCAAAGCTAGGCCAAATGATTTTGAGCTGCCAGAGCTCCTTTTCAGCTGCCGGAGAATCGAAGTTAGGCCAAATGATTTTGAAATGGCCCGAAACTTCTTGTGTACTCCTCTTTTGGCTGTCTTGAAGGATCTTGCAGTTTTTGTTTGATTCTGACAAGATTTGATTTTTTGGAAGTAGCATTGCCTATTTATGGCAGGTTGCGACTTCATGTAACTCTTTGGATCTTGAAGAGGCAAAGTGACATTTTTGGTGTCAACACTCATCATGATAATGCATTTTTTTTTTTTTTGCAAACCAAGATGTTCATGCATGTATATTTTTTTTGTAAATTGAATTGTAGCATGATGTGATAGCATACCTGAAAGTTTTTGCAAATTTGGGAATTTGGAGCTCGCAGCGATGTTGAGCCCTTCCTGATTTTACGGAGACTTTGAGGTTTCGAAAGTTTGGAGTTTCGGAGCTCGCAGCAATGTTGAGCCCATCTTCAAGCTTTCTATTTCTTTCGGGATAGTTCCTTTTCTTCGGACTTGCCCCGGCATCATGTCAAAATTTCGCAAGATTTTTTTTAGCGAGATTCTGTCATTTTGATGTTTGATCTTTTTCTTTTCCATCCTTTGCAGGTGGTTCTTCCAGAACGAACAAGGGTAAAGAGCCTGCTACAAGCATGCCTCGTCGATCTGCTAGATCTTCTAATCCGGCCATTCAGCAGGCCTTTGAGAAGGTCCAGTATGTTGAGAGAAATCTAGAAGAGTGCGACTCCCTCAACAGAGATGAGATGAGGCAGCGACTGATCGCTCTCAAGGGAGAGGAATTCTATAAGATCATGGTAAGCAGTCGTCCATGGGTGATGGAAGATCAGAGTGTTTTACCCAAGCCTACCTTCTTCTTTGGTGATGCCGTCCCTGATGACATGACATACCAGAGGAGATGTTTTCAGTTTTCTTTCACAGCAGATGGTGAGAAGAAGACTGTTGCTACCCGGTCGACGTTTGATCGCACCGTCTCGATCATGAGCCTTGCCCCCACGTGCTCTAAGAGGGAAGATCCTCCAAGCTGGGTGAGAAGGACAAATGTAATCAAGACCGGGGTTTTTGTTGGCGGTTCTCCTGGATATACGGAGAAGTCGCCTGTTGACATGGACATGTTGATGCCAGCCAGCGGCTACCTGGGCTCTGATTATCCGTCCGTCGATTTGAGACCGGTGGGCCTTGGTATTTTCAGCGGTGACGACAGCAATTGGATAAAGCCTTTTCGACTTCGTGGCCGTTTCAATGCTGACTCCGAGTGGAAGTCGTGGACTGATCGCGTCCTGCTGATTGGTGGCGCCGTTTTGAAGGAAGCCGGGATTTTTGATGCGGTCCGCGCCTTTAGGGAGACCGTGATCTTTTCCGACGAGGCCTTCATGGCTTTGCTGGAGTCATTCCTCCCACAAACCAATACCTTCGTTGTGACGAATGGTGAGATTGGTTTCTCTTTGAAGGAGCTGAGCGCCATTACTGGATTGCCCATTCTTGGCAAACTCTATGAGGAGTTTATGCCGATCGACAGCGTCCTTGAGGAGCAATCTGAGGAGTTCAGGCTTCTGTACTTTCAGCTCGTCGCCTTCTATGATTTTTTGAAGGAGAAGGAGGGTTTGAAAGTTAGATCCAGCAGTTGGAAGAGTTCTAGCTCTTTGTTCCCCAACTTTTTTGATAACAGGGAATCTTCTGATTGTGCGACCCAGGAAGCCAGGGCTCAGGATCCATGTTCGAAGAAGATCTTGGCTATGCAAGAAGAGTTGAGAGATTTATGTGCGAGTACAAATGCCATATGTCCTGACATTGCACTGCGGAGAGATCTCGCTGTTTACCTCACTTATTGGCTTGGTGAGGCTATTTTTGCTGGAGGAGATGGAACGCACATCAGGCCGCATTATATTTTTCCAGCTTGTCAGATGGTGTTTGGAGAGCAGCTTGCTTTGGTGCCAGCTCTTTACTCCTACCTGTGTACCGAACTGCAGGCTGCTGCTTTTTTGGTTCGGCTTGGGCTCCCTATGAATAGGGTATTTTCAGCCCACATTTTTTATTCGTGGTATGTGTACCACTGTCCTGGCTTCCACCAGTTGGGTGCCGCACAGGATGATGATCCTCTGATGATTCGGCTGGCTAAGGGCAAAGCCGTGTCCGAATCACTTTTGTTTGCCCGCATGAGGATCCGACGATTCAGGGACGTCGAGATGGGGCAGTCTTCAGTGAAGCTTTCTCCGGAGTTGCGAAAGAAGGCTTTTGATTTTGGTGCCTCCCGAGACTCTACCAGGGCGGGGTCGGGAAGGCATTACTCCTTGACGAACGCAGAGAAGGAGTGGCTCTTCAGCATACGTGTCGGCATGATGGTGTACCGCAGACATCTTTTCGTCGACATCCAGCCGTATGTACCCTCTCGCTTTGCTTTGCAGTTGGGTTTTTCTCAAGGCGTTGTTGGAGCGCCTTCAAGCATGGTGAAGCGCTTTGGAGGTTTACAGGACGGGAGAAATGCATGGGCTTTCTATAGTGCTGAAGACACTACAGCCATGATCTCTTATCCTGTATTGTTGACTTCCCGGACTGCCTGCTTTGCGAAGTGGTTCGCGGAGAGCTTTTCGGCATATCGGGGGCTTTTCAAAAAGGAGCTTGATGTGAAGCTGGCATCTGGAAAGGGCTTTGGAAAGTCGGATAGCGTCCAGCGAGAGGAAGTTTGGGCCTTCCTTTCTGGAGAGAAGCACAAGATAGGCTTTCTCGGTGACCAAGGCGTCATTGGTTCTGAAGCTTTTTGAGAAATACCTGATGAGGCTTTAGAGCAGCTAGAATAGGAGGAAGCCGAACTTGATGCTTGGATGCAAGCGGCGCAAAGGCAAGCTTCCGTGGAGTCTACTGGCAAGAGTAGACCATCCAGTGAGGAGTCAAGTGGGAAACCTGACTCTGACAGCGGGGCAGGTTCCTCTAAGAAGCGAGCCCGCAGGAGTAAGAGGAGGAGGAGTTATCATCGCAGCAAGGGGCAGCATGAGGACTCTCCTAACTTGGAAGTACCTCTTACTATCAATGAGGAGGTGCCAGGGAATGCTGACGAGCCTCCAGAGAAGAGAAGCCGAGAAGAAGAGACCGTCGGTGACGGTATGATTCTTCCTTTTTCTCTTTCAATTTCTTTTCATGGGATTTTTCCATGTCTTGATTTGTTTTCTCTCCCTACTGCTACTCTTTTTTTTTTAGCAGAGGAAGATTTGGCGATGCCTGAGGTTCCAACCGATGAGGTGGTGACAGATCCTGTCGGGGCACCTGAAGAAGAACCGAGGGACTCTGGAGTGAATCCAGAATCTCCAATTGGTATAACTTTTTTTTTTGCTTTCTTTTTTTTTTTGTCTGTGACTTGGTTTGCTAACATTTTTCTTGTCAGCTGACTTGCCACAGGATTCCGATGACTTTGAACCATCGATGGACGCAAATGTTGATGATGCTTTCGATGAGTTCATGGAGGAGGAGAGTCTTCCGCCAGTCGTCGAAGAAGGTATTTTGTAGTAATAACCCTGATAATGATTTTCAAACAGGATCATATTCATACCTTTTCGTGTTTCTTTGGCAGGTTTTGAGGTGACAGCGGAGAGTCCGTCGCTTCCTTCAGAACCAGAGCGAGAGATGCCAGAGGTCGATCCAGAGGAAGAGACTCCTGGGACCAGTTCTGACACTGTTGAGGAGATACCTCGTGCTGAGATTCCTTCCCGAGCAGCTCCAACTGGAAAGAGTTCTTTTGTCACTCTTCCAACGGGTGATGACATGAGCGGAGTTGGGCGAATCTTCAGCTGGGCTATCTCTTCTTTTTGCGAAGAAGGTGGTGGTGCGGGTTTTGAGCTCTTGGATTGAGACTCTCCTTTCTGGGCACTTGGATTCCGGATTTGGCATGATCCAGCATGTGCAGGAGATTCTCAGTGATGCCAAAGAGGCTGGTCTGGATGTCACAGGTGCCAGGGCGATCGTTGATAGGATCATTGAGCTGGGTGACAAATGGTTTGAGACCATGGGTTTTGCTGACGACCAGTTCTTCAAGGAGATGTTCCTGGACCCTGCTGATAAAGCTAAGTCTAACCTGAATGAGGCTACACAAAGCAGGAAGCAGATAGTCCGAGAAAAGAACTTAGAAGAGCTAGCCATCATTGGGCTGACACATGACCTTAACATCCTTGATGGGGAGGTCAATGAGGCTAGGAAACGTCTTGAGCATTTAAAGGCAAGAGTCGCTGCCAAGTGGGCTGCTATAACAGAGGCTCGCAACAAGGAGAGTGCTCTGATTCGCCGGGTTGCAGATGCCGATCGAGTCCTTGAAAGGAAGTTTCAAGAGGACAAACAATGGCAAACTGCTCGGGATAAGCTTCCCGGTGTGAAAGAAGGGTTACAGCCCACCCCAGCATCTCATGGCAAGTTCCTGAAGAAGCGTGCCCTGGAATCCCTAACGGCTGAGGCCAAAAGTTTGCTTGAGGAGCTGAAATCTTGGCTGGAGACCATTTTTGGCTGAGCTCCTGATTTTTGTAGCAGAAACTATCCTTCTTCTATTTTTTTTTTTGGTACCACATGTATTTTTTTTTGTACTCTTTTTTTTTGTAGTGCTTGTGAACACTTTCTTTTTTTATGGTACCACATGTATTTTTTTGGTACTTTTTTTTGTTTTCCCTACGCTCACTTAAATCTTTTTGTGATGAAAGTAATTGCTAAATGGGATGCTTTTTTTTTGTTTTCCCTACGCTCACTTAAATTTTTTTTGTGATAAAAGTAATTGCTAAATGGGATTTGATCAAAAGCTTGTCATTTTGTGAAAATCTTTTGTCAAATGATTGTTTTGGCATTGAAGCCAGATTTTGTTTGTGGCATAGACGCCGATTTTGGCATTGATAGCCGGTTTGTGGCATTGATAGCTGGGTTTTTTGAAAGCCAATTTTTTTGTTTTGTGGCATAGCCGGTTTTGTTTTGTGGCATTGATAGCCGGTTTTGTTTTGGTGGCATCTATAGCCGTTTTGTGGCATTTATAGCCGGTTTGGTTTTCAAAAATGCAAGTATCGACTCAAAGTCGCCTCCCTGCTGAATGTTCTTGCAAGTATCGATGGAATATCGCATCCTTGCTCATTCGGTTGCGAGTATCGATGGAATGTCGCATCCTCGCGGATTTGGGTGCAAGTATCGATGGAATGTCGCATCCTTGCTTTTCAAAAATTTTGGTTTTGCGGGTACTGACTTGATGTCGTTTCCCACGATTTTTTGAAATTTGTGGTTTTCTCGAACCTTTGGGTATGGATATCAACTGAAATGTTACGTCTCCATGGTTTTTTAGGTTTTTTCGAACCTTTGAAATTTGGGTTGTGGATATCAACTGAAATGTTGCATCTCCACAGTTTCTTGGTTTTTTTTTTTAACCTTTGAAATTTGGGTTGTAGATATCAACTGAAATTTGCATCTCCACGGTTTTGGATTTTGCAAGTATCGACGAAATGTCGCCTCCCTGTGATTTTGGAAGTGTCGAACGTGGTTCGCATGCTTCCAATTTGTGCAAGTATCGACTAAGCGTCGCTTCCCCGCGGTTTTTTGAAAAACCATTTTTTTTTGTTTAAAGACACGAGGGTCATAAGTTTTGACCTAAAACCATTTAGGCGGTAAAAGGTAGGGTGGACTAGGGTGGAAATCCCTGAATCCGGATTTTGTTTCAAACCATGAATTTTGGGTTCAAGGGTTGAAAATTTTGGTCAAGTTAGGGAAAGGCTCCTAAACTTGGATTTTTTGAACAATGAAACGATGAAAGCAAGCATTGTTTAAATTTCTAGAAATTTCAACATTTGACATGAAAATTCTAAAAAAGGTGGGTTTAGCGAGCGTGTACCTGGAAACCGATTTTGGCTGTACAGGCATTGCTCTTACCAGTTTAACTGTCTCAAGGGAGTGTCGGGATCATACCCTAACCCGTGTGAAGACTTTTCTACATAGCCGTAGAGTCTCCAATCTTCCAGCTGGCTTTTGGTCAAGACGGGCCCCAATGGCGTGAGAATATCGCGTCCTTCTCCCAAACCGACTGGGTTTTGAGCGTCATAGCCCATTTTCTTCATAATAACTTGTGCCACAGAACATATAAGGATAGTTGAGGCATACTTTCATTTTGGAAAGGTTCAAGCACGAAGTTTGATGAAGAAGCATCCGATCTATGGAAGAAGATCGGTTTTTCCATTGCTGAAGTTGCTGGAACAACGAAGGAAGCTGACGTAGGATCTTCTATGTCAGAAGTTGTCTCCATTGGAGTAAGAGCAGGCTGAACTTGCTGAGTGTCAGCTTGGCTTGACGTTGTGTCATCTTCTGGCTCTGAATCCGAATCCGTATCTTGCATGATAGACATGAAAGAGACAACAAATTGCCCCCAGACTTTTGCTTTGCCTTCTTCACTTTAGTTGTGATGACCAAAGGCTTTGAAGGTTTGAGCGAGATGATGAAGGGAGTTTGAATGCTCTCTTCGGATTTACCGGATGGTTTTTTTCTTCCGGCGATTATTGAGGAGCCTTGCCTTTATCTTTCTGGGGATTTTCGGCAAAGGGTGTGTGTGCTTCTCCTCTTCTTCTTTTTCACCTTCATACATTTGTGAGTCTGCGAAGTGGACTTCTTTACCTTTGAAGGGTTTTCTGTCCGCAAAGACTCGATGTATCATGCCGTCGTCGCCAACAAACTTGATGCATTGATATAGAGTTGAAGGGACAACGCCATTCTCGTGGATCCAAGGGCGTCCGAGAAGGATGTTGTAGCATGAAGGGGTTTTTATTGCATACACTGTGACCTCAGAGATAAGATCACCGATCTGCAACTTGAACCTGATTTTGCCAATAGGCCTTTGAGTACTCCCATCGTATCCAAAGATAGATTCAGATGTGTGGCTCAGCTTGCTGGGTGGGATGCCCAACTCATCGAGAGCCGATGTGAGATGAGGTTGAGTGCAGAACCTGGGTCGATCTGAACTCTGTGCATAGCATTTCCTTGATATACCTTGTGAAGTACAGGGTTGGTTGTGCCTGGTTTCGCCAAGTAAGAGGTCGTCCTTTGTGAAGGCGATGGTTGCACTGGCTACTTTTTTAACCGAGAGGCATTCAATGCATGATCCCTCAGTTTCTTCTTTTCTCCCTTTGAGGAAGCATCTGAGTTTTTGACCCAGTAATCCATTTCAATTTGGAGGACTTGCGGGGCATGTTTGTCGACATCCTCATTCAGCTTTTGTAATTCTAAAATGAGATTATCACGAGTGTGCGGAGACATTCACAACAAATCTAGGATGTGCGACGTGCAGGTATGTGCTTGAAGTGTTCAATCAAGTCATACTTGAAAGCCTCCTTAGGGCCTGCATGTTCATCATTGTTGCCACTAGTTGCGGGGTGGTGGCTCAGAATTTGTAGCCAAGACGTTATCCTTCGTGATTCGAACGAAGAATTATCCTGGTGACTGAACTGGGGCTCATTCTTTTTGAAAGAGCTTAGGAAGGATCACTCTGCCGTCCTTTGCTTGAAGGAGCAGGGGATTCTTCTAAATGTCTTTCTTGTCCTGGAGACGCTACGGTCATCGGACGTCGGACATGGATTTTGGATGCTGACTTTGGCGTCTTCTGGTTTTTCCAACCATATGGACAGCAGCAACTTGGTTGGGTTTATCTTTTTCAACCCATTTGGGAGAGATTTGAAGTGTAGGAGGCTGGGTCCTTTGCTTCTAGTCTCTTTTGCCGATACGACCGCGCGGCGTATGCGACGAGCAATTTGAGCTTCGATCAGCTCTGGCTGGGCTTTGACAATGAAGGATGTGCTCCCTCGGGCGCAGTAGCTTAGCCTGTCTTCTTTGTAGCTGGGCAAGGACAGGATGCGAACCATGTCCTTCGCCTGTTGCAACGAAGCTTTGAATATTTAGAGTTCGGCCCTGTAGAGATGAAGGGTCGAACTGCAGGTTTGTAGGCCTTAGCAGGTGCTTGCAGAGGCCTTGTGATGCATGACTTGATTTTGGGCTTGTAGGAACAAGCCGGCTCATGCTGGGTTGACTTAGGAGTCAGATTGGAGATGGGTCTCTCCTCTTTTATGTAAGCAAGAGGGTAGAATTGGTTCTCCTTGAGTGGGGCCAGGAATGCTGGCTTGGTGGATGTTTGGGACCTTCTTTATTTTGTGAAGGTCTTGGGGACCAAGTCTTGGGATAGACCTGGTCGTTTGAGGGTTGAGGCTTCGGGGGCTGCCACGGGCTTTGGGCCTTCTGGTGCTCGCCTTGGTGTCACGGTACTGACACGTTGAGAGGCGATTTTCTGCTTCTTGGAAGGAGCAGTTTGTTCCTCGGAAGTGGGAATGGTCCCAGCATCCCAAAGACAATAGTCCGGGGAGTCGAGGTCGACCCGGAGCTCAGAGAGTTGCCGAGGGAGTTAACGCTTCGGCAGCTGATGGGGCGCTTGTAGGTGCTCATGGTTTGCTTCTGTTGAAGCATGATTGGTGCTTGCTCTCATTGAAAGTAATGGTAAGCGATGCTGCCATTGTTAGTTTTTTTCGAAAATTTCTGAACAAGACCACACCATTAGTAATCACAAGATATAATGATCATAAATGGGAAGCTCTATGGTTTTTCTTTTCAAATTGCTCGAGGGAGATGACCCAAGCAATATGAAGAAGGCAGAAAACCATAGAGGGTACAATTGTTCTGATCGCATGTATGGTAAGCCCAGAATGAACGTCCCATTGACTGCTAGAAGCAACAGTGAACTTAAATTCGACTTATCGAGAAGCAGAGCTTGCTCGAAGTAAGAAGAATATAAAGTTGGAGTTACAAATGTGTCGGTCGCGAATACAGTAGACCCTGAAAGGGCGTACTAGTACCGCAGACACAAATGTTTGGAGACCGATCCATGAGATGAGATTCCCTGTTTTGAAAGGTCAAGATTGGATTTCAAAGAGAGCAGATGGTATTCCGATCCAAATACGGTCTCAGCGATTTCCGCGAGCGCCAGTATCAGAAGGAAATGAACCATAATTTCTCGGATCTGAATCCAAAAATGACGAGTTTTTTTTTTAAGGCCAATATCGTGTTCATCAAAGAGAGCAAAAGGTACTCCACTGAACACGGGCTCAGCGATTTCGGCGAGCGCCAGTGCTCGGAAAGGAGAAAGCCAAGATTTCTCCAATCTAAACCCAAAATGACGGAAGTTTTTTTTTTGAAGATTTTTTTTTAAAAAAAAAAGATCCTTTTTTTTATTTTTTATTTTTTATTTTTTTTAAAGATTTTTTTTTGAAAATTTTTTTATTTTTTATTTTTATTTTAAAATTTTCATTTTTAAAATTTTATTTTGAAAAAATTTATTTAAAAGACGGAGAGTACACATAGGCATCCTAACCCGGTCTTATGAATCTCGATTGATAGAATTGCCCCCAGGTAAGGGTAGGATTACTTAATGAACCCGTTTGGAGGACCCTTGCCTAGAACAGTCAAGCTGTCTCCAACTCTGGACAAGGCATTTCTTGAATCACCATGATCAAAGAACGCAGTTAGTTTAACCTTAGTGTTCTAGTCTTTTTTTTTGTTTATATATAAATATATCTTTTTTTTTAGATCTTTAATGAACTCATCGAAGAAACGATGGCCCAAAACCTTAGTCGAACAGGCTCAACATTTCTGCAAGCACGATGAACGATAGGAAAGGATCAAGGTTTCTCAATTTTGAATCCAAAATGAAAAATCTGATTTTTTTTTTCTAGATCTTTAATGAACTCATCGAAGAGAAACGATGGCCCAACCCTTAGTCGAGGCTCAACATTTCTGCAAGCACGATGACGATAGGAAAGGATCAAGGTTTCTCAATTTTGAATCCAAAGTGAAAATCTTATTTTTTTTTATTTTTTTTTAGATCTTTATGAACTCATCGAAGAGAACGATGGCCCAAAACCTTAGTCAACAGGCTCAACATTTATGCAGCACGATGAACGATAGGAAATGATCAAGGTTTCTCAATTTTGAATCCAAAATGAAAACTCTGATTTTTTTTTTCTAGATCTTTAATGAACTCATCGAAGAGAAACGATGGCCCAAAACCTTAGTCGAACAGGCTCAATATTTCTGCAAGCACGATGAACGATAGGAAAGGATCAAGGTTTCTCAATTTTGAATCCAAAATGAAAAATCTGATTTTTTTTTTTTTGTTGAAAAAAGAAAGAGTGAAAATAAATTCAAGAATTAGAATTTCCAAAAAAAAATCTCATCTCATTTTTTAGATGCGGAATCCAACATAGGCCACCAATTAGAAAGTAGCCAAGGAATCAACAAAAGAATATAAGCATAGAGCAATAGATATGATATGCAAATATTTCATTTCTAGTATCGTGTTCTCAAATGAACAGGTCCCACCGGGTGGAGCCAGCTTGATGGACCAGCGCATTCTGCGCGGTTCTACCGAGGTCGCGGACGTGGGAGTCCGTTTGGGTCCGACCCTTTCGTAACCGGGGGGCAGAGGCGTGCATCAAATTTATTTTGTGTGGGTGTGCCAGATTTTCTATTTTACTTGGAATTGCAAGTGGTGATCCGGAGATCAACCTTCGCAAGTAAAAAGAATCAACTTCTTTCAAATTTTCCATTGCACATATATTTAAGAAAAGTGACATTTTCTTGATTTGCCGTGAAAGGCGATTTTTTGGCATTTATAGCCGATTTTGGCGTTTATAACCGATTTTTAGTGTTTATAGCCGATTTTGGCGTTTATAGCCGATTTACAATCCTTATCAATAATGAAAGACAAGAGTTGTGTTTTTTTCTCTTTTAAAAAAATACAAACTACAATGAAAAGCAAGAAAAGGATCTAACTTCTCAGGAGATTGTGGGGGACCCGTTCAGATTGACGGTCGCAAGCCATATGTGGACTTCGCCATCATCCATGCAGATAAGAATAGATGCTATTGATTCGCTTGGCTTGGCTATAACCTCAGTTTTTAGAGGACAAAGACCAAAAGGAGGTCATATGTCCAATAAAAAACCAAGTAGACACGGCTGAAAAGCCACGTCTAAGCCATTGGAGGCAGAAGGAGAAGGCAGGACCTTGGGGGGGGGGGTACCCCCCAAGGGACTTTTGTCACCTTGTAGTGGTGGTCGGTGTAGAACTTCCACAGAGTTTTCTCTCTTTCTTCTCTGAATTTCTGTGCTTTTTTTTTATCTGAGATCTGTCTTGTTTTTCGTGATCTCTGTGATTTTTCCAATCTGGAATTCTTTGGAATGCTCTCCTATTTATAGGCTTTTAGGTAGCCATTTAGGAGGATTTATGAGCCTTAATTGTCATAAAGCTACATAAAGGGAGGAGTTACAAGATTATTCTTATTTTGTAACTCCTTTTTCTTGGCTTCTGATTGGCCGGAGGAGATTGAGGGCATTTAATCGCCTTTAATCGCCATGATGGGAGGAGTTTCATGTTTTAAATGTCATGAGTCTCTTGACATGTAACTCCCGGATGCTTGCTTCTAATTGGGCCGTCCAAGAAATGGATTAATGACTGTAATAAAGCTAGTCAATTAATCGCATTAAGTGGTCGCCGAGCAGTTGAAGAGTCGCGGGCCGTGCCGCGTCTTTTGGGATTCTTCTGGCGATGATCAATAATCGATCTTCATGTAGATCGGCATCAGATGACCATGTAATTTCAGGTATTGGTTGCCAATAGCGGGTCAGTGCCATCTGTCCTGTCGATTCTCGATCGGTCGGGTAGAAAGCACACTTTTTTTTGGTTGACCGGTTTGCGATCAATGTTGATTTCGATACTCTTGATGATCGATCGGTGGTTTTGACGGATGTCAAAGGATTTGGTGTCTCAAAAATAATTTTGGAAAATACCAGAGGTCAGACGCTTCGAATCGCGAGTGGGCCCCGGAAACTCCATTTTTTTTGCCCTTTTTTT